>CM028378.1:47921239-48087228 GCA_013146195.2 Codonopsis lanceolata | reverse complement strand
TTTTTAGCGGGAGATTTTGAGGAAGTTGCTTAGAGAGACTTTCTTTCTTTTTTCTTTCCTCTCTTTTTTTTTTTTTTTTTTTTTGCGAGAGAGAAATTTTGAGGAAATCTCGTCAAGAGAGGTTTTTTTTTGTTGACCTTCTGAGCAATTTTGGAGAGTTGCTTCAAGAGATATGTCCGCTTCTTTGGGACAAAAGTAAGGTTGTCACTCTTGGTGGATGTATATAAGGGTGAAGTTGTGCCCCGCTTTGGGAAGTGGATCTTAGGGATGGTTAGACTTTCGTGTATGGTGGATTTGTTCGTGTATTTCAGAGGTTTGTATGGCTGGAAGCCCCCAACAGGCTCTTTAATAGCTCGGTCGCAATGAGTCGAAGAGGACATTTCACCAAGACAAGGTTGCTTCATCGAACAAATTTTTTAATGGTTTGTGGGCCCATATTTTGAAATGACTCATTATCAACCCGTAGTTTTATCATGTTTTTACACGAGTCGACTCGTCAATTTTTTTTTTTTTTTTTACAAATACTTTGGTTATATGTGCTCAAAGATCAAGAAGAAGACTGACAAGCTAGTAAAGGAGAAGCAAGAATTTACTCGTGACTTGAATATCGAGATGGATACCTTTGAAAGCTCGATTGAGGACTCGATTGACTTTTGAAAGAACCAAGACCAAATGGACTAGTGAGCACACTCGCAAAGATGGGCCGTAGGCATCAATATGGGCAAAAGAGATACCCCCGGGTTTGAAAGCCCCTAGTCTTGAATTGCTTGTTATGATCCCGATTCTACTTTTCTGATTTCCCGCCCTTCAAGAGCTCTCTTGGCTTTTCCAGCCTCTCCTCTTTTCTCTGCCCCTATCTGCCTCTTAATGTTTTTTTTCTTTCTTTGCTTTTTTTTTTTTTTTTTTTTTTTTTGAGTGGTAGACCTTAACATCTCGAAGTAGGACTTACCGATTTTTTGTTTTTTGAATCAAGAATGGTCGATGCACTTATCAACCGGTGATGACAATTGAAAATGATGGTAGGGGATTTCTCGCTTTACATGTTTTGGGAAACAAAGACAACACATAGAAGAAAAAACCTTTCCCCTTTTTTTTTTTTTTTTTGAAATGATTTGAAGAGTAAATCAAAGCATTTGACCGAACCCGGAGGCTGCCTACGTTCCTCATTTCGAGGCTCAGGTCATCGTAGTTCAACTCTAGCAGAGAAATTTTCATTTTGCTAATCTTTTTTTTTCTTTTTCTTTTTTTTTGAATTTTGAATTTGAAAGAATGAGATTTTGAATTTGAAACAATTTTTTTTTTTTGCAAAAAGAAACGATTATATATATATATATATATATATATATATTATTATTATTATTTTTGAAAATAAAACTAAGTATTACACATGATTTTTTTTTAATTGCTAGAAAACTCCTTTTATTTTTTTTTATTTTTGAAATGGGATGTGAGGATTACGCTCCTCGACAATCTCTCGAGAGTAAATGACAATAGTTAATTTTTCTCCCGCAAAATTAGTTAGTGGTACCGTAAAACAACAAGGATCCCAAAATTTATGAAAATTGACGCTGGGTTGAAAAGAGTTGTTTCCTGGAGATTTTATTTGACAAAAGGACATTCAAAGGTACAAAGAGTCTTTGGAGGTGTATATACAAGGGTATCCTAGGGTATTTTTTTCACTTTTACTAGGGACAATCATGGGTGCGCTAATGATTTGGCCATCAATAAGATCTTGATGGCACTTCCGAGCTTATAACACTTATTAGTGGATGGCCATCGCACGATGATACCGCAATACCGAGAGTGGTCCCACGTGTTCGATAGCTTTTATGAGGTCGATAATTTTCCATTGGTTTCAAACTCCCAGCCATTAAGCCTTGGCATTACTGGGGGCATCTTCGCCTCATCGTAATGCCTTCTTTTGCTTGGTGGTCCTATAGGTTCTTGATGGAATTACTACTTCCTTCAACAGTAGTTGACAGATTCTTCGCTCTATGACCATGACACATTACTCAGATTTACTGTGAAATCCTTTCAACCACGTTGACTCTCTTTCCAAGATTCTTCATCTGATTCAGAGTTGCAGTTGAAATTGGGTACGGCATCAATTTCTGTGGGATCCGCTGTATTTCTCATCATCAATACCGACTCTCCATTCCATTTCTTTGAAATTGCTATAGGGGAGATACCGCATGCGCCTAGGTAAATGGCTGGAGGTTTTTGATGAACATTCTCGCATGATTCAAATGGATCGTCCGTCTCAAAGTCCGGGCGTTTTATCCTTCCATCCGGTCGCAAATTGCGAATGTTTCATTTTCTTTTGAGTGCATGCCTCAAGTTCCCTTTTATTTTCAGTGATGGTATTATCTTTGCATCTTCTAGAACCCTTCAAATGATTTGTCCCAAGTGCCCATGGTGCTATCATCCGCTAGATTAACCATCGTTTAGCGCCCTATTAAGGTGAGGTGATTGAGGCCATGGCTTCAAACTAACCCCTCGATTGCATGCCAAGAGAGTAAGATTTTAGTGGGAGATAGGCATCCATTCCCGCCGAATTTTTCTATGCTCCGCATTTTGAAATTTGGGGGTAGTACGGTCAAGGTTTTAATGCCGCGTTCCCCGTGTAGAAAATTCCCTTTGTTGAAGTTTGAGCATCATGGTTTTCATATTTTCCATGTCGGCCTCCATTTGGTGGTCGGGGGAGTTGGTTTTAGTATATATGCCAGCGTGATTTGGGAAAGCCGGGTTAGTTTCCGTGGTGTTTGGGTATGGATTTTGAGTCGGGTATGGATCCCGGGTTGATTTTGAGCCAGTATGGATTTTGGGTCGATACGACTCAAGCCGACCCGATTTGGAGTCGGATATTGGCTTTGAATGAATAGAGATTCCTGAGTCGCAAGGATTTTGAGCCGTATATGGGTTTTGGGTCGATAGATTCGGGCAGATAGGATTTTGGGCAAGATAGTGGATTTTGGTGGATTGAATGGTACCGGTTTTGAGCCGGATATAGGTTTTGAGTCGGTGGATGTCGGTCGGTGGGTTATTGGCGTGATATGGATTTTCGTAGTAAGGCCGGTGGATTCTGATGGTTTCTACTGGATGGCCGTGATCATCATGAGGTGAGGTAGAACTTGGCCCGACGGGTTATAGCTTGGGGATCCATATGTGGCTATTTTGGAGCCGGGGGAAAAGGGAGGCTCATTTGACTCGGGAATGTTGGTGTTCGGGGATAGATATGGACGATATGACGAGTAAGGATTGACATTGGGTAGTGGAGTTGGTGGAGGTTTAGGATTTGGAGTGACGGCAAAGTTGTTTGCGGGTTAGTGTTTAGCCGAGGGTCGGGTTTGGAAGTGTATGTGAGGTTGATGCTTCCCCCGGAATCATAGGGAAGAAATTACATCACCATCGGATTTCAAGTTTTGTACCAAAGTTAGCCATTTGGCTCATTATTCTCGGTCGCCTGTGCACCCAAATTCGTCTAGCCACCGCCGCATTAATGTCGAGTTGGAGCATACCCCGGAGTGACTGTATTCATCGAGCGACTTTCACTTTCTCGCCATACTGCTCGGATCTGCACTGGCCGAGCGTTTTTTGTCTTGATCTGATCTGCTTCTCGATACTCTCTCGATCTCTCGTGACTTGATTCCCCGTGACAATCTGGGCGAAAATCGCTCGCCTTTCCAAATTCTGCCAAGCTTCGGGGAAAATGGGCTCTGTGATCGTAAGGTCGGGTCAAGGCTTTTCCGGGCTTGGAGTACGCTGTCTTTTATTAGTATATTTTATTATTATTTATTATTCCTATGAAATGACCTGATAAGCACCCCTAATTTTGACTGCTGGTCGACTTTCCTGAATAGGGATTTTCTCCGCAGTATAGACCAACCGTATTCCACCCCGCCTCCGAGATCGGACCGATCCCAAGCGAAGGGCCTATACTCTTTTCCGGGATCCACCATTCAAATGGTCAGGTCGAGCATTTTGAAAATAATAAATCTAAATTTCCGCAGATTTTTTTTTTTTGCGCATTTTTTTTTTGCGCATTTTTTTTGACTTGCGCATATTTTTTCTTGACTTGCGCATTTTTTTTTTTTGACTTGCGACATTTTTTTTTGACCGGGTGTGACCCATAATTTAAAATGCAAAACCTGGTCGGTCTTCAAGTGTCCTAAAATCTATATGCGCCTAACGTTGGTTTATGTGAGGTGGCCGCCATGGTGTGCGCCTCAATATATTTATATGCATGTGCGCAAGTGTGGTATCTAGAAAGCAAAAAAGAAGTTTTTTTTTTTTTCAGATATAGAAATAGAAAATAAAACAGATATAACCTGTCTTGCTGTTATGTATGGATTTTCTCGGCTTTTTAGCTTAAGCGTGAGCAAACAAGCATACCATCAAATAGAAAGAAAAGTGGGGAATCTATTTACTTTTTAGAAAAATCCTAATCCCCAAAAATAAAATGACTGAATGAATGCATTTATATATATATACATGTATATTTTGCGTAATGAAGATGAAGCTGTAATAAAATAATATAAGACCGAAATGAAAAGATTTTTTTTTTTTAAATAAAGCCCCAACTTTTTTTGTGCCGCCCTGATAGTATTACACATAATATATATATATATATGTAAATAGTACTACATAATATATATAGACATATACATATTTTTTTTTTTGTGTGCGCACTTATTTATATATATATATTTTTTGAACTTGCGTGATTTTTTTGACATATATATATATACATATATATATATATATATATATATATATATATATATATATATATATTTTTTGATGATTTTTTTTTTAAAACAAATGTATATTTTTTATACTCTTAAACATGTCCCGTAACTGCATCGAACGAGACTGCCGCCGAGATGGAGGATCATATCCACAAATATGGTCACTTGAATGGGAACACTTTATTCAAATGCGTAGAATTAATATGACAAGCATATCAGCCTAAAAACAAATAAAAAAAAAAAAGAGTTTTATTTTATGAAGTCTAGCCTCCGCTTTATTTAAAATAAAACAACGCCCCAGCCAGAAGTTGCCACCGTGAGGTTCTCTGAATGCCTGCTCAGCGCCCGCCCGCCTGGATAGCGCTGCGACAGTGATGCGTGGACACCACGCCTGCTCCACCCTCCCTTGTTTAGGGAAGACGAAATCCAAAGCGCGAGAGGAGTGTCGCCTATACATTAACGTTGGAATGTGCTCTGCTGCTCCGAGTGAATTTTGTATCCAATATGGGAACTTATGGTTTTCCATATCAAGTTATCCCTTATTTCGTGGATAACAGGATATGGGAATGCATTACTTCCATTCCCATCCTCCCTTTATCTTCAGTGGAAAATGTAGGTGCAAGAAAGAATATTGCGACGCCCCACTAGGATTTCATGAAAATAGCCTTATGGCCTATTTCTATCACCATTTTCGTTTTCTACGCTGTTATCCCTTGTTTGGGATACCAAGACATGAGAATATATCACCTTTCCATTCCCATTCTCCCTTGTTTAGGGAGAACGAAAGTTAAAAGATGTCATGGCGCCCCACCTGATCCAAAATGTTTTGTCGCCACCTTTATTTTAAGGCAAAATAAAGGAAAACCGTAAAAGAAAACCGTAGATTTTAGAAAGCGGTTCTGAGGTTGTTGCGAGTTGGAAGGTGCTAGCACCCAACTCGGCCTTTCGCCTCAAACGTTTTTATGGTCAAGTATGCTTATTGTCACATTTACTTAGCAATAAATAAGGTCTTATTTTGACAAGGAAAATTAAACAGATACATTCGTGGCCACATTATTTACTTACCGCAATTGTCTTTCCAATAATTACGCATAATATTTAAAAATATTTGGCCATTATAACGGTTTTTTAGTATTATTTCCTAATAAAACTGGCAAAGATAATCGCTATATTTTGATATTGAACCGACCGAAATAATACATTTATAAATAAATACTTTATTGAATAAATAAAGTAAATAAATACAAACTTATCTAAAAATATTTTGCCATAATAACGGCTACATTTAGTACTATTTCCTAATAAAATTCAAGACAACCGCTATATATTTACATTGGGTCGGATCGAAATAATACTATTACATAAAATAAAAGACTTTAACAATAAAAAGCTTACAAACGGCGTAGGGTGTGCTCGCCTGCCCCTGTGGGAGAGAGTCTTTTTTTTTCCTCGTCCGGGTCCGGGTCCGGTTGAAGTTGTGTGTTGTGTGAATTTGGGCAACAGAATCGCCTCGAAAGTTACTTTTGGCCTCTGGATCTGGGCAGGTAACTCGCTTATTTCGTTGTTTGTTTGACCGAAAAGGCCGAATTCGGGCGCAGTAACGGCTTACTATCGCTATTTTCGCCTTTAAATCAAGTAACCGCTTTTATCCACGATTTTTGACCGGGAAAAGGGTGGATACCTAGCTGGGGGCTGAACACTTCCGGCTGGATTTGTGTTTGGCTGGTTTGGCAGGTTTCGAGGCTTTGGAAATTGATCTATCGGTATTTATTTCTTCAACAAGTAACGAACGCAGAAATTTTACTGATGAATTGTGCGCTGAATGAAGGAGCCTGACACCGCTATTTATAGGAAGGGAGCTGGGACATCGTTGGAATTTTGTGATTTCTCCTCGGCATCGTGAGTTGTAATCGCTGCTTGATGAATTGCATTTACGGCAAATGGAAAGATTTAATGGAAGTAGTGGGGTTTGGGTGCCATTCTATGGGGTTTGGGCGCCACACCCAAACCCTGGTAGGTGGTGCCCAAACCTCAAACATGGCTCATTTTTGACACTTTGCCCCCCGAATTTGTCCTTTGTGCATCCTCGCTTTGTCCTTTTGCAATTTTGACCCTCAGAACTTTGACATTTGTTAATGTTTTAACAGTTCTTGATATTTTTTGTCATGTCATATATCTGAGGTACGAAATTGGGGTGTCTACAGATACATTATGCTAGTAGAACACTAAATGATGCACAACTAAATTACACAACAACCGAAAAAGAATTTTTAGCAGTTGTGTATGCATTAGAAAAATTTAGACCATATCTGTTAGGATCGAAAGTAATAAAATTTTCTGATCATGCTGCCCTGAAATATTTATTGACTAAGAAAGATACTAAACCTAGACTAATTAGGTGGATGCTATTATTACAAGAATTTGACATTACAATCAAGGATAAAAAGGGAACCGAAAATGTTGTAGCCGACCATTTGTCTAGATTAGAATTTTCTCCCTTACTTGAATGTCAATTTCTTGATAATAAAATTCTTGTAAATGAAGATTTTCCCGATGAACAACTTTTAGCAGTTAAAGATTCAGATCTTTGGTATGCTGATTTTGTCAACTATTATGTGTCTGATATTATAAATCCTGATTTTGATCACTATCAAAAGAAGAAGTTTTTGATTGAAGCAAAGAAATATTTTTGGGAGGAGCCTCATTTATACAAAATGTGTTCAGACTCTTTAATCAGACGATGTGTTCCAGAAAAAAGACCAACAATGTATTATGGAATTCTGTCATGAATACTCTTGTGGTGGTCATTTTAGCGGAAATAAAACTGCTAGAAAAATTTTACAATCTGGTTTATATTGGCCCACTGTTTTTAGAAAATGTGACTTATTTTATAGAACTTGTGATAAATGTCAGAGAACTGGTGGAATAGGAAAAAGAAACGAAATGCTCTTGCACACTAATATGGTTGTTGAAATCTTTGATGTTTGGGGCATTGATTTTATGGGTCCCTTCCCCGTCTCTAACAACTGTGAATATATTTTGGTAGTTGTTGATTATGTATCCAAATGGATAGAAACCATAGGTACTAAAACAAATGATGGTAAAACTGTGGTTAAATTCCTTGAAGAATCTTTTTGCCCGTTATGGAGTACCTAAGGCCATAATCAGTGATCAAGGAAAGCATTTTACTAATAAATTATTAAATAATGTCCTTAGAAAACATGGGGTGACTCACAAGTTAACCACACCCTATCATCCTCAAACATCTGGCCAAGTAGAGGTTAGTAATGGACAAATAAAAGCAGTATTAGAGAAGACCGTTAGGCCTAATCGTAAAAATTGAGAATCTAAACTTAAGGATGCTTTATGGGCCTACCGAATTGCTTATAAGACCCCTATAGGAATTAGTCCATATCGAATAGTGTATGGCAAAGCATGTCATTTACCAGTTGAAATTGAACATAAAGCTTATTGGGCTGTCAAAGACTTAAATTTAGATTTAACATTGGCCGGTGAGGAAAGATTGTTTCAATTAAATGAATTAGAAGAACATATGCTAAATTCGTACGAAAACGCTAAAACATATTAAGAAAAGACCAAGAAATACCATGACATGGGATTAGCCAATAAAATGTTTCGACCAGGATTGAAAGTTTTACTTTTTAATTCTAGACATAGGTTATTCCCTGGAAAATTAAAATCAAAGTGGTCTGGTCCTTTCACAATTGTCCGCATTTATCCTCATGGAGCTATTGATATAAGAAATTCAAGAACCAATGAAGTGTTTAAAGTCAATGGTCACCGACTCAAACCATATCTTGAACCAATGTCAGTCGAACGAACAATTGAATTAATTCGTTTAGCTGACAATGCACCACCCGATGACTAGGTTTGCAGTTGGGTCGAGCCAAAGACGTTAAACAAAGGCGCTAAGTGGGAGGCAACCCACTATGATGAATTTTAATTGCTTTTGTAGCTAATTTAAATATGCTATTCTCCGTTAAATTTAATTTTGGACATTTAATTTTGAAATTAAAAATATCAAAATTCAAGTTTGGGGGAGAAAAGCATCTTAGTTTTGTATTTATATGTTGCTAATATAGTTAGTTTAGAGTTTTTGTAGAATTTTAATAATGCAGGAAAGTGACGAAACATAACGGAACCTAACGGATGAACCTAACTGTTAAACTGCTGAAAAAGATAAAAAGAAAACAAAGGAGGTACAATCTGCTCACCTTGCGGACGCAAGGTGCTCAAGGCCTTGCGACCACAAGGTCCTTATAAATTCAATTAGCGTGAACGACATCATGCAGTACGTGGGAATCAGAGTCGTCATCACTGCCTATCTTGCGGACGCAAGGTAAAAGAGACCTTGCGACCGCAAGGTGTCTTTATAAAAGAACCCGCCGTGCTTCTTCAGCAGATCACCAGAAATCTCCTCCATTTCTTCAAGCGAGCAACAGTAGCAGCCCTCCAGTCTTCCTAATTCCGGCAAGAAGCTTTCATTTCAGGAACGATCTACAAAAATACTCTCCCTCTTCCACTCCCTTTCCCAACCATTCATCCTCCATTACACCCCATTCAAGGAAAGAAGAAGGGAATCCATTTTTGCCGGCGGAAAAGCTTCAAAAATTCCGGCGACTCTCCACCTCTAAACGGCAAAAACCAAGTAACTCTAACCCCTCTTTCATTTTTACGTACAAATTATATTTGCATGCTAGGGTGTTAGAAAATTTACGTAAAAATATATTTTTGCATGCTTTAGGTGTAGTTTAATTTTTAAAATTTTAAAATAATAATATTTTTAATTGTTAAATTTTTATTTGTGCTCAAACACTGGCCCCTAAACGTAGAAACACTGGCCCCTCTTCTTCTCGCCCTGTTGAGGAGGAAGAGCAAAATTTTGACCACCGCCGCTTCATATCCTCTGAGGCCTCGGAGAGATACGCTGCAAAGCTCTCCAAGTCCTTGATTCCCGAGAGGGGATTCAAGGCTGCTGAATTTGGCCTCCGCAATGAATTCATAGCACGTAGGTGGGGTCAATTGATTGAATCTCCGGACAAGGCAATCGTGCCTATTGTCCGTGAGTTCTATGCTAATGACCGCATTGGCATAGATGGTAGGGTGATTGAGACCGTTAATGTTAGGGACATTAGTGTTAGCTTTACGTCCCAAAGCATTAACATGTATTACGGCACATCCAACTTTGCGGAGGGTGCCGACGACTACAACCACCACCTTCACCCCCTATCCCTGTCGAGGTGGTCAATGCGACCATCTCCCATCCTAGTGTGGTGTGGACCCAAAACTACAACCCACCATTCGGTCCACGCACCATGGAGGAGTCCTTCCTTTTGGACACGGCCAAGCCCGTGTTCAAATTCATTTGCTCCCGTCTTATGCCTTCCAGTCACCAACACACGGTGACTTGGGCTAAGGCCATCCTGATTTACACCATCATGACTGGTGGGTCTGTTGATGTCGGCCGTCTGATCAACGGCCAAATTAAGACCCTTATTAGAGGTACCACAAATGCGGGGTTCGCGTTCCCGCATTTGATTATCGGACTGTGTAAGGACGCATGAGTTAGGTTGCCTCGACACGCGGAGAGGCTAAGAGATGTGCCCGCTATCACTAGGGAAATTTTGTTTGAGCACCACCAGCAGCCGCGAGAGAGGGTTCCTCACGTGGAGGAACCCGAAGAGAAGGAGAAGGACCCGCTTGTGGGGATCTCCAAATGGCAAATCAGCAGCTGGCACTTATGCGTGCCAACCAAGAAGATTTGTTAGGTTGGTTCAATAGGGTGGGGCAAAATGTCTCCAACCTCTATGGGATGCCGCCTGGTATGATCCCCGAGTTTCGTCCTCGTTTGTTATTTCCACCCGACTCACCTTGAGTCGAGGCCCAAGTTTCATCCTCTTTCGTTAGGTGGGCCTGTTATGTCCTTTTGATATTTGCCCTTCCCCATCAAGCCTCTCATATGTTCCTCAATTTTGGGGACAAAATAGAAATTAAGTTTGGGGGATTCTAAGCCCGAGTCTTAGCAGGTCCTAGCCTAAGGAGGAATGGAGTTTTTTAGGGTGGGGAAAATTTTCTTTTCCCTCTATCGTGTCTCCTCCTCACCCGCCTTTCTTGCTTTTGAATTTTTCTTGTTTTCGGAGATGTTTCCTTGACCAGAATACTATAATTTTGGATGCTCGTGGATTCCTCTCATGGAGATCCATCATCAATTGTATCATCAACATTTCCTATTTTCTTTTAAAAAAAATCAAAAAAAAATTTAATTAAAAATTTTCATCCTCGAGTTTTGGTGTGGTAGTACTAGTTGATGAGGAGTTAATGCAATGAACCGCATAGCTAGTCCGTAGATCCCTCTGGAATTTACTTGATTTTGCGAAACTTTTACTTTTCTCCAAATTCTTCATGCACCCACACCAGTCATAATTATGGATTGATTAGAATAGTTTTATAAAGTTTATAACACCTACTTCATTTTAACAAGATATGCACAAGAATATGATGCATAGCCATTCAAACACAATTGTTGCATTATTGTAACTTAGGGTTAATAGCACGATAGTTAGATCCCTTGGATTTTTCTTACTAATATATCTCAAGCACACTTTCGAACCGTGTCTACATGTTAGTCTCGATTGTCCCTACCATCTGTCTTAGCGAATGCTTATGTGAAATCCAATGATGCTAAACATTCAACCCCACAATTCCCATAGTTGATATGATGTTTTGTTTGTCTTACTTGCTTTAAAAACTACATGAGCATTTGACATTAAGAAATGACTTAGGCCATCTTTGGATCGTTAGAGCCTAAATATTCCCTGACCTTTACTAAAAATATCCCTAGTGTCCCCTTTTGAGCCTAATTAAAAAGAATGGAGTGTGCTAAGCACACATTAAACCCCCATTCGACATCATTTATGTTACCCACATTAACTTAACCCTAAAAGCCTATACACTTTTAGCCTACCCTTTGAGAGAGTAGGATGTGGGTGTGGGGAATTAATTTTATGGGACCATTTTTCAATCAAGCAAGTTTTCTGAAGACTTCTTCTTCCCGTTGTCGTTAAAAAAAAATAGATCGACGAAAAATGAAACAGGAGAAGAAGAGTGCAAGAAGATTCAAATGAAAGCATAGCTTTCAAAAGAAAATATGTTAGAAAAATAATATTGCTGAGAAAAATGATGAGATATTTTTAGATTATGTATTGCCCAAAACAAGTTTGGGGGGGGGGGAAAGAAGAAAACTGAAAAGTAAAAGAAATAGAAAATACCCCCTACTTGTAGTCTTTACAGGTCCTAGCCTAAATAGGGAAAACTTCCTTTTGCTTGGAAGTATGAGGGATAATGGGTAGTCTTGCTCTCTCACTTTGAATTCCAATCCCTTTCCATCAAATCCCCCATCACCTTGGCCTTACATTACAAGCTAATAAAGACCTAATGATCTTCTTGCCAATGCTTGTGCATGTTTTCTTTGCTAAGTGAGTCATATAGAATTGATCAAACACTTCATGTTCATATTATTCGCCAAAAGCTCATTGTGTTAGCATAATCTTAGCTATTACAAGTAATTGGGATAGGAGAGCATTGTATGTCATACATAGAAGTGCATGGGATGGATGTATAAGTTTTTGAAATCCTTGGTGACCTCTCTTTCTGTAATAGACCGGGTTTGAATGGTAGATCTCATACTTCATGATACATTGGTTTTAATTGAATTCTGATTTTCATATGAATGTGGTGCTTAGCTTAACAAAACTGTTTTAGTTAAGATATTCTCTAAGACTGGTGATCACACACACATGGAGAAATTAAGAGTAGTAGAAGTTTTAAGAAAAAGTCAGTTGGTTTTATGTGACTAAGTCTGCACTTATGTGGTGAGTATCGGACTGAGACTGCTTTGTTATGCCATGCTATTATAACTTGAGGTTGAAGCCAAAAAGATTTTTTGTTTTATTTTTAGTTTAATTTTTGTATGCTTTTGTATTTATTAGTTTTTGTATTTATCTGCATAGTCGAGTCACTCGAAAGAGTCTCCTTGAGTTTGTGGGTTTCTAGAGGAGTGTAAATAGTGTCACCCTCCAAAAAGATTTTCAATTATTTACTTTTGTATTTATAAGTATTGTTTACTCGTGGACGAGCAAAGTATAAGTTTGGGGGTATTTGATCGATGTATTTTATACGTCGATTTCCTATACTTCTATGACTTAAATTGAGCGATTTCACGAGGCTTTTGGCTACTGAGATGCGTTTTCTAGTGATTTTGTGAGTTTCAGGGTTTTAGGTGAAAGTATTCAAATTTTAAGGCTTTTTGGTGAAAATTCCGAGAAGGGGTCAGAGTGTAAAATTGAAGAAGAAAGAAGAAGAATCAGACTAGGCACCTTGCGGTCGCAAGGTGCGACAGAAACACAGAACTCAACCCCGGAGAAATCAAGGACCTTGCGGACGCAAGGTGCCTTATACCTTGCGACTGCAAGGAAGTCAGAATGCCCTGATTTGCGTTTTCACAAGAGATCTAATTGCCCTACAACTCCGTGGTATAAATAGAGGTCGGTAGCTAGAGCATTGGACGGCTGGAGACGGCTAGAAAGTAGTTTTATATAGCTTTAGAATAGATTTTAGGTTGTATAACATAATTAGTCATTGTAATTACAAGTATTGAAGATCGATTCATGTATTCATTCATCTCCATGTGCTGTTCATCTTCAAGGATGAACTAAATCTTCATTAATCTAGGAGGTGGGAGGTATCTTGTATCGAATCTATGCTTTAATTTATATCTATATTCATTCAATTCTTGTTGATTGTGGTGTTTATCAATCCCTATATTATTTCACTTTGAACAAATGAATGTAATCGTGAATAATAAAGGTCTAGAGGTGCGGATAACTGCATGATCAATGTGCATATGTCGTACACTGGCTCACCATTACAATAAATTGGACCTATCGATGCACGAGAGTGATAAGTTAGGGCAGGTTCCATATATGACCTAAGTGACAGTTAGATCATATGTTCTTGTGCCTAGGATTTAGAATGGATGAATTATTTGAAGATGGAGACTGAACGGTAATTTGACAGGCTATATCTATATTTTGTGAATGAACCCAAGAGATTGAATGATAATTTATTAAAAAATGAGCATAGAGGAGATATAAGTGAGACCCTAATCCTAGATTTCCATCCACCATAAGATCTTCATAACCTGTAATTGCTGCTAATTAGTTAAACAAGAATAATAATAAATTAGTTTAGAGAAAAATCAATATAAAAACCCCCCTTAGATTAATAATTTGCTATCAATAAATCGTACTATCTGTGATCTTTTTGTCTCTGTGGTTCGACCCTTGCTTCCTAAAACTATTCTCCAATAGTCTTGTCCACTTGCAAGGAAAATAATTAAAATAAGACATCGATCACTGGTTATCTATCTTTCAACCATTTATATCAGTAGACTTCCATCCTTCTTGAACACAAAATTCAATTGGTATAATAGCTATTTTATGGCTACCTTCGTCCGTGTGTTCAAAAGACTGATAACCACGCATATCCAATAATTGATACCAACAGATATGTTCATAATTACTCACCTTCCACTTCTATCCGCCATTATCAATTGGTATCAGCAGACTTTCATTTCTACTGCATACTTTCTTAAGGTTATCAGTTCTAACAGCAAACTTCAATCTCTACTGGTCAAACTTGAACTGTAGACTTCCACCTCTGCCGTTCACAATCTCTTTAACAACAGACTTCAATCTCTGTTGTTCTTTCCCTTGTGAAGGCATTTATAACCTAAAACATCCTTTGAAATTATTGATTACTTTTCAAAATGTTTAAGAAGTCTTTTTACTTTTCAAAAATGGTATCAATTTCAAAAAGTTTTTTACTGTTCTATGTTCTTATAAGAAATTTGGGAGATTGCTGAGGATTGTGTAGATGATTCAGAAAGCCCTGTACAATTATCTTCTAAAAACAAAGAACACAAAATTCCTTACTATTTTGAAAAACATATTCTACTTTATGAAATACTTCTTTAAAAACTGATTTAAAATTCTAAAACTTTCTAAATATTTGAGAGATTGCTGAGGATTGTGTAAATGATTCAGAATGCCTCGTAAAGTATCTTCTGAAAATTTTAGAATTTCAAAACATATCACATTTCTTCAAAGGTTCGTATTTTGAACTCGTATTATTTTTCTAAAAAAAAAAGGTTATCAATGTCGACACAAATTTTCTTCTCTTCATCCAGTACTCTTTACCATAATTTAATATCTTTCATCTGGATATTGAGAAACCTCGATTTAAGTCTCAAAACTGTCAAAATCCATACTCCCTGGATGACTTAATATTGTAATAATGAATCGCCGCCCTTCCAAGAAAACACGTCCACTCCTAATAAGAGCTTTGACATAATTTCTTCGCCGTTTCACATAACAGTCATTACAGCTCTATAGTGGATACTCAAACGACGGTTCTTGAAAAGTGTGTTCTTCCTGCTCATTCTCAGAAAGTACTGAATATATATATTCATTACAATATTTGATATTTCTCCATCGTTATCCTTGTTTCCATTCCAAAAAAATCGGGACGATTATTATCAATGCGTGCTCTTTTCACCTGAGAAAATCTTCATGGCCGCTTCTTCTTCCAACAGTGTCTCTAGCCCAATCGTTCCCCTTGAATCTATATTCATAACCAGAATAGGCTCTCAGTCCTACATTCCTGGTCACACGATTCAAGGAGAACAATTTCTCCTCGACAATACTGTTGGAGCTAAGATTATAGATCTTCTTCATAGTAGTGGACTCGTCTTCATCCTTTCTTTTCTCGAAGAATTCTACAGCCTTCAATTGTTTGATGAGTTCTACTCAAGGATGCGACTGACAAGAGATGGTTCCAGCTTCAAAGGTCGCATTCGAGGCACCGAAGTTGTTCTCAATGTAGAAATCCTATCAAGAGTCTTCCAGCTTCCCTCTGCTGGACCTGAATCCCTTGCCGATTGGACTCTGAACAACTCTTGGCTTCACCGTACTGGCCACCACTCTCGCGATGATTACAGTACATGGGACATCAACAATTATCCCTTGGATATGTACTGTATTGGTGAAATTCTGAGTCGATGCCTTCTGTTTCACGAAGCAGGCTCAGCAAGCAACACCAGAAGACTTCGAACTTCACCATTGTTGTTCTTGATTTTCATCCCATCAATTGGTCTGAAGTTGTCTTCTCCCTCATCTGCCGATCAGTCATACAAAGACAAGTAAATGGGTCTGGCGTTCACAGGTATGCTAGAATTATCAACTATTTCTTGTGCTCCTACCATCCCATTCGTTCCATTGTCCACGAGGATGAACGTCTTCCTGTTACTGGAGACTTGCTGATCACTCGAGAATTGTTCGGCAACAAAAGCTTTTCTGATCAAGATAGAAACTATTCTTTAGATTCTAGCACTGGTAGTTTTGGAGATTCAAATTAGTTTGTACTATTTAAAACTTGCTAGTACTTTCCTGCATTATTTAGCGTTTTTTATTTTTTCATCTTCTCTATTAATTGTCCATCTCTTCTAGTATCTTTCCCTAATTTTTGCTTGCAACCGTTCTTCAAGAATACTTCTTTTTGCTTGCAACCATTAAGGAGGGGAGTGATGACATATCGCTTTGGCATTTCTAAGAATTATGACATAAGGAGGAGAGTTATGACATAACTAAAATCGCTAAACCAAGAGCAAATGAAAAACACACACAATGTGACAATCATTTCCCTAAGCTGATTCTTAGTGAATCATGCCCAGCCTCTATGGCACTTTTGTTGAAAAAATTTGCTCGAAACAAAAACCCTCTGTTGAGTCTTACTTTCAACAGAGATCATTTACTTTCAACAGAACCATAAAAGTTTTCCAAAATGGTATTACAAGCAATCCTTATTGAACTACCTTCAAAGACATACATTTACTTAAGGATTTGCTACTCTTACTTGCCAAAACAATCTTTTAGTTTATAAAAATCTATGTGCAAGTAAGAACTCTAAAATCTTTTAGATCTTGCTCAAACCTCTTTCAAAAATACTAAGTGATCTAAATTGTTTTTACTATTATGTTACCTGTTCGGTACTTTGATTTATCGAGTCTGTAATAGCAATAGTAGACTATACAAAAGCCATCGCTTATGTAATTATCAACATAGGACATGTCTTGTGATAAAATGATTATTCATTGTGGACATGTTATTACTATGTCTTGATAAATGCTTTAGTGCTTTGTATATGTCATTTTGTAATGGTTCCAAGCAAATAGGAGGAGATTGTTGGGATATGCTTCTTGATAATTTACTTATCACCTTGCATATTCTGTATATGTTGATTTGCTTGCCCCCATTACAAGTGAGTCATCATGAGTGGCTAAAAGGTCTGCGTACCGGTTAGGGTGGCAACTCGTGTGACATCACATAGGTCTTAGATTAGGTGCGACATGATCAAGTCCTACCTTCCTACATGATGATCAAAGCAGAGACTTCGATGCACTAAGCACCTAAGACTTGCAAAGAATGTTAAAAGCCTTCAGTGATAAGATCAGAACATCTTGAAGACTCACCACCGGCAGACATGCTACAAGTTAAAATGTTCGCACCAGCAGACATCAGTTCTCCTGAATCGGAAGACTTGTTCCACTGGCCCGAGCATTCCACCGATAGACTTAATTTTGCACGTGCTACAGAGAAAAGACTAGAAGCAGTTCAAATCAAGACAAATATGTTCAAGCCTCAGAAAGCCTGACATAGTTAAAGCTACAAGACTTTCTCTCACTCACGTGGTCTGATAAAGTCAAAAAGGAACTACTTTATTGAACAGACCACCTGACAGTGCATCAGACATCAGACCTACTTTTTAGAGACTTATCAACATAGTTTGACAGATCGACAACAAGTTCCAAGATCTACATGACTAAATCTTTGCCCCAAACAGTCAAAGATCTTATGGACAAAGATCTCTATCCGATAGACTTCAACAACTATATCTCTAAACGGATAGAAACATCAAATCTTCATCTCTCAACGATCACATTGACTCAAGTCTATATAAATCCTCTCTCTTACCCAAAGAAAAAAAGACGATGAGCAACGAGTGATTGATACACGTACAAAGCGAAGTTGAAATCAGAACTCACTCAAGAGCTTCAAAGAAAAGAGATCTACAACGAGATCGTCCTTACCAACGCATCTCAAATCTCGACACAAGATCGCAGCAAACTCATCCAGATCTTAGTAAGACATTCTCAGTGGATTGCTAGGAAGAAAAGCTTGGAGAAGAAAAGAGATTGATCAAAAACTTCATAAGACAGAGATCAAGATCTGAAGATTGATGTTAGATAATGTCTGAAGAAAATGAAGAGTTGTCTGTAGATATTGCATTCGTATCTTCAGATTTGTATTCCAATATAAATGCTGTTGATTGTGCAATAATCATTCATCATGGAAGGTCGAGTGCTTTGCACTTAATCGTTCAGATATCTTTTATCTGAACGACCTTGAAAATTCTCTTCTGATAACAGTTTCTTGTTCTGGTCTCCTATTGCCCTCTATTGCTTAAATATTCATGAATGGATAATTAAGTAAGGATTAAGGTTTGGGAGGACACTGCCAGAAACTGTACATATAATATTTAGACTGATATAATATGTAATTTATCTTTGAATAAATTCATATGTTCTTACAAATACTTTATCTCTCACTCCTTATATATCTATGAGATTTTTACAAATTAATTTATCTTTAGAAAAGTTATTCTCTAATTGATTTCCTAAGTCTGCATTTGAAAGAAGTATTAAGTGTGTTGTTGTTCTGATCATATATTCGTGTACAGCCATTTAAGACTTCTCCAAATCTAAAGCCTCTTTACTTTCCGCTGCTTAGATTCTTTATAACCGGCTTTTGATTTGACTGGCAGTTTACCGGCAGAGTTGATACTTTTGCTTAGAGCAAGTCTACCGATAGCCTCTATCGGTAGACATGCTCAATACGCTAAACTGCAAATGCCACTAAAACTATGCTTTAAGTATATCCAAAAGAAAAGTTTTAAAAATGGCATCATAGGCTATTCACCCCCCCTCTAGCCTATTTGAGCATAATTGTGGACCAACACTTCCTCTTGAATTACGTAATTTGCGCATCACTTCCTACTTCCTTCAGACAGATGGGGGTCAAGCCCTTCCCTCTCAATTGAGCAACAGATTTTAGATCCAGTACTTCTTCGCATTCTCAACAGAATCATAAATCAAACCAAACCCAACTGATTTTTCACTTCCAAAATGGGTATGGGATTTATGGTTTGGATCGTCACTGCCTTGTCCGCCATGGTTGCATCGTTGGGATGATAGTCGGAGCACTAGCTAGTGGAGCGAGAGAGAGAGAGATCTTGAAAAATATATTCCTTCATTCTATCTACCATGTCTGAAAGTTATTCAAATTGAGTAGGATGATACCCAAACGACTTCATGAAGGAAACCATATGTGGTTTTGATTTTGTTTAAGATCCGGGTTTGATTTGAGATCAAGGTTTTGATTTACATCTGCAAATGCGGTTTTGATTTTGTTTTAGATCTAGTTTTGATTTGAGATCAATGTTTTGAAATCAAAAGAAGCTTTGATAATGGCAACAGACATGGATGAAGAAGATGACGAAGCTCTCTCTCTCTCTCCATTGAAGCCCAAATTTGATTATCTTGGAAGAAGATGGAGTCTTCTGCATCATTTGATTATGTTGGAAGAAGATGAAGTCTGCTAATCGTTTTGAAGGTGAAATTTTGAGGTGAGGATAAAAAGCAAAAAGACCCAATTGTGTTTAGGGGCATTTTTGGGTTTTTGATTTTTTAAAAAAGTTTTCCATCTAAAAAAATTGGATAGAGTGATGAACGTGAAAATAAAGCCATACATAATGATTAAATTGAGAAAAAAAAAAGTACAGTAAGCTTAACGAAAAAAGTGTAAAAGTAGGGTGACCAAATTGATATTTAAGCCATATAAATATTTTCTGGACCAAAGTGTGTAAAATAAATTTAGCATATTGGCAAACTCATTGTGAGACTGAAAGGGCAAGTTGGGTGCCTAACCCCTTCTCAACTCGTAACTTAGCCCCCGAACCTATACTTTCTGGTATTCTGAGTATTTCTTTGTTTAGCCTTAAAATAGAGGTGGTGACTCTGTACATACATTTTTAGGGTCTACAATGAGGCCAATCGCATTCTACACGCTTTAATGTTTTGAAGCCCACTCACTTTCGCAGAGCGAGGGCATGCTCGAAACAAGGTTCTCACAATGTTGCATCCATGAAGAGGACATATGGAAATAAGACCAGCATATCAACGATTTTCGAAGGAGCAAACATAATGTTATTCAATATTTTTGTATTACTCTCACACCAGTACCAAAAAATATATTCATGTCGCCTCATCTGATTGAAAATGCTCAAATTTTATTTTGATCCCATTTCTTATTTCTTATTGTTAGGAATATATATATATATATATATATATATATATATATATATATACTATATATGTTTGCATATTCCATAACAGTGATTTGCTTGTTATCATTACACTGCATATTCCAAGAGTGACTAAATGGGCTGCGTAACGGTTATTGTGGCAACTCGATGGAACATTGCTTAGGTCCTAGGCTAGGTCGTTTTTGTATATATCAAGTTTTTGTCCTACTAAATGTCGACATACACTCAAACATTGGATTAGCTTGACAAATGCCAACTCCAGCAAATATCACTCAAGCATATATCCCAATATTTGTTGTGATTTTCAAATATCTACTACTCTAGTGATAGAGACAAACAAGCATATCTCCAAGTATTCAAGTTTTACGATGATTTGTAAAAGATTCTTAGCAGATCTTCTTGACAGTTAAAAGATTCACATAGATGTTTGAGCCTTCATCTGTATCCATTAGACATTTCCTCTTTTGTGTTTAGTCCCGGTCTTCAAGACATATCTCAATAAGGACCAACTATAGTACGCTTATTTCAACTCGTGCTTGAACGTTAAGTCATATCAATCATCCCGACCTTAGAACATAATCAAGACAAGATCCTCATGAAGACTTTTACCTAACAGTTCATACAATGCATCTTGATGCATTGAAGAAGACTGAACACTCCGACAGTTAGAAGCTTATCCAAAGTCTCAATGAATCTATTGCCTTCTCCGCTTATAAAAGAAACCTCACATCTCTCTTTCTAAGTGTGGAAAACATATGTGTGTTCATGTGTTCAAGCATAACCTGGCGAACACCAAAAAAATGAGAGAGAGTAAACAAAAATTCACAAGGCAATACGCGCCCAAGCCATTCTGCGCAAGTCTCTTTCTAATGAGGAGGCCTATTGGTGTTAGAAATCCCAACCTTAGTTTCTGAGGATTGGAATTTATTCTTGATCAGTCCGCCTTCCAAGGAAGAAATCTATTTGTCCATTACTGGTTTGAACAAGGATAGTGCTGCCCGTCCAGACGGTTTCACAGGCCAATTTTTTGTTTCATGCTGGGAAATTATTCAAGATGATCTTCACTCAGCCATCCTGGAGTTTTTCGCTGGGTTTTCCCTTCCTCGCTCCTGGACTAGCACCCTCATAGCCACTATCCCTAAAGTTGACACTCCAGCCACTTTTAAGGATTTTAGACCCATAAGTCTTTGCAATTTTTGCAACAAAATCATCTCTAAATTGCTTGCTTCCCGTCTGGCTCAATATCTTCCTCAGATTATCTCTCCTAATCAAAGTGCCTTTACAAAGGGCAGAGTTATTCAGGACAATGTTCTCTTGGCTCAGGAACTGGTCACTTTCTTGGGGAAAAAGGTAAATGGTTCCAATTTATTATCAAGCTTGACATGGCGAAGGCTTTTGATCGCGTCTCTTGGCTTTTCCTCATTCAGGTTCTCCGTAAGTTTGGCTTTCATGAGATTTTTATTGATCTAGTCTGGCGTCTTATTTCGGACAACTGGTTTTCTGTCCTTATCAATGGCTCTCTGTCTGGCTTCTTTCATTCCTCTCGTGGCCTCCGTCAGGGAGACCCTCTCTCTCCCAGTCTCTTTATTATGGCTGCTGAAGTGCTCAATAGGAGTCTTAATGACTTGCATAATTTGTCGGCCCGTTCTCGGTTCTCTACCTTAAGTGGTTGCCCCATAATCTCCCATCTCTCTTTTGCTGATGATGTTATCATTTTCTGTAATGGTAATCACTGGTCTACTCGCAAACACATGGACGTTCTTCATCTCTATGAACAAATGTCAGGCCAACTTATTAATAAAGCTAAAAGTCGAGTTTTTGTTGCCCCCTCGGTTGGTTCTGCCAGGGCTTGCCGAATTTCTGATTCTCTGGGTTTTTGATTGGGCTCCCTTCCCATTACCTATTTGGGTTGTCCTCTATATTATTGCCGTAAGACAAGAAGCATTTTTGATCCCCTTTTTGTCAAACTCCAATCCAAAGTGGAGTCCTGGTTAGGGCCTTTCTTAATGCGACGGGGAAAATTACTCTTATTCGTCATGTGCTTCAGTCTATTTCAGCTTATCTCATGGCTTCTTTAGACCCTCCTAAATCAGTGATCAACATGATCGAGCGTGTTTTTGCCAATTTCTTCTGGAGTGATTATGAGGGTTCTCATAAATCCCATTAGGTTGCTTGGCATTCTTGTTGCAAATCTAAGTCTTCTGGCGGCCTTGGCATTCCCTCTCTTTCCTCTTTGGTTCAGGTGTTCTCTATTAAACTTTGGTGGCATTTTCGTACATCTAAAAATATTTGGTCTGATTTCCTTAAAACCAGATACTGCTCCTCAGTGCACGCCACTGTTTCTACTATTAAGGGATCTCATGTTTTGCACCGCCTTAAGGTTATCCAACCTATTGCTGAGCCTCATATACACTGGAATATTGGCCTTGGTGAATGTTCCATTTGGTTTGATAAGTGGCTTCCTGGACAGCTTCTAACTCGGCCTCCTGACTGTGTGATCTCTCATGTGAAAGAATTATTTGATTCTTCAGGTGTTAATCTCACTCCCTTGGCTCTTTCAGTTCTGCCCGAAGCAGCCTGTTCCTTTATTCTTGGTCAGCGTATTTCTCTTACTACTCAGCCAGATTCTCCTTGTTGGACAGTCACTTCTTCTGGAAAGTTCTCTCTTTCTTCGGCCTTATCCATTATCATGCCGGCAGCTCCTTCTCTCCCCCCAGCCAAGTTTATCTGGCACAAACTTCTTCCTTCCCACATTGGTGTTTTTCTTTGGCGCTTATTTTTAAAGCATCTTCCGATCGACGAAGCTCTGATTCATAAAGGTTTTCGAATTGTCTCTAAATGTGTTTGTTGCTCACAACACTCCATGGAATCTTTTAATCACCTCTTCATTCAAGGTCAATTAGCTACTTCGCTTTGGTTAGCATTTAGTTCTTCTCACCATCTTCCAGTTATGGGTGACTCTATCATGCAACGATGCATGGCGGGTTGGGGTTCTTCTTCCACTGCTCATAAGCTTCTCCCTTCTCTTATTCTTTGGCATATTTGGAAGGTCCGTAATGCTATTATTTATGATAACTCATGTATGTCTATTTCCTCTCTCATTCATGCTATCTCTAATAACCTCTCTTTAATTATGGGAAGTGGGAATTACTTTGTCTTGCATAATCATTCTGGAACCCCTATTTCCTTTGCTTCTAAAAGGCAAATTCGGTTTCAAGCTGTCTCTTGGTCCAAGCCGAGTGGGTCTTATCTTAAGCTTAATTCTGATGGTGCTTGTCGGGGCAACCCGGGTCTTAGTGGTGGCGAGGGTATCATTCGTGACTCTGATGGTGGGGTTATTTATGCTTATGCCTCTTTTATAGTCCTGCCACTAATACTGAAGCAGAACTTAAGGCCCTCTTTCATGGTGTTTGCTGGCTTCATTCTCGTGGTTATCGTCGTGTTATTGTTGAGATGGACTCCATGATCATTTATAACTGTCTCACTAAAGGGTATCTTCATCCCTGGTCTCTTCATTACTATGCTCGGGGTATTTTATCTATGCAACGGGACTCTCTGCTCTCCTTTAGTCACTGTTATCGAGAAGTCAATTCTGTTGCTGATGGGCTTGCTAATTATGCTATTGATTCTCGTTCGGATTCTGAGTTTTCTTCCCTTGCTGCTTTGCCTCCTTTTATTAGAGGGAATTCTATTTTGGATAGTCGTGGTACTTCTCATGTTCGGATATCTTAGGCCTTTTGTTTGTGATTGTAATTATTTCCATTTCGAGGTAAGGCTCCTTTGTCCCCCCGTTATAAGGATAAGACTGGTTGTCCCCCTCAAGTTTGTTCCTTTTTTTATATTAATAAAATTGTGCAGGGTGCCGTCCCTATTTCCTAAAAAAAAAAAAAGAAGTAAAGTTGAAGACAAACTACTTGAAGATGTCCAAGGAAGATCCCAAGCTAATAATCCAAATCGCATTCATACATGCAAACTTGTATTCCATTGCAAGGGCTGTCGGTTGTGCAATTAAGAGTCGTCACAGTTTGCCGAGTGCTAGTCACTCAGTCGAGTGCTAATTGAACAAACCATAATATTTTCTTCTCACATAGCTCTAACCATCTCACTCATATATTCCACTACCTAGGGTATTTGGGATAGTAAAGGTGTGAGTTTTGATATATGTTTTCCTTTTCCCTTGGTTTCTTATCCATGAAAGCCTACATGTAGAGCCGTCAAAATGGACCAACGGGGCAGACCAACCCGCAAAATGGCGGACCCTACCAATTGGCTGGGTGGGGCGAAGTAACCTGCAAGAAATTTTGACAAAAGTGGAGATGTTAGTTAGAAAGAAAGAGTAAATTTTGACTAACTGAACAATACTTGAATCTAGGGTGTAAAAATACAATGCACAAAGGAACTTGGGTTAGATAAACTAGAATTTCATATATCAAGCGGCAACAAAATATTCTTATGACCCTGACAAATAAAATAGAGGTTAATGATGATATAGAAAATACAGAACCAATTAAGCTTACTGGCCCTCTGCAATATTCAAAATATCCTAGAATGAATACAACACCTTTGTATTTGTGTTCTCGTATGTGTGTGTGTCGAGAGATAGATCAGTGATGGATGATTGCATATATATATATATATATATATATATATATATATATATATATATATATATATATACATATATGTATATATGTATACATATGTGTGTGTGTGTGTGAAATTTGGCGGACCAACCCGCCCCGCCCCACTTAACGTTTGGATCTAACCCAAAAAGCTCGTCTTTTGATAGGGTCATACTTTTAAAACCCAACCCACCTCTTTCATATGACGGGGCGGACCAACCCAACGAATTTGGTCCATTTTGACGACTCTACCCATAGGGTTACTAGGTTATAGAGTCTAGGTTGATGTACTAAGCATGTTCATCTTTTTATGAACCTCTGTTGAGTTCTAATATAAAATATAAGTTTTTCTACGTTCAGCTTTTAATTATCTTACATGCTCTTTCTAGTCTTACTTGTTCAAGCTCCCTGCTCATGGAATGGTTGTATGCATTTGATGAAGTTAAAAGTCTTCTATTGATATGTAACTACACCTTTCTACTCACACTCGCTTTTATTTCAATGTTATATATTTGCTATATGTTTTTTCGTTGCCATATATTTTCTTCAACAAATATTATAACTACGATTTGTAGCATATCATAACTACGGTTTGTGGCAAATTTTCAAATCTGCTGTAACACACTTGCTGTATTGGTAGCGCTGTCAACTGGGCCAGCCCGATCCAAGTCCACTGGGTCTAGATTAGCATTGGGACGGGACGAGCCTATAATATATCGGGACTCAAGAAAGTCAAGCACATCCCATATCAACTCCGGGCCTTCGGACCTATGGGCCAAAAAAAAAAAAAATGCTCCCTCCGCCCCTAAATTATTGTCATCATTTTCTTTTTTATCCGTCCCAAAATAATTATTCAGTTTGAAACTTATCTTTTTAAAACAACACTTTTACCACTTTATCCTTATTTTTTCACCATACTTTAATTATGAGCCACATACATATAAACTTTAAAGAATAGTACACATTAAATTAATATAAATAATCAAGTCAATTTGTTTTTCTTAATCCGTGCGCCGAATCAACTAGGACAATAATTTAGGGACGAATGGAGTATATAATAAATTCATATTAGATTATCATAAATTCACATACATCAGATTATAATTTCTTTTTCTTATGTTATTTCACTGCGAGCAAGCAAAAAAATTAAAAAAAGTTGAGCGTATTTATCATCCAGTCATCCCTCCCTCGTGTTTAGATTGTAGCAATGTTTGTCAACTCAATTCCAAGCCATAAATTCGAAACTCGAAGAACAATCTAAAATCAATGTTACTCATTTTGTATTTTCAATTTCAATTCCAAATCCAAGACTTTCAATTTCAATTTCACAGTGTATGAATTCTAAGCAAGGAAATTGAGATTATAAGTATGGAAAAAGCAAGGAAATCGAGACGAGAGCCACCATGTTCCGGGAGGAGAGCACAGAACAGTAAGAAACACAAGCACTGACCCATTTGTAAATTGTATACGATGAAGCCAGAAATCGGAGAGAGATAGAGAGAGTAACTGTAGAGCCGTGTCGGTGTGATGGCAGAGGCTGCAGTTACAAGCCATGAGAACTAAGGAGTATTGTGTGGCGACTGGCGAGTGCTGGAGGAGGGAGATGAGTGAGGATTAAGGACTAGAGTGAGGAGGCGGACTCGCCAGCGGATCAAAGGGTTAGCCTGGTTAGGGTTTTGACTTTTGACAACGGCGACAGAGGCGACTACCGGCTGGGTCTGGCGAGAAGAGAAAAAAAGAGAGGAGAGAAAGAGGAGTACGAGTACCGTAGAAGTGTTGAAGTGGAACTAGGGAAGGGAAATCTCAAATCTGGAATGGGAGATATATAGCAAATGCAATAGGGTTTTTTTTTATATCCTTTTTAGGTTTTAGTTTTTAATTTCTCTCTTTTTTTAAATTACTTTTGACTCTGTCAATGCTGTGATCAGGCTGGGCCGGGCCAAAAAGTCCTGGGTTTTTTTGGGCCTTCTAACTTGGAGCTCAGGCTTATGAAATTCGGGTGGGCTGGGCTCAATTTTGACGGTTCTATGTATTGGTTACAGTAGAATTGCTACTCTAACAAATCGACCTTACATGAGAAACAATTCATCTCTGTTCTTAATGTTATTTTACTTAAAGAATGATTAAATTTTCAATGATGGTAACATATGTTATTCACCCCCCATAGCCTATGTACTGAGCATATTATTGGGACCAGCACTTATCTTCACCAACACATTCTCTACGTGTTTTTTTGACCTTCTGTTATAAGGATTTTTCATCTTTAAATCATTTAATATCAGTTTCGGTTTTACATTAGCACTATTTTGTTGTTTAATCCTTTCAATCTCTAATTTAGTCAACTTGGCTGCAGAAGTGAGCCACTTATATTCTCTTGTGAGTTGATGGTTTTGTGCATTGTTGAACTCACTTTTTTTTTTTTGGGAAATAGGCGGCACCCTGCTTGAACTCACTAATTTTCACTTTCCAACCAACATCTTTTTCTTCTACCAAGTAAACTTCAAATTTACAATTAAATTTGTTCGAACCATTTTTCTTTACACCCTTCACAATTTTTTTTTTACCATCGTCCGTATACTTTACACCATTCTCACAACCAAACCATATTTTACAAAAAATATCATCATAAGTTTTAACCCTCTTCACTAAGAAAAACATTTTCGCAGGACGTCCAGTATCTTTCCCAAGTTTCTACCTTCTTTCGATTATTAAATATTTCCCTAGTTTTTTAAAAATGAGAGACGCCCGGAAATAGATTTAGTTTGTTTTCAAAGTGATAATCCTGTAAATAAATAAAAATAAAACATATTAAAGAAAGAAAAATTATATTTCGTATTTCTATATTGTCCTATCATCTATTTTTTTATTTTGTAGATATTTAAAAAAACAAAAAATTCGGGCAAAAATACAAATGAACTAGATCTTCGTATTCGTGCCTATGACACAGTATTTCAATTGAAACGACAATGCCTAAATCTTCGTGTATGTGCTTATATCTGATTTTAAAAAAAATGTTACAGTTGAGGGGCGCTATTCGAACTCGATTCATAGTTGCAAGAGGTTATTTGTAAGGAATTATATGTAACTAACTCATGACCGTTGGATCTTGTGATTAAAATCAATCCCCACCGCCAGACAACCTCAGTCAATCAACTGAGATTAATGTTTTATAAGGGGTGATTGTTCAAAAGATTAATAATCGAAAGGTGTGGCTTTGTAATGTGGAGAGAAAACATAAGGAAAATAAAAAGGGATGATTGCTCATAATATTAATTATAGGGGATAACTTTGTAATAAGGAGAGAACAAATAAGAAATTAGAAGTTGATAACTACTCTCACACATGTGAATGTGAGGATGAATCCCAACCATTAAATTTTTTAAGATAATTTAATCTTAATTTTTAAATAGATTTAATCAATTGTATATGTGTAAATATGAACTTTATTGTATATTAGATGGTCAAAGAACAACACCTTTTGTCAAAAGAGCCGCCATTGAATAATATTACTTGAGAAAGGGGAATTCATATAAATACCTTCATTTTTACCGTGATTACAATCCATTGAGTGCTCGTTTGTTGCAGCTTTATTTGGAGTGATTTTTGGCTTTTGGCTTTTGAAAAGTCATATTTAAAGTGTTTGTTTCAGCTTATAAGCAAAAAGCCAATAAGTAAGGTACAACACCCTTTATACATTGAAAAGTCAAAAGCCAAAATTTTAAGCTTTTTTGGTTTTTTTTAAACATGAAGACAACTATTCATTAATAAATATTTGATTGTCTTCATTTCATCCTTTTATGAAATATACATAAAAATATGAATACTAATTTTCAAGTTTTTATTTTTTAACAAATAATTATAACGACTCATAAACAGTTTTTCAACAGCTGTAACAAACAATCTATCATGTAATCAGCTAAAAGTCATTCAGCTATCAGCTTAAGCTATCAACCATAAGTCATAAATCATCAGCCACAACAAATGAGCCCTGAAAATAATGAAGGGAGTGAGAGTGAAAGAGAATTAAAAGAATTAAAAGAGGTAAGAAAATGTGTTGGAGAGAAAGTGAGATGGGATAAATGGTTCAAAATTTCAGGTTCAATGTTTTTATTGGAATGATGGTAGTATAATAATTTATTTTATTAAATGGTGTTACTTTCCATAAAAGAAAATAATGACTTTAGGGTCACTTTTTTATGGTTTGTATGGAGTAGAATTTGGTGTGCCAATGGCCCCACTCTATAAACTTGTGCAAGCACGACTCATGGTAAAACCTTAGGGTGATCTTGGTTTGGTTTGATCATTTTTTTGCTTATAAAACAAAAAAATAGAACTAAACTAATACTTCAATTTTTAAAAAATTCAGAATTAGAATCAATTCATGATGTATGAGAACTAATATTTTAGTTCGGTCCAAAACTAATCCAAAATGTATGAAAACCAAAACTAGAACCAGACCAATACTTTGATTCTTAACTAGTTAATTCAAACAATTAATAAAATCTAAAACTTCATATAAAAATTAAAAAATATTCAATAATAATACGTTGAAAATACAAACCAGTTCACAAACGAAAAAAATAGAGATATTACATTAACAATTAAAAAGTTTCAAAGTATAACATTACAATCTAGTTTATGCAATAAAATTAAAAAGTGAATAAAAAATAGATAGAAGAACATATGAGTTTAGCAACTAAGGATATGAAATATAGATTTACCACAAAAATTAAAAACATGTAAAACTTCAAATTTTTAATTATTGTATATTGTAAAAAAAAGTAAATTTGTGTTCATTCTTTCAAAAAGTATCAAATAACAAAAGAAGAACTAATAAAAAGAATGATATATATATATATATATATATATATATATATATATATATATATATATCTTTATATATAGTGTTATATTTTTATATTATAGGTATTTGTTCGGTCTTATTCTAGAATCAATTTATAAGTTTTAAAATCGCGACCGAGTCAATTGACCGATTCTACTGAAATTCGAACCGGAACCAATAATATATTGGTTTGGTCCGGTTTTGAAAAAAATAATGCTCACCCAGGTTAACAAAACAAATTAGTAGAAACTAACGACATCCTACCTCCTCCCTCCCTACCTCAAATTTACAGAGAAATGGGAAACGGGAACTGAGAAGCACATAAGAGAAAGAGGGAGACGGATTAAAGGCGGTGCAAGTATTCTAATTAGAGAAAGAAGAAAAAGAAAAAAAAAACAATCAACAAGAAAGCTATGGTGCTAGGGCTTGAAGTCCAATTTCAATCAGCAAAGAGGAATTGATAAAATTCAATGTCGGGAGACAAGCAGAAGAAAAATGACGACGACTATAAAAGTAATCGGAAAAATCATCCATGGAATCAACAACCAAACAAGAGCTACAAGGAAAAGGAAGACGACCCAAGGCTTTGGGGAATTTTACTCTTCGGTTTGATTGGAGCTACTGTTACTACCTTCGCCGTGAGTTCTTTTCAACATTTTTGCACTTGAAATTACTAAATTTCCCATTACTTTATGTCCCCCTCTTCGTTTCAAGCATTCGAATTCCTCGATTTCACATGTGCTGCAGTACTATTTCCTTTTTTCCCATGGATTAAACTGTTTTTGTGTTTGTATTGTTTGATTAAATTTGCATCTTTACAGCCATCAGAAAATTATTATTTAAGCTAGTTATAGTATAATTTCCGAGAGGATTATCTGTTGATTTTGTTTACATAATCACTGCTGGAGGCTGCTTAGTAAACAGTTTGATGAGTCTTCTTCGTTGTCAGGGAGTTCCAGGATTTTGAAATCATGGTATTTAAAAAATATTGTAAACAGTAACAACTGTGAAAAACAACTTCATTTATTGAAAAAATAAGTTACATATAGTCGGTGATTTAATGAGTCTTAAACATTACATACATGCATATAAAAGAGCTTAAGCTAACTAAATCTAACTCCACGAGTCCCTAAAGCTTCAAACTCTTTGATCACCCCGTCGTTGCTAATACCTATAGCATTTTCTTTCTCGATATGAAGTACCACACAATCACCATGAAACTCATCATCCATCTTGTTTCTAAGTTTATTCTTGATAATGTTCATTGCTGATGGTTGGCGTAGAAACAAGAATAGTCATAACTAAACAAATCAACCCGTAAAGCGTAGGAAATAATATTGGCTTCCTTGTTTGAGCTAATGTTCAGCACAAGTCAGCAATAGATTCCAACTTCTCAAATTTTGATCCTTACGCATCACTCTCTCATAAAATGGACACTCTAATTCTAGAGCATACATTTCAGCATCATCAAAGTCCCAAGGATAAAACTTCTTTGCAAGATCACATACACCATCACGTGAAAAATTTCTAAAGTTATCTCGAGGATCCAATGTTAAGCCAAGTATAAGAAGTTTTGCTGTTTGGTCTGAGAATCTTCTATCCAACTCACTTCGAAGATAAAGTAGATCATTGAATACATCAATACGGTAATGATGCTCAATCGTAATGAAATCTCTTTGTTGACAAACGTCACCCGTACCATCCTTGTAACGAGCACTCATATCAGGCATATCAATATCATGCTTGAAACAGAAAGACTCTATATCACCTAACAAGTTCTCCCAACCTTCTTCCCTCATCTCTTGAATAAGTGATTTTGTATGTCCATCAAAATTCATTGCATCTACAAAGTCAATAGATTTTTTCTGTAATGTTTGACAAAGAACTTCAGTCGTCTTCATCACTAAGCAGAATACAAAATCAAATGTTCTCATAGCTTTAAGAACTATTTTAGCTTCTACTCGTACTTCTGAAGAAGCATGCTCAATCATATCCCAAAGTGTTTGTTTGATTGAACTAAACAACTCAATCAAACTTCTAATAGATCGAAAATGTGAGCTCCATCAAGTAGCACCGTGTCTTTGCAATGTACGAACTTGATTAGTGCCAGATTCTGACTCAAGATGTCCACATGCTATCAAATTAACAATTTCCTCCTTTCTAACATATTTTATTGCAGAATGCCGCTTAGGAGAAGAATCTACAAAATTCACAATTAGAGTCAAGGTTGAGAAAAATTGCCAGATGTTTTGCATTCCCTTAGCTATAGCATTTAATGTCAATTGCAAACGATGTACAAAGCAATGCACATAATATGCGTTAGGACAATCTTCAAGAAACAATGCCTGCAACCCATTGTAAACACCTCTCATATTGCTAGCACAATCGTATCCTTGACCACACATATTTTTCACTTGAAGATTGTACATATTAAGCACTTTACATATCTCATTTTTGTGAGTTTGTGAGGTAGTGTTAGGAACACTCACAATCTTAAAAAACCTTTCCCGAATCATACCTTGACAATCAACAAATCTCAAAATAATGGCCATTTGTTCCTTACTGGAGATGTCTACCTCTTCATCAACAAGAATACGATACTTTGAATCGCCAACTTCTTCACGTATTTTGTCCCAGACTTTGTTACTAAGAATACTTAATATTAACTTTTGAATTGTTGGACTTATATACTTAGCATTTCCAGGAGCATTAAACACAACTCTGTCAACCTCCACACTCATTCTTGAAAAAGAATTGATAACTTCCCTCAAGTATCCAACATCCAATGAGTTCTCAGTTTCATCGTGACCTCGAAAGGAGCACCTTGATTAGCTAGCAATCTAACACTTTCAATTGACGCCTTAAGCCTCAACCGATTGTCTTCCATATCTTTAGATGATTTTGAAAGAAAAGCTACTTCAATTTGTTTGTTCAGGTTCATCACACCATCCCATTTTTGCATTGCTTCATTATGGTGAGATTGAATACCTCCAACATGCCTTACGAAGGCATTATCACCAGCTCTAATCCTCTTCCAGGATTTAAACACATCTCTAGTGAATGGTGTATGTGTATGGTGAGAATCTTGGGTATCAAATAAGAAACAAGGGAAGCAATATGCTCTCTTAGACTCGATTGAATACTCAGCCATGGATTACCCTTGAACCAAGAAAACTTAAATTTACGTTGTTGATTCCCATGTTGAGTTGAGGGATATGGACCCTCAGGTTGACATGGACCCATAGAAACATTGACTCTTCTAACATAATCACGTTCATTCACCGGATATTTCCATATAGCAAATCTCTTTCGCGGATCCCTTTCAATAGCATGACATAATTTTCTTTTTGTAAAGGAGGCTCACCGGTTGGACATTTATAGTTGGGGAGGAGGCTACAAAAGGTTTGGGAACATCGTGTGAACTTGAAGTTTTAACAATGGACTTTGAAAACCTTGAATCAATAAATTTTGTTCGTTTTGATTGTGGCTTCTCACTTTTCATTTTAGCTTAACACACCTAATGATTTATATAAATTATATTCAAATCATGTTATAAGAAAATAAACAAAATATAACGATCTATAAATAATTACTACAAGCTTAGAATGAAAATATTAAGTATATCACATTTTTATCACTTCTAGTCGAACACAATGGTGCCAATTGCCATTACCATATACCATATATTATCACCAATTAGTAAACCATAAACTACTAAGTGAAACAAAGAAGCACCAAAAACATTTTTGAAAATTCCCAAATATGTTTATTCCAGATGAGAGACATGCAGCAAACAATCACCCATTTACCCCAATTAGAGAATATAATTCACAGAATAAATCAATAAATCAATAAATCAAGATTTCTTTTTTATTTTGAAAATGATTTCAAGATTATAAACAAAAAGTAAACATTCCAAAATAAAGGAAACTTAAAGAAGAACCCACAAAATTCCAATACATCAATTCAAGTATTCAACTATACTAAAGTAATAAATGGAAGTTACTAAACTCACAAAATTCTTATAATTGGAGGGAGAAAACTAGATCATATGTGAATAAGTGATAACATTGATAAGAACCCAAGAAATACAGTGGGCCACCATTGCCATTTGCCAAAATTGAAAATTGAACAATAAATTAATGTATTAAACTATTAAAGGTCAAAGAAAGTGAATGAGGAATTGAGGATTTCAGGATTACCTTTGATAATTTGACATTAGTGAAACTGCGAGGGAGGGAATGACCGAGTGACTGAGGGATTTGCTGATTTGAGCCTTTGAGGAAGGATTTCAGATTCGGTGATCTGAGGATTTCCGATGAATGAATGGATGATTCTGCAGTCTGCTACTCTGCTTGGGCTCGGCTCTGGGTCTAGGTCCTCTGGTATTTGGATGAGGGTGTGAGAGTGTGAGGGAGAGGGAGTGGGTGTGTTGTCTCATGTCAGAGAGAGAGAGAGAGATGGGAGGGTGGAGAATGGAGGAGTGAACTGTGTCTGTGAAGATTGTCTGATTGATGGAGACATGGAGTCATTGGTCATGGATGATGGATTGGATTGGAGTCTGGAGACGGGAGAGAGAGTTGGCGGTGAGCCGGTGAGGACTGAGGAGGTTTGCGTGTGAAAATGGTCATGGTGTTGTCGGTTGCATGTGGGTTTAGATAAATTTAATATAAATTTTTTTTGGTAGAATCTGTTGTGGGCTTGAGCCCTACCCAGCTTACCTTTGAATCCACCCCTGTTCGTGGTTTGCAGAACCCACATAGATTTTTGACATGGAAGAGAAAGTGATTGTCAACTTATTGAATTACTTTGATATGAGATTATTTTGAAATTCTTAACCAGATAAAGTGCTTGATTTGTGATTTTGTGATTGAGGATCACCCGGGACTGTATTTCTGCTGTGAAATTTTCTTTTGTACAGGTTCCCTATAATGAATAGTAAAAAAAGATGCACTTGTCACCTTGAGGAGGACATTACCGCCTCGTTCCCCATGAAAAATAAAAGAAATGCCCTATGAGTAAGAAAGGATATTCGTCCCCCATGAAAAAAAGTAATAATTCAGAAATGTTCTATGAGCAGGAAAGGTATATTTATGGATGAGTTCAAAACAATAATAGTGATTGGGTAAGAGTGAAGAGATCTACAGAGAAGGCCTTAGAGTGATACCTGTTAACAAAAAGAGTTAATAATAGCTTGTTTGAGCTGGCTTGAGATAGCGGAACAGTGATTGCATAGGAGAGAACTACTTTATGCTTATTAAGAAGTTGTGCTTTTAAAATAAAGAAGCTTGTTCAGTTTGTGTGTAATAGCACCGACTTTTATGTAATCATTAATCATTAATATGACCTGTAGTAATGCAATGTCAGAACTTGAATTATTTAGTGTCTTACGGCATGGGTACAATTTGTACAAAGCATTGCTGCTTGCTTTTCATTCTGGTTGAAGATCATATGTGGTTCATCAGATGTGACTAAATTTGGTTGTAGTTATGGATGTTGAGTTTTGAACTTTTACCATACGTTAGGAGCATATTAGTTTTCAAATTATGTAGCAAGACTAGCCAGATCCGTGAATGACATACATTAGTGCCTTATAGAAAAGGCTGATGAGAAGACAACACTAGTGAGTAGTGACATGAAAGCTTAGGAACATGATTGCATGGGGAAAGATTGATATTTAAATCAAACTGTACAAAGGACAAAAAAGAGACATGTTTAAATCCATGAGAAAGATACAACCTTTAAAATGGAATCCTTTGTTATTTGATTGTCTTGACTATCAAAATCATGCAACAAAGTTTATTACTGCATGTTTGATTTTGTTCTAAGGTATTTGGTTCTTTACTATTTTTAAAGATTGGGGTAGTGACAGACAGTTTATTTCATAATTTCTACGCGTATAGTCATATCGTATATGTGATGTTTAGAGTGGTCTGGCAGGTTGGACAGTTGCGGAGGACGGTTGATTGGTTTTATGATCAGGTAATAGTTATTTGGCTTTCTTTACATTGGATTGGAGCCTTGGAGGTTTACATTTTTGAAGTATCTATTGATCTCTTCATGGAAACAGGGGTCATGTCATGTATTGATCTCACGCTCTTGAACATCTGTTATGTGAATTTATATGTGCATACTCATGATTGTATGACCATGATCTGGTCTCCAATCAATATGAACAAACTACTCTGTTGGGAAATTGATTTCTCTAATCCATTGTCTTTTTCTACCTTTGTCTAGAATTTTCTCCTGCCTTCTTTGGAAAGCTTGCTAGAGTTAATAGATTACGGTTGAAATGTTGGATACATATTTACCACTTCATTATCTCTTGTTTCTTGTTTTCTGATCATTTTGTTCTTTCCATTTTTTGCGATTTTGAAGTGGGCCACCTGTTTCCTCTTGCTATTGCTCCTTCCTCGTGTCAATCACTAAAATTCCAAAGGAAAAAAATTTATATATATATATATGTGTGTGTGTGTGTGTGTGTGTGTAGCGCATTGGCTACATCCTTGATTTGTTGCTCATTTGTTTTGCTCTGCTTCATTTGAGATTGGCCTAGTTGTTACCATTTGATTTTTAACTTTCCTTCAATCAACATTTTTTAATTCGCTGCTATAGTTTACTGAATATGCACACTTTCCCTATCACTTTTACACAAGCAACACCAGTTGATTAAAATTTTACCACGACGCCGGAGGTTGTCGCATGTTAACAGAGCTTCATTTATAGCTTCCCACATAAAAACACCCACCCTTGTAGGGGCCTTAGTCTTCCACACGCTCTTCCACGGGAACGTAACAGTGCTACCTGAGATCTTCTGTTAAAAGGATTTAAGTGTGAAATCTTTGCACTTCCCTCCTTCCCAGACAACTAGATCTTTTCTATGACTATCCACTTTTTGTCTATAAAGCAACTCAAAGAGACGCCCAATAGAGTCCAACTCCCAATCTTGAAAGTTCCTTCTAAAAGTTGGGTTCCAAGTACCACTTTCTCCATTGAAATGAAACACAGAACCGACTTTTTCCTCCTTATGTGTAGCAAGGCTATACAACAACGGGAAAGCCCTTCGTAGCTCTGTATCCCCACACCAATTGTTGCTCCAAAATCTGACTAAGTTGCCAATACCCACATCAAAAGCTATGTATCTCTTCATAATATCCCACTTCCTTTTAATACATTTCCACTCCCCCACCCCATAAGAAGAGTGAACCTCAATTGGATTCCACGCATGGTCCCCAACTCCATATTTGCTCACCACAACCTTCTTCTAAGGTGAATCTTTTTCGTGCAAAAATCTCCAAAGCTTTTTACCCATCAACGCCACATTGAACAATTTTAACCTTTTAATCCCCAATCCACCACCTCTCAAACTCGAACATACCCCTACCATCTTATCAAATGGTACTTCCTATAATCCTATCCACTGCTTGGCCCTCCCACAAAAAGTCTCTCTCCAACTTTTCGATCCTGTGCACCACTAAAATCAGCAGACCAAACATCGACATAAAATAAGTAGGCAAGCTTGAGACGGTACTTTTGATAAGGGTTAATCTTCCACCCTTAGAAAGATAATGTTTTTTCCAACCGCCTAACCTGCATTCGAATCTTGCTATAATTGGGATCCACAGCTCTTTATTTCTAGGATTAGCATCTAAAGGAAGCCCAAGATAAGTCGTTGGGAAACCACCTACCTTACAACCAAAAAACGCAACTAGTTCATCCATATTCTCCACCTCACCCACAGCCAACAGCTCACTCTTCAGAATGTTCACCTTCAAACCTGAAGCCGCCTGGAAGAATAACAGGATCAACCTTAGGTAACCCAGCTAAGCTTCCTTAGCCTTGCAAAAAACCAGGGTGTCATCTGCGAAAAGCAAATGAGAGACCAACACCTGAGAGCCAACCTCCCTCCCTACAGAAAGTCCTCGAATTAAGCCATTTGTGACGGCAGTCTCTATGATCCTACTAAGAGCTTCCATAACAATGATGAACACTAATGGAGAAATAGTCTCCTTGGCGCAATCCTCTCGTACTAGCAAAATACCACGCTGACTCCCCATTAACTAGAACGGAAAATTTAGGCAAAGATATACAAAACAGAATCCAGTCCCTCCATCGCTGCCCAAAACCCATCTTGCACATGATATACAACAAAAAGTCCCAATTAACGTGATCGTAGGCCTTTTCTATATCCAATTTGCAAACCAATCCTGCTTCACTGCTCTCCAATCCACAAATTCATTAGCTGTTGTAATTTACCTGCCTCCCACAAACGCATGTTGAGAAGTGGATATAACCTTATAAAAAACTTTCCTTAAATGACTTGCAAGAACCTTTGCTATGATCTTGTATGTCCCCCCTATGAGACTAATCGGTCTAAAATCTCTTTAGTCCTCCATTATGTGAAATGTATATTGTTCTATATGTTTGCAAATTTGTGTGGGACATGCATTACCAACATAAAGGACCTACTTTCATTAGCATTCTTGTATATTGTCATGTGTCTACTCAAGTATTTTTAACAGTATGTGTGTAATTAATGCCATGTTGTTTTAACAGCAGACAGTTTGTGTTCTATCAATTTTAAAGTATTGAATGCGAACATTTTTGTGCTTCACTGAAATTTGGTGCATTGCTTCAATTGCCTTGCATACTGATTTTGCATGAACTTCCTCCAAAAAAGTTGTCCAGGTCACAGTCGAAGTGGAAAGGTGCAACTGGGGGTTCTTTCCGGTCAAATTTTCAGGAGGAAGCCTGGAAAAGATATAATCGTCGAATGCAGGAGGAGTATGAAGAAGAAATGGAGAGAGTGGTGCTTATCTCTGCTCAAATTATTTTCGTTTTTTTCTCTCTTATAGCTTTCTGTCTATTGCATCTTCAGTTAGTAATATGATATCACTCCTTTGTCAATTTATAGGTATTTACGCATTTTTTTCTAGCTTTTTTATACATGGATTTATTTATTACTTCGAGTGTCTGAGTGCGAACCACACTACCACTATTGCAACTTTCAAGCAAATATTTTAAATCTTAATAGTGCTGCGATTTTAATCTTATTCGCTCTTTCATGGTTATTAGCTTGATTGTGTAGCACATGATTTTGGTCTTTTTTTACCTTCCATGTAATTTGCATAGTCGATTTCTTTGGGGGATTTGCACTTTTTGGTTAGCTAGGGATAGGGTAGTCTACTTTTATGGGTGTGTATGTCTAGAACCCAGCTTTGGTCTTGATTTCTGTGTTCTTTTGTTGGGCAGATGACCTTTTATCTTCTTCTTTTCTGTAGATATATTCTGTTTGACCTCTCCAACGGTTAATCTTTCGTATGGATTTACTAATCCAGGGAATATTTTCAACCACAAGTTGCAAGTGTTATATAAATTAGATGTTTGATGTCGGGTTGGGAGAATGGGAGAGAAGGTAAACGACTAATATGAGGAAGAGTGTTGGTTCATAGTTTCTTAGCTCCAGTGTGTCTAAGAGTGAGACAGGAAAAGGAAAATAGTCATAATGCTAAAGGAAGAACCTTAAAATCATATAATAGTTTCTAAGCCAAGCTGAACGCAAATACTGAGCTGATATGTTTGAGACCTTACCATTCTGGTGCTCAAGTGTAGTCTGAGAATATAATTGCTACAACAAGCATTCATTCATTGTTTATAATACTCATTTATGTTGATATATTAGGGGTATGTTGGTAAAGCCAAATAATTAGGGTTTTGCTTGTTAAGCCTATAAATGAATGTAATCTCTCTTAGTGTGGCTTAGGTTGGAATTGATGATTTTAAGTTTTTCTTTGGTTGGGAATCCCTTGACTTTAAGTGTTGGTTTTTAAAGTGATTCTGCATCATTAGGAATCATTTTCAGGACGATATGACAGAAACTTGTGGGTGGATCTGTGTTTTTTGGTTATAAATGTTATTATAAAAGAAAAGGCCACGAAGGCGGAAGGAGGCAGTGCTTTAGAGAGGGAGCAGCACAAAATCACCAGAAAACACTGTTGACCTTCAGAATTGCGTTTTATTACTATATTTTCAAAACCTGTTATACTTCTGTTCCAGGACACCAACTTTAATTATCCAAAGCGCTGATCTGTTTTCTACCCTTTCTTGCACATGTATCAATTTTCTTACTTAATATCAAATTCTTAAACTTCACTCATTTACAGATGCATATATGTCAGAGAGATCAACAAAGTTCAAAAGTATTTTCCCCCTCTTTTCTGATCAAACTCACTCTTGCATGTCGATTTGTAGACTACAACATCAGAATCATAGCTTACCTTGTTTTAGACTGCGCAACAAACTGCATTCTGTAGCCATTCCTTCGAGTATCAGTGCAGTAAGGCAGTTTCAACTATAATTCTTATTTAAAACTAACCCCAGTCAGGTTTAGATTATGTAAAGTACTACCTACCATATCCATTCCCGATAAAATTAGAGCAGCGTAGCTCGAATGAGCTTCGGTGGAGTTTCTTGTTAGAGATGGTGAAAGTCAGATCTTTAAGGGAGAAGATGCAGTCTAGCTTCTGAAGGAGGAAGTCTGGTCGGCTGATGCCTGTAAGGACTGGTGATGTGTGGACTTAGGCATTGATTATCCTGATATGAATGGAGGTCACCATTGATATGATGTGTCTCTGGCCTTTTGACACATCGGTTACATGGTGGAACAGTATTCTCCATGGTAATTGCCATGAGGTGTAGGGAGCATGTGAAGGATCCCTATCTGCTAAGGTAAAGGTTGCACTTGCAGCATGATGGCCTCATTTGAGAGTCCCTCGTCTCCATTCCAGCATTCCTCATACCGCAGTCATTCCTGAACCAGCATCTGCCCAGGGCATGGCCTTGGCCTGGGTGAAGTGTCTACACTCACCAAGGCTTTGTTGAGACAATGACCCATATTGATGGTTGCAGTGTGGCCTCTAAAATGGATATGATCTGAAATATCATCATTTGCAATAATCTGCAATGATGATAAGTTATGCTCTTTGTGCTGGATTGCCTTAAACTAGAGGGAAAAAAAACTTTTCTTCTTTTTCAAACTGACATTTGACCTGAAGGCCGAAGGGTAGATGAGATAGCTTAGATACGTTAGATGCCACTTCGAAAGTAGGAACACTGGAATTTTAGCTACACCCTGGGATTAATCTTTCATGGTAAGTGGTAACACTGGTGCTTTAAGGATGAGGGGCTATGCAATGTCTTGGTAGTAGATGGATGCCTCATAAGTCACAGCCCTTCAGATAGTGAAAAAGTTGAAAAATGAATACATGATAAATGTTATCGACTGTTTGATGTTCACTCTCTGGTTTATGTATGCTGGTTGCTGCTACTTTGTTTCTTTAATGTATAGTTCATAACTGATTTTGAAGCTTTTTTCTTAGGAGCGCATTAGGCGTATGCAAAGTGTGTTCAATAGGGAGAGAAATAAATATAAACAAAGTTATGAAAGCTGGAAAGAAAATAGTAAAGGTGGATATCATCAACATTTCCAGCGGGACGATTGGTATTGGAAGACTGAAACATCATACAAAAATCGGACTAACTTCAAGGAAACTCCTCGGGGTGGTGCAAATTATTCACTATCCCATCACTATACAGTTTTGGGCCTCAGCAGGTAATGACCCTTAAATACATACATATATATATATATATATATATATATATACACACATATATATTATTGTTACTGCTGTTTTATTAATAACCTAAATTGTGTTCGTAGTAACAACTTAAACCAGCAAAGTGGATTGATTTTAGTTTATATGATCTTTTGAGATTTTTAAATGAACGTAGGAGACGAGGCGGTCAGCAATATATTTTCTCCTTCTCTTCAACAATTAATTTCTTTTTCGATGCTGGTCGTTTCCATTGATGTAATGGAGTAGTTTGAAGGAATTAACCGCTTTAAGGCGAAAGAGTTTTTCTCTTTGGTGAAAACAATTTGCTGAGAAACAAAGGCCACCATTTAGAATCTAGGTGAGGTTTTTAGGTAACTATACTGAAAATTCTAAAGGTGCTGTACAAACATCTTGACTAATTATATTGTGCTCTCTCTTGTTTAAAGGCATATCTGTTTTGTGGAGGAGTCAAGAAGTTTGTGGCTAACAACATACTCCCTCCTTCCCCCCCTTTTTTTTTTTGATAGATAAGTGTGATCCCTTGTTGGTATGGGGATTGGAACCAAGGACCTCAAGGTCTTTGCCTGAGTGCCCTTGTCATCTCTCCCACCCCTTGGGGTCAAACACTCAAACTCTCTCCTTCCCAAAAGAGAGTCGAATTTGAAAACTCTTCAACTTTTTAATGTCATACTTTGTTTCTTTACATTTCTTTTAAATTGCACTAAAGTTATGTATTTTTTTGCATGACACATTAGAAAAATATCATGTTCTCGAAAAAAAAAAAAAAGAGGAAGAGTTGTAGCCAAATGGAAAGTACAAGTGTTTTTTTTTTGGCGCAGAGGGAGTACATTATAAACTACTAAAGTATCTTGATTATACTATATAAAGAGGCATAGATGGTTTTTTTTTACCTACAGCCCATTTTAGTGTCTCACTCATTTGTTAGACAGGTGTGTATGTGCTGTCTTTATACATTCATTTATATATGAATATATTTAACTATAGCAAATGAAGCCCAGCACATAAGGAGGATCCGAGAACTCACTCTCTTTCTCTCTCTCTCTCACACACACACACAACTCTGATTCTTTAGTAGAAATCATATACAAACAGAGGAAGAAAAAGATCCTGATTATGTTTTATATTCTCTTATCCATTTGGATGTCTCACTTATCAGAAGTCAAGCCAACTACTATCATCGTATTCTGAGTAGTACCCTTGTTTATCAAAAAGACTAGCTAGGATTTGAATGTGTGATTATGTTACAATGATTCCTCTCAAGGGTGAAATGGTATTCCTAAAAAGTATTGGACTTGTCAAAATTAAATGGCACTGGAGAAGTATCAGTTTTGTAATTATTTGCACTTGGGTTCAAAAAGAGTGTTTGTAATACTTTAATCTGGCTCCTATTTTTTGTGAGTAATTTTGATTGTAATGTGTCATATGTTAAATCTGGTTTAGTTTCAGACATAGGAAGTGTCTGTTTTTTTCTTTTTAACTGATGGTCGTAGTAGTCGTATGCTGATTGTTTTATTGTACTATAGACTATTTTTCGTTCATACTAAGAATCGATAATGCATAATAGAACCATTAACGAGGAAATTTTTTATGCCACTGAACTAATTGTGCCCTGTTTATTTACCTTGCAATAGATTGAGGACAAAAGCATATACAGATGACGAGATTAAGGTAAATGGCACTACACCACTTTTCTTTTATTATTATCTTCCATTTCCTTTCCAAATATGAGCTACATACACTTGGAAACCAGCACATGCATTTATTGTAACTGATCTGGGTTGGAAGTGGAGTGCATATTACTTGCACTTTTAGAAATTGGACATTTTGGACCAACCAAATGAGAAAGTCCCTGTCTGGTATTCATGCAGGGAGGGAAGGAGTTGCGCTTCTTATCTCTTGAAGTAGTTATATTTTAGTACATTTCAACAAAATCCCAAGCTTTTGGTATTTAATTTTTCAACAAAACCAAGAATTGATTGATTTATTTAGGAAGTGTAGCTATAAGAAGAAAATAACCATGCTGAAACTAGAGCGACCCGCGATTACGTTTGTCCATAAAATGGAAGAGAAGATTGCCACAAGGAAGATCAAGGATTTAGTACCATTTGGAATTTGGCTACAACTGCTTCAAAGTGCCTTGGACGTCACGTGTCAGAATGTCTTGGCTAGGAAAATGTTCAGTAAGGTTATGACATCCAGGAAAATGTGTAATCAGTGGAGGAAGAGTACCATAGTGCCTCTTTATAGAAGAAAAGGATAATATACAAAGCAGTAGAGTTTATGGTGGGATATAATTGATCAGTCCTCGATCAGAGTGGTTATGATTAATCGTGGTATCTGATAAATTGTTTATGCCTGGGGGTCAACTATGGAAGTCATTTACATACAGAGAAGATCAATGGAAGGTATTTACTGTAGAAGAAGAATGTATATGTTATTGAACCTAGGTAAGACTTATGATCGATTGTCAAGAGAAATAATTTGGTTGGTATTGTAGAGTGAAGGAGTTAATGTAAGATACATTGATGCGGTCAAGGACTTGTATGATAAAGCTATGAATAAAGCTAGACCTAGTATAGGATAAGTTAGTGAGATTTAAATTAAATTATAACTACATCAAGGATTAAATTAATTGAAGTCTTTACTGAATTGTTTTTTTTTTGAAAAGTAATCTTACTGAATTGTGTCACAGTTCTGTAAAGCAAAGCTTAATTGCTGCTAGAAAACTCTTTTGTTAATCTCTGAATAAACTGAAAGTATTATAGCATATATATACCACTCCTAATCCCTAAATCCACATGGATTCGGAGTTAGGAGTAGTCTATATATGCTATAATACTTTCAGTTTATTCAAAGATTAATAAAAAGAGTTTTCTAGCCGCAATTAAGCTTTGCGTTTCTGAATTGTGTGACACAATTCTCTTGGTTGTGATGCCTAAGATTGCCTCGGTGTGAAGCCAGGCTATTCTTACTACTTTTCTGCCAATTAGCTTTTCACGGGTAGTATTCATACCACCCAGAACATCCCCTGCAACTATCTTTTGTGAGCCTAAATCATCCTTGATCCGTAACGTTAATCTTTCAAATAGATGAACCATAAATCCCAACTTTTTTGCTTGAAATCAGCCTTCTAAAGTCCCTTTTCCCGTTGCGTTGTACATTAATTTTGGACCAACAGGCCAAGTCCACCCACACTTGTCCTGCATCTATTATATAGCCGGAAAGAAACTTTTATGGACGCTTGGAATGCGGAATGTGCAGTTTCAGAGATTATATATTGGCAATATATACAGCCTCCAATGCTTAAACATCATGGTATTGTGGATCTCTGTATACTGGTTTCTTTTAGGTTTACAGGATTGTGAATGCTTGATTTAATGGAATCAACTTATGCTGCTGCCCCTTTATAACAATTGTTAAATTCGATCTGTGCTTTGAAAATTTGCAAAGCATATTCATTAATAAAAATTACTCTCTCCATCCTGGCAAAAAGTCCACCATACTATTCTATTTTGAGATGTTTCATTTTAAGAATCCACTTTCAAAGTTATGTCTACAATCTCTAAAATCATTTCAACTTTACCCTCCACATTTAATATTAACATATTAATTATGCTCGAGCATTATTGTAATTATGATAGACTCTATTGCTAGTTATATAGCCCTAATCATTAGACTTTTCAAGCATGTACTCTTCGTGTGGAATGGAGTGACTATATGTTTGTAAATATAATAAACTTCATTCTGTGATGCAGACAGCTTTTAGGGCGAAGGCAATGGAATTTCATCCGGATCAAAATCAGGTTAATAAAGGTTGGTATCGATGTTGTAGTGAAGTTGGACATTTTCTTGGCATTTGGGTGTTCCCCATAAGATGTTTGTTTTTTTTGTATTACTGCAGAGGCTGCTGAAGCTAAGTTCAAAGAAGTTATGAGTTCTTACGAGGCAATAAAGTTGGAAAGAAAGAACATGAAGTGAAGAACTGCAGATTGAAAGATTACAACTTCGTTGTTCATGTCATGCGAAGGCATGTAGAAGTACTAGTGATGTGCCTTCCCTCGAGGCTGAGGCTGATGTAGTGATGACAACCGATGATGCAGTGAAGCATTTAAGTGTTGAATTTCGGTAGTGTAAGCAAGACGACGGAGGGTGTTTACAATTTTTTGTGGCTGTGAGCTACATTGTATACTGCGTATGTGTATAGAAAATTGAAATTACGGTTCAAATTCTACCTTACAGGTCATAACAAAACCAGTGGCACCACTAATAATTTTGAAATAATTTATTTCATTCTGCAGCCTTAAATTATTTATTTATTGAGCAAAGAAAATAGTCTTGTACTCGATTAAAGAGTTTATTTTTAAAAATTAAAGTATTAAAGTGTTATTTTTTTAATTAATGAGTTATTAAAAGTGTTATTTTTTAAAAAAGTTGACTTTTTATTCGGAACGAAAAGAGTATTTGGTAAAGTTCTGGATATATCATTGGAAAAAGTTATAATCACAGTAACATTTAAAGACTTGAAAGAATTTGGTGAAAAGCACAAACTGGGTTTAAATCCAAAGTAGGAGTAGTAAAATGATATTACTGTTGTAGACAGATAGATAGGTTTGGGACGAAATCTGACAGAACACACACACATCCACGGGGTATATATTATGAAATTAAGAGCTTAGACTACGCATGTACAATGGTTGGGACGATATTGACACTTGAAAAAATCATAGAAATACGATACACACCATCCCGGGAAAGACAATATATAATGTTACTTGAATTTGGGGATTCCTTAGACTACCCACAACGGTAACTTTCGTTGTGGGGTACCAGATAAGACAAAATAGTTTCAAAAAAAAAAGTCATGATTGGATAAATTGTTTTGATTTTGTATATATGTCATTCCTTTTATTGGGTGGCATGTGTTTATATAAATATATTTTTAAAACTAATATATTTTATATAATTATGTAAAATAATAAAATATATCAAAATCTATATTTTTTTTATCTATAAATAGAGCCTAATATTGATACATTTTTACAAACAACCTACAACTCTCTTTTTTTCTACATATTCTCTATCTCACTTCTATTTCTTCATTTTAAGTGATGGATCCAAATCACCCCAACTATTATCAGGGTTCCAAAAATTATCCAAATTTTGGATCTTACTTCCACACACAAAATTTTCCAAACTCGGAAAGTGAACAAAATTCTCAATATTATCAAAGTTCTCAATTTTCTCCAAACCTCACTCAAAATCCTATCTATGAAGAACTTTCCACCAGAGAAAATGTCTCTCGCAATTTGTTTGGGAATGTTCAACACCCAAACCAAAATCAGAAAGGAGCAAAGAATGTAAGTTGGCTAATTATTTTCATTTTGTTGTCAAGTAAATTATGAATTTATAATTGTATGACTAATTATTTTTAATAATTGTACGGGTAATTTTAGAAATATTACTACTAATACATTATTTTAAAAAATAAAATGATAAATATTTTAGGTAAGTTGGAGTAAAGAGAAATAAATATTTTATTAAAAGGTTGGGTTGGGATGAGTCATTGATGGGAGTATAAATTTATACTCCCTCCGTCCCTAAATAATCGTCCTAGTTGACCCGACGTACAGTTTAAGAAAAAACAACTGACTTGATTATTTATCTTGGTTTAATGTGTAGTTTCATTTAAAGCACATGTGTACGTGGTCCATAATTAAAGTATGGTGAAAAAGTAAGGATAAAGTGGTAAAAGTGATGTTCTAAAAATGTAAGTTTTAAACTGGACAATTATTTTGAAACGGACGAAAAAAGAAAAGAGGACGATAATTTAGGGACGAATGGAGTATAGGGTTGGGAGTTGTGTATACGGAAGTGGGAGAAATTAATATTTTATTTGAGGGTTGAGTTGGGTTAGGTCACCATTATTAGTCTTAAAGTAAAGGATGGTCGAAGTGTCCCACGTTGTCTTTGGCCTTTATCACTTTCAGTTTGTCTGCTTGCTTAGGCCCTCTCCAGATTGGCTTTCATTTCAATTTTCAAACTTACATTCAAAGGGAGGGAATATTGTTGGACCATTCTGATTCCTGAATTTGAATGCCCTCAACCTCATCCCATCTCACCAGTGCCCTTCCACCTCACTCTCACGTGCTCTTTCAGCTTTCAACTATCTTTTTCTATTTTGTAGTATTTGATTTAATTTGCCTTTGGCGTTTACTTACATTAATCATATAGTATGAACATTAAACTGCCAAAACCTTCAAAATAAAATATGTAATGATTCTAATGCTTTTTCCTGTCACCCAACAATTTGTTAACACCTTTTTCCATCTTAAATCTTAAAACTTAACCTAAATATTAATAATATAGTAGGTCTCCTGTAAAACGGTTTTTCTCATAACTCAATCTATCAACACACGATAAATCAGGTAAAAGAGAATCCATCTTACAAAATATATCCGTAAGACCGAGTTTTTGCCTTCATTAATAATACTTCAACCACCACAGGTCCCAACTCCCAACTGAATGTGGCCCAACTCAATTTCAAAGAGCCCTGAGAACTGAGGACTCGGAAGTCCTGACCTATTGGTTGTCTATCTGTATCCGTTGGAGGCCATAAAAGTTAAAGCACCAAATATGGCCAGGAAATGCTATTGGTTGTACACTTGTACTATTGATTCTCAACCATCACATCAATGTTTTAAAACCACCTCTAATGTTTCTCAACTTTACAATATTAGTAATTTAGTTTATACTATATTTTTAGTGTTTAACCAGCGCCCCTTATATACTTCAAAACAAAACAAGTGTACGTGAATGTGAATATGACATCAGAAGCCAAAATTACTAAAGGAAATTTTATATATTCACAATTAGTTCCAGAAATCTGAATCAATGAACAGAAAGAACGAAAGAATTAACCAAGAAACAAAACTTATGTAACATCTCACTTCTCTCCCCGAAGCAACGCCATCCATTATGTGTTTATTTTCTCTCCGTCCGCATTTTGGCTTTCACTCTCTCATTTAGCAGGAGGAGCTCTGTAATATGCTGCAATTGTTGCCGGGAAAAACATTTGCCTAACTCCTTCTGCCTTGATAATAGGGAAGATGATTCCAGATGCACTCTGCAATATGTCAACTCATACATTACCTTATGAAGCCAAAATACTAAAATTCTATTTTATACATGTTTCTTCTTCTTTAGTTGATCAAACGGAACAAGGAGGAAAATAGATACATACTGTAATCAATCTGGCTCCAATCCACATGCGCTTGGGTGAGGGAAAAGGAAGTAACAGGCGACCAACACCATATATTGCTACCGCAAAGAAATGTAGAACCAAACTCATTGGCCGAGGGTTCAAACCCGAGAGCAAAGCTACTGGTCCTGTTGAGCAAACACCTCCGAGACTCAAATAATCAAAGCATGCCTCTCGCATCTCTATCCTTGCTTGATCAGGAGAAGCACAAAAGACCTTATACAGCGCACCTGCCAATGTATTGATTGTAGATGCCACAGGCTGCCAAATGGAAAACATTGGACACAAATGAGTCAGCAATGACTAATTAAACCTGATCCTCCTACACAATCTAAGTTGAATAACAAATTATTATTATTATTACTATTACTATTACTATTTTAAAGTTTCATTTGGCAGGGTCTAAAGAACCATTTAAGATCCTTCCACTTCCTTTCTCTCTTTTACTATGGCAGTAGTTGCACTCTATTTCACAGTGCTGTTTCTGTAAGTATATGTTGTATATGTAGCAATCCGCTCCATTTCTACACGCAACTCTGCTAAGCAATTCACACAGAAAATGTCTCACCACATAAACAGTGACCATTGGCTTCATGCTTATGAGATGGCAAACTAATACAGTTATCTATTTATGAAGTGCCGCAATTTATGAAGTGCTGCAGATGGATGCAACTGACCTTGCGAAGAGTGTAAAAGGATTCAAGATATTTGCAAAGAGTAGGCGCGTCATTCAGGTCAGACAAAGGCCTAAGAAGATTGCATAGGACTACTATATCAGACAATGCTACAGTCATTCCTCCACCTGTCAAAGGGTGGCGCATGTTGAATGCATCACCCATTAGCAACGCCCCTGGAGTAGGGTGAGGAGCAGCTGGCATGCTTCTGTTGGGCATTGTCCTTATGTTACCCTTATCAACTGTGGCTATAAACGCATCATACAGCTCAGGAGGGATCTGAAAAGACATGAAAATATTACTTAATAATGCAACCAAATTTTAAAAAATAAATAAAAATAAAATAATAATGCAACTAAATTAACAAATGAAAATAGGGAATATAAAGCCATAGCAAAGAGTAAAATGGGTAGTTCTATATTTTTACCTGAGGAGCTACAACTGTCTTCAAATACTTCGACAAATCACCATTTGAAATGGATGGCACCCTTTGACCGGGTACATCGACCAGACACCGAACCTCCGTACTACTAATTCGGTAGAATAAGATGGGTGATGGATCTGCTAAAATTACATGCCCATGGTTTTCATGTGGAAGTTGGCAGTTCTCTAGTACCAAACCAACAAAACAAGAAGGCACATCCACCTATAGGAGATAAAGTTTCACTTTGGATTAGCCCAAAGAGGCAGTAAAGAACAGTAGAACCAAAAGATAAAAAGTTAGGGTTAATACGCAATCAGACAAACATGAAGAAAATTTTAAAGTGAGTCAAAGTTCAAACATGGAAAATAATACTATATGCATTCACCTAAACAGTTGGTATTGAGATTAGCAACAAAGTCAATAGCCAAAAGTCATTATCACCTTAGGATTGCAAAGGGACCGTCGCAAGTTTGAAAAACAACCATCACATACTATGGTCAGAGGTGCATATGCTTTCATTTCTTCACCCGTTTTAGACTTATATTGTACACCTTTGATGATCCCATTTTCTTCCAGCAAAGATGTGACTGTTCCTTGCTCCAATTGGACACTATATATTTCAGAGTGTTGTAGTTGTTAATGAAAACAAAGACAAACACCTCTTAATAAAATGTTAGCATAATGAATTGTAAGCTGGGGTTGATTCAAAATAAGTATAATGTCGTACTTGGGAAGCAATGAAGATTTCTCCCGCATTCTCTGTATGAAACGGCCATTATGAAAGCTCCTACCACTCACGTCTTTGTGAAACTTTTCCAAAGGATAAGAAAGTCGGGTGCTCTTTCCATCCTTGAAAAGAGCATAACCAAACACTCGCTGAGCATCAATTTCCTCCACACAATCTGCAGGCAACATCTTACAAGATCATTCAACAAAAATAATTGCAAAATAATAAGTTATATATACACCCTGATTTGTTAGATTAACAACAAACTGAAAAAAAAAAAAAAAAAAGTAGTTTCTGCATTGATTAAATATAGCTTGATTTAGGAGTTAGGACATCAGAATGGTTGAAAACCTACCTTCCAGTCCTAACTCAATCAATTTGAGATAGCCGCCTGGTTGTAGAAGCTCGCCAACAATTCGATCAGGTTCTGTCAAATCCCTTTCAATCACATGTACCCGGCGCCCTTCCTGGTATCCAAAGTATACAAAATAAGTATGCAACTAAACCAAGCACAATATGTGAATTATTTAGCAAAACAAAGTGCATCTGGTCAGAATAAGTTACTAATACATTGATAAATGTGTAGGGGCATTAACACGAAAAAACCCCAGTAAATATTGACCTTTTAGCCAAAAGTCATACAACCCAGCTGTTTAATGCTGGCATGGCATGTAAAAGAGGATGCTGAGGGATGGGTGTGGGACTCAAACCCGCTCGGTGTCAATTAAATGCTTCTCTTCTGCTATCCATGGAGTTTTGAAATCGCAATTATCAAAGATTGGTGGACAGAAGATGACATACTTATACTCCATACTACAAAACATTCACTGATTTTTTTCCAAAAGTAGGGGGGCAAAATTCAAGCATCCATTAAATAAAAAGACATACAACCACCTTGAAAAAAAAATCATTAAGTGCCACAGTGTGAAGGCAATTGAAGATACAGGGGAGTAACGATAACAAACTTGTGCATTAACAAGGCTACTCACTATTCCTTTGAAGCTCGCATCGCTGGCCCAGATAACCCAAAAGTTTCAGCTACTTAATTCATTTTATTTTTGCTCTTTACATAAGCAATTGAGAATTATTCGTCAGCCAAATACAAAGAACTACCATAAACCAATAAGAAGACAAATATGTATAAAATTAACCTTCTTGTAAAAGTGAAAAGCGATTCCACTAATAGGAACGATTGTCCTTTATCATCGAGCAAACATAGAGCTTTCCAACAAAATTGCAGGCAAACAAATTAAAGAAATAAATGAAAGGCACTCACTGCAAGAGTTTGCATATTCAACTAGAGTTACCATGCACATACATACAATTATACATATATGTTTGTATGTGAATTTGCTTTGTAATTCATGATTCAAATTCTAAATAATTAAGTACTGTATTAATATTAGCCCCTGCAAACTATATGTATATTTTACATAATTACATATGTATGTAGGCATATACGTGTATATATACATATACACACAGACATAAATAACGTACGGTGAAGGAATTTGAATGCAAACAAGAAGCAGAAGATGGAGAATACCATGCCGAGGGTGTGAGCGAGAGCGGCGCCAGCAACGCCGGCACCAACGATAATGATGTCGGCGTCGTTTCTAGATCCGCATTCTCCGTTGATAGAAGTCGTGGTGGTGGCGGTAGTAGCGGTGGTGCTGACCTCCGTTGAACATTCTCGAGCATTTTTCTTTACAAACAATTTGTAAAACAGAAGACACCCAAACAGAGAGGCCAAAATTGAACCGATAAGGTATTGATCCGCCATTTTATGAGCAATGCCACCACCGACGGCGAGTGCGACAGCACCACTTTCCCTCCCTCCCTCGCTCCCTAGCTGGCTTCGCTTTTTTCCTTTTGAATGGGCTTACTTGGGAGAGATCGTACAAAGCTGTGACAATGAGAGTTTTTAGAGAGAATGGATGCAAACTTTTATAGGCCACCTCCACGTTCCACAAGCTTAAGATGGGGGTGGTGGGAGTGGGACCCGACCCGACACATGTTTACAGCATTCAAGATTGGCAACTTTGCTCGTTTATTTTAGGACAAACTCTACCATTACCCCCTGTACTTTTGGCCTTTTATTTTATGGATTATGGAATTCAAAAACTTAAATTAGACGCAATTGGCATTTCGTCCATTTCCTGACGTTGTTAAGTCTTCACTCCACACGTCTCTCTCAAGTAATAATTGGCACTTGGCAGGGGTAAACTTATCATTTGATTCATCCCACTGTAAAACATGTCCTGATATCCCCAAATAAATTGATGTTTTAGTAATTTAAACACATAATGAAGAATGTTATTTTAAAATTAATCTACCGTCATCTAACGTCTAATAGACAATAGAGTTCATACTCATATATGTGGAATTGATTAAAACTATTTAGATGTTGAGATTAAATTATCTTAAAAGATATAACGGTTAGGATTTACCCTCACATTCACATGTGTGATAATCGTTATCCACTTTTAACTCCCTATTTATTTTCTCCTTATTACAAAGTTACCCCCTACAAGTAATATTATGAGCAATCATCTCCTTTTCTTTTCTCTATATTTTCTCTCCACATTACAAAATCACGCTTTGCGATTATTAATCTTTTGAACAATCACCCCTTATAAAACATTAATCTCAGTTGATTGATCGAGGCTATCTGGTGGAAGGGATTGATTTCAGTCACAAGATCCAACGGCCATGAGTTAGTTACATATAACTCCTTACAAATATTCTCTTTCAATTATGAATCGAGTTCGAATAACGCCGCTCAACTGTAACATTTTTGACCTGTCAAGGTGAATTTGTGGGTTGGGTAATCCATGGGTCATGAAAACCCACAATTTTGGTGCGACGGGATCGGTGACCCACCAAAGTGGTGGGTTAGGAAAATTTGAACCTAACCTAACCCAACATGGTTTGTGGTCAGATGGGTCAACCTACCATTTTTTGTCTCACATAACTACGGTGGGTGGACTGGTGCTATTGTTGTCGCCTAAGATGTCATTGTGCCGATTGGTTGATGTGAGAAAGAATGAGAGGTCGGGTGTGATGTGAGATGTGACAAGAGATTGAGATAAGGTGAGAAGAGTAGAAGACAAAGATTGATGTTTGATTATTTGAAGAAGAAGAAGAAGCAAATACAGTGAAAATAAATTGAGAAGAAGACGAGCCAACTCAAAATCCGAAGTGGCTACTGGTTTTTTTTTTTTTTTTACTTTTGTGCGATATTAGTTTATAAAATTAAATTACTCCAAAAGACTATACCTAAGCCAACTTGTAGGTTAGCCCACCCCAACCCACATCAACCTGTGACCTGTATGGTCCAACACACATGACCCATATTTTTATGGGTCCATGTTTTCCCCCACCCAACCCACTCCTTTTAAGTGGTGGGGATGGATTGGCCCAACGGGTCAAATCTATTTTAACTGCTCTAATATATATATATATATATATATATATATATATATATAATTATTAACTTTTAATTTATCATTTCACTCTTTCTCTCTCCTATATTTTTTGGTTGTATTCTCTTTCTCTCTATCGTCTCCTCTCCAATTTTCTCTCTCATCATTCACCATCTCCTCTCTTTTAATTATGTTTAAACATTTTTCTCTCTTTAAATATAAAAAATAGTAACTAAAATAAAAATAATAGTTTCGGAGTTAAAAAAAACAAAAATATAGAGGTTAGTAAAATAAAAATAATTTATTGAACAAGTCACTATAAAAATAAAAGTTACATAATCAACAAAAAAAATAATTTAATGCGAAGGTTAGTAAAAATAATAATTTACGGAACAAAAGTTTAAAACAAAATCTTGAAAATATATATGCAAAACAAAAATACATTAGTAAAATAAAAATATTTGATGGAACAAAAATAATAGTTACAAAGTCAATAAAAACATAAACAATTTAAACTGAGGTTACTAAAATAATAAAAATAATCTCTCTCTCTCTCTCTCTCTCTCTCTCTCTCTCTATATATATATATATATATATATATATATATATATATATATATATATATATATATATATATATAATGACAATGGTAGATTTCTCCCTCCAAAATCTCATTTTTTATTTACCATTTCACTATTTCTCTCTCATATATTCTTTAGTTGTATTTCTCTTTCTCTCTCCCGTCTCCTCCCTATTTTCTCTCTCATCACCACCATCTCCTCTCTTTTAATTATGTTTAAAAAATTTTTTCTATTTAAATATAAAAAATAGTAACTAAAACAAAAATAATAGTTTCAGAGTCAAAAAAATAAAAAATATAAGAGGTTAGTAAAATAAAAATAATTTATTGAACAAGTCACTATAAAAATAAAAGTTACAGAATCAACAAAACAAAAATAATTTAATACGGAGGTTAGTAAAAAAATAATTTACGTAACAAAAGTGAGCTGCCCAATAGGCCCAAGGCATAAGTCATGTGCCTAGCACATCTTCCCCAGTCACGAGCAGAGCACGAGCATTCTAAGGTTCGAGACATGGAAAAATGGGCAGCGACCATTAACATATTGCGAGCTGGGAGTTTAGCCTCCAGCGGGCAAGGTTACAGCGAGCTAGGGACTTACCCAGCGGGCAACAGTATGCACCGAGCAAGACTTACCATGCTCGTTTATAAAGGAAACGTTTGTCTTGAATGTGGGCGGTTACTTCCGAGAAACTCACCACCGTCACCATGATGAGACCGTTATGATGAACGTGACAGTTAATATGACAGTTAATGTGCCCGCCAGTCATGTTCCATGTTTAATGGGTGGTTACCCTTCGGCAACAAATATAAAAACCCCTCAAATCAAAGGAGGGAAGTACGTGATTCTAAATACTGGCTAAACTCTGTCAAATTGTTTACTCAATTGATTGTTGTACTAATTTCTATGCCGGAGGGCTTTTGCAGGGAGTGCCCCTGCCTAGTTCACTGTTTTTGCTTGCTTGTAGAGTTGGGCCAAAGAGATAAAGGATAAGTTGAAAGCCAGATATCCGATTGAAGAAGTCCAGTGTGCCCAAGATTATTTTGGACGCATCAAAAAGTTTAAAACAATTTCTTGAAAATATATATTGTAAAACAAAAATACGTTAGTAAAATAAAAATATTTGATGGAACAAAAATAATAGTTACAAAGTCAATAAAAATATAAACAATTTAAACTGAGGTTACTAAAATAATAAAAATAATTTACGGAACAAAAATTTTAAAACAAATTCTTAAAAATAGCTACGTAAAACAAAAATAAATTAGTTAAATAAAAATATTTGATGGAACAAAAATAATAGTTACGGAGTCAATAAAACAAAAATAATTTAAACCGAGGTTAGTAAAATTATAAAAATAATTTACTGAACAAAAGTTTAAAACAAATTCTTACAAATAGTTATGTAAAACAAAAATACGTTAGTAAAATAAAAATATTTAATGGAACAAAAATAATAGTTATAGAGTCAATAAAACAAAACAATTTAAACAGATGTTAGCAAAATAATAAAAAAATTACGTCCCAAAATAATTGTCCACTTTGAAACTTACCTTTTTAGAACATCACTTTTACCACTTTACCCTTACTTTTTCACTCTACTTTAATTATGGGCCACATATACATGGACATTAATGGAAACTACACATTAAACCAATATAAATAATCAAGTCAATTACTTTTTCTTAAACCGTTCAAGCAGACAATTATTTAGGGAAAGTAATAAAAATTATGGAACAAATTTTTTCCGTAAAAATAATTCTTAAAAATAAAACAAAAATAATACTTACAAAGTCAATAAAACAAAAAATAATGGAAGTTATTAAAATCAAAATAATTTACAAAACAAAAATAATAGTTAACAGTAAAAATAATTTAGTTATTAAAATCAAAATAATTTACAAAACAAAAATAATAGTTAACAGTAAAAAGAATTTAATTATTTTGATTTTAGCTTATTTTTTCTCATAAATTTCTTTATTCATAAAATACAAATATAATTTAATAAACGTAATCATTCAAAAGGAAGAACTTATTTGAGTTTAGATTCTATTTGCAAGGCGGAAAAAATTCAAGTTTATTCGAAGACATTCATTATACATAGTTTTTGAATAGTATAAAGTGTTCGGAGTTGTCAGACCATGAATTGACACTTAAAATTAGTGTTTTGGTAATGATATTGAGAAATATTGACCATGCTGCAGAGTTGTGTAATGGAACAAGACTAATCATCATAAATCTTGGGGATCACATTGTTGAAACAAATTTTTTGAAAGGAAGCAATGTTGGAGAAAATGTTTTTATCCCAAGATTGTCATTAACTTTATTCGATGTAACACTGTCATTCAAGTTCCAGAGAAGACAATTTACATTTCTGGTATCATATGCAATGACAATTAACAAGTGTCAAAATCAATAATTGCACGTAAGTCTCTTTTTGAAAAACCTAATATTTAGTCATGGACGCTTATATGTTGAATGGGGGCCCAGGGCGAAAAGAAAATAAAAGACCCCCTAAAAATATATAAAAATACAATTTTTAGACTAATAAATTTTTTTTTTTACTTTTTATCGTTCATAGTATTGAAAATGTACAACACCTATAAATGTATAAGAAAAATAAGCATTAAAATTTTATTGAAAACTACTATTTTGCATCGATTTAAACAATTTATGACATAATTGATGTACCCCATCAATCTTTTTCTTTTTTGACTTTCGGATAGATATTTTCTTAACAACATGTTTATACTAAAAATTCAATTTTTTTTAAAAAAGACACAATCACTAATAAAGTTAAGAACTAAAGAAACATAAGTAATAAAAATGAGTCAAATAGCAACAACAAAAAAACTTGATTTTTGCTTGAAATGTAATAATTAAACTATGGGAGATGGATGAAATTTTTTGACCTAAAATGAAATAAAATAGAAGGCTTGGCTTAGACTTGAACTCATGACCTATGTATTCACAATAACCAACAATCTCCATTGAGCTAAGAAGACAATCATACATTTAAGTTGCGTGGTATATAATATATTTTTAAAACCTAGCCTACATTTCTTTAAAATTAGGCCCTTTAGAATTTTAGGCCTTGGGCGAAAGTCCATGTTGCACCTGCTCAGGGCCGGGTCTGGTCGTAGTTTTTAGAGTAATAAATTATTTTGATTTAAAGATATTGATATGTAGTGAAGATGAAAAACCAACTAATAAGACAACAAATATTGTGCATAAAGAATTTTTTGAAAATCTATAATGATTAGTGATATACTTATGTGTAATTGTTAATAAATCGATCCTCCTTATTTTGTTTATATATGATTTAATTGACGTGCGTTTAACGTACGAGTTAAAAAAATTAGTTGTAGTTAACTTGCACTAGCATTTTTCTTTTTCCACTCAACAATCCTATTTTAACAACATTTAATTTAAGTGTAGTATATATGGGTAGTTTTCTCAAAATATGGATAAATGTTTTTTAAAATCCTAAAACATCTTTTAATTTGGGACAAAAAAAAACTTTGTTAAAACATCATTTATTCTTGGACAAATTTAATAATTCAAAATCATCTTTCTTTACTTTTTTACTAACAAGTATTACACCTATTAATATTACTTCAAATCACAATGAGCTGATTTAAATTCTACTAAGTAAGGTTTTGGTATGTTGTACACCCTTTGAGCAAGAACAACAGTTGAATCATATACACCAAAATCAAATACTAAATCAAATACAATTCATTAAAAATCAATAAAATAATTCATTTGATACTTATTTGATTTAAAACAAAAAAAACTTCCAATAGTGACACATAACTCAATACTTTTATACACCCCACCATATTTATCTCCATTATTTTTAATTTATTTTCAAAAAAATGGCTAAAAACTTGAAAATATCATATATATTTTTTTCTGATATCCAAATGAAACAAATCAAGTCTCTATTTATAGGTAAAAATGTGTACTTTAATTCAGTAAAAAAATAAAATAAAATAATTTGTTTGGCTCAAAATTGGTCAAGAAAGGCAATGGGATAAATAAAATGATATCCACTAAGATAAGGACACATGGAAAGGGAGGGGGAAGGAGGCATCAGCCCCTATTGTCGGCCACTTTTTTTTCTGGCTCAAAACGACGTCATTTTGAGCCTATTCTTCCTGAAACACGATCGTTTAACTGTGTTTTTTGTGTTTGATTTGTGTCTTAAATTGATCCAAATCAAACCAAATCAAATAAGATTTGAATTTGATTTATCGTTGCAAGCTTGATTCACGGATGATTTGGAGTTTGAGCCTCCGTTAACTATGCTCTTAGATGGACCAAATAGAAAAAAAAATGTAGAGGATATTAAAAATGAAGAGACTACTAATGTGATGTCTAATGATCACCAAATATTTTCTTGAGTTAGTTATGTCTCGTTTGGTACAACGTTTTGAAAATTTAGTGTTTTTAAAACGCAATATTTTCAAAACACCATTTTTTTTTCTTATAAACACGTTTAAGAAACTATTTCAAAATACTATTTTTATACACAGAATAGTTGTAAAAGCATCATATTTTGAAAACGTTGTACTTTTTTAAAATATTGGGTTTTAAAACGATGCATTAAAATATTTTTAAAAAAATAATGTATTTTTTACCAACATTTTAATTAAAACGTTTCATCAAACAAGCACTTAATGAGCACACAAGCTAATCCACATTGTTATATTAACACAAAACGAATAAAGGGAGAGTAGTAATTTATAGTATTTGTATTATGATTTAAAATCCCTAACAAATGTGTTACAAATGCTTGTTGAAATAATGGAATGTTAAGAGGATAAAGAAGTTTCGGATATTACACTCATTAGCTTCCGTATCATTAAATGTACTCATATCATTACTTATAAAATATTCGATAGCAGTGAAATAAAGTATTACTCCATGTACTCCAGCTTTGGTTAATATTAGAGTGCTAATAATATTTAGTTTCAATTTAAGTAAAAAAGTGACATGTGCGATAATGATACACGTCAATTGTCAATTATTCAAATGTTTGTATAATCTAACTTGGCAAAATCCATAGCCTTATCATTAAAATAATAAATACTCCATCCGTAATGATATAAAAAAATTGATTTGATTATTTATATTGGTTTATGTAGTTTCCTTTAATGTCCATGTATATGCATAATTAAAGTAGAGTGAAAAAAAGGGTCCATGTTCTAGTAAATTTCAAATAGACAATTAGCAAAAAGGAAAAACGATAATTTAGGGACGGATGGAGTAAATAAAATGATATGGCTATATTGATACCATGCCACATCAATTCTGTAAATGTTGATAATGTAGTACTCCGCAATACTTCATAAGTTTTCAAATTATCGTTCATCTTCTTTTTTTATTCGTTTTTAAATAATAGTCCTTTTTTAAAACCTTTTTTTTAAGAAAAATATTTTTACCACTTTATCATTACTTTTACTATATATTTTAATTATGATCACATATTCAAGAACATTAAAGGAAACCACATATTTTATCAATATTTATATTATAATCAATTATTTTTTCTTAAACGATAAGCCGAGTCAAAATAAACAATATTTTAAAAACGGAGGTGTATTCAGTTTAAAAGTAACCGTCAAAGTACAAACTATTTAAAGTTTATTAGAGCATCCACGTTGTATCTTCTTAGCATACTCTTATTATTAAGGAGAGACTCAACACAATGGGAGCCATCTTCTTACACATTCCTAGTAGGAGAGAGAAGAAATTTTCTTCCGAAAGAAGAAGAAAAAAAAGAATCTTCTTATGTGTATGTGTGTGTGATCGGTTGGGGGGCAAATTGAAATTATTTTTTTAGTGAGACCCCGCTTAGGAATAAGAAGATATATTCTTAAATCAAATAAGAAGAAAAAATTGTGTAAATGATAGTGAGACTCAACTAAGAAGATGTATAAAAATATATATTACAATACACATCTCAAAATACGTGTGTAATTGGTAAAAGCTAATCAGAGGTTATAATTTACTTTTTTGCCAAATTCCTACGGTTTAGATTTGCTCACAATTCAAAGTGTGCGAAAGACTATTAGAGTTCGGTTCACCTCCTTCCGCTTTCACCGAGTTATTTCACCGACCGCTTCTTCCGACTTTTCATCCTCCAATTTGAGTTTGGAGTGGGAAAATGGATCTACAAAACCCAAAGCCCACCCTCCGATTTCTCAAGCTCTTCTCTTCCTATCAAGTTTCGTGTAGCATTCGACACTTCAACTATCTCTCTCCGAACCCCACCAATCTTTCAGTTTATGGTGAGTTTTCGAGTTTTCCATCTGCGAACATGAACCCTTTTGTTTTGTGTTCTTCAGCTTTCTTCCCTGTTTATTTTTCTTTCTGTTTATAAAATTTTTGTATTTGAAAAACACAATTTTTCTTTCTCTTTTCGGTTCCATCTGTAAACATCAACCCTTTTGTTTTGTGTTCTTCTGCTTTCTTCCATGCTTATTTTTCTTTGTGTAAAATTTTTGTATTTGAAAAACCCAAATTTTCTTTCTCTTTTCGGTTCCATCTACATTCTACAAACATCAACCATTTTGTTTTATGTTATTCTGCTTTCTTCCCCTGCTTATTTTCCTTTCTGTTTGAAAAATTTTTATATTTGAAAAACCCAATTTTTCTTTCCCTTTTCGGGACAAGTGAATTAAAGACCCAGTTTGTTTTGTGTTTTTTTTTCTTTTTGTATTCTTTTCTTTCGGTAACCCACCCACCAGGGCCGGCCTAAGGGTGAAGCCAAGGAAGCCCTTGCTTTAGGCCTAAAAAATCTTTAGGCCTCAAAAAAAAATTACTACCCTTTTTAAAAAAATATTAAATGACTCATAGTTTTTTTCATTAGGTTACTTAATGAAAAATTAAGGTCATTGGATAATAAAAATTTAAAAGATAGTTGTCTTAACCTTAAACATTCATTAAAACATAATGACAACTCTGATATTGATGGATTAGATCTATTTACAAAACTATTTGTAAAAGAAATTATGCAAATAAAAATGATACACAAATTGACATACTTAATTATATAATAAGTTTGATTCTTTTCCAAATGCATATATCACTTATAGAATAATGTTAACGATTCTCTTAACAGTTATTTTGGCAAAAAGAAGTTTTTTAAAACTAAAATTAATAAAATCTTATCTAAGATCAACAATGTCTCAACAAAGATTAAGTAACCTAGCTTTATTCGATTGAAAAATAATTATTAAATGAAATCGATTACATTGATTTAAAAATGATTTTACATCCTAAAAATCACAAAAGATGCTCTTTAAACAAAAAATATAATAATTAAAAAAATATATTATTTGATTTTAAAAGATCTCATTTTAAAATTTGCTTTAACCCTTCATAAGTGTTTGGCCAGCCCTATCACCCACCCAGACAATCACTCTATCACAACTACTACTCTATCTTGATAAAACTGTCAGTAGGCTTTGATTTGTATTCTCAATCACACCTTTCACTCCCCGTTCCCTCTTCTTCATCTTTTCCGGCTTCAATGCACTTTTGGTGAAAGTTTATTCATCTTTTATGATAATAATAACCACAACATCAATTGTCTATGAAAAACATTTTTTGTTATTTAGAAAAAAAATACTCGCTTTGTCCTAAATTTATTATATTGGTTCACCTACCATACGTATTTAAAAAAATTGATTTGATTATAAAAAATAATTGTTTCCTGAAATGTTTCAATTGTAATATTTAATTTTGATTGATTTACATTAAATTCATCTTTTAAGTCTGATACATGATGTCACAAACGTAGTAACAAATAAAATGTGTTTTTTCTTTAATTTTTAAGTTTATTTCTCTTTCGTTGTGTAGTTTATATTGATCCGACAATAATAAAATCATAAACATATATTGAAATATTTACATACTATTTTCTCCATACTTCAATCAAGTTATATTGATATCATGACATACATACGAACACAAAATATATTATTATACATTGAGGATGCTCTTATAAATGATTACTAGGCATAGGCATAGACGTTCTTTTTATTTAAATATTTTCATAAATAAACTTCAACAACTATGATATGACACTTATCACCAAAAGTCAAATTTCAAATTAAAAATATCTCTCTTCGAAAACCTGCATTGTTAAATTGCAAGCATTGTAGCTGTTCCAATGGCAATGCAATTGCATTTAAAAAATCGTTTATAGTCCTTACCTTTAAGTAAAAAGTTTTCGTTTAAAAGTTATTTTTTAAAAGAAAATAATATTTTTAATAATTTATTAGTAATAAAATAACATTTTTATGCTTTAATTTTTAAAAATAAATATTTAATTGAAACATATCAAAATAAAATAGTTAAATTATTGTTATGTTTGATTTTTTTGGTTAAACGAAATGTTCTAGGGACCAGGTACTTTGACATATCAATAAAAAAAAGAGAAAAAGAAAAATAAATTGCAAATCAAAAGATTAATTATTATTATATCTAATATCTAAAAAAAATAAAAGGTTAAAAAGTTATTAAAATATAAATATATTAATTATAGCTCGTTAAAAAATCATATGGGAACCAATTTTTTGTGGCATTTAATGAGATTAATTATTCTTGTTTAAGAGCTCTTCTGGAACTGGAAGGGGTGGGGTGAAGTGGCTTCAAATTGAAGGCAGTGGAAAACTGGAGGTAGATACTAGATTCCAAGATTAATTTTGACTGACTCACTAAATGATCCAAGCCTCCAATCCATGCTATAATTTCATTCCATCCACTATTTGTATTTGAGTTAGTAATTGTAATTTACAGTGCTAGTATTCTTCTAGATGTTCAATGCACTCCTCGTATTTAGTAGCTCGTTTCATTGTAGCCCTTGGGTTCTAAGTGGTTACTGCCTTACTGGTTAGGTTAGCTACTAAACCCACGCTGTTCCTCTTTCCATGAATTAAATAAAACTTAGGGCTCAGCCCCATTCTCTCTCTCTATGCAAGCGAGCCTTTTTTTTTTGGACAATTGTACCCTTTGTTTAAGTTAAAGTAAAACGGAGGTGTCCATCAGTAGAAAAGATGTAGCTTAACAAAAACTGAAAAAAATAAATAAGCCAAATTCTTTAATAATTTTCTACATCTATTGAATAAGAAATCATAGGGTACATTTCAATAATTTTCTACATTTATTGAACAAGAAATCCTGAATTTTCGATGCTAAAAGCCTCTAGATCTATCAAACCAAGAAACAATCTCAAATAAACCTTAGATCCAATTAACCCCAAAAAAAATTCTAGATCTACCCATCACTAAGAAGATGGATTCGGGAAAAGAACTGAGGGGATGTGATCAACGAATTCACACAAGCCTCTTCACTAAAGATTCATCGATCGATGGTTGCCATGGCGGTTTAGGAATGGGCAATTTCGCTCAATCTCGGGAGCATGATTTTTTTTTCATGGTCCAATAGTGTGTAGTCATGTGTTTTATTTCTATAAAAAAATTGTAGATCATGTGTTTTATTTCTATTAAAAGGGACTCTTCCCCATTGCTTCTCATTTGAGCCAAATTAAAAATCAGCTGTCAAATTACCTTCTCTATAAATGTGTCGAATTCGAAAAGATGTAGCTGTGAGAATAGATCTAATTTCATTTCTCCAATGATATACTTTCCAAGGCCACTATATTTGGCAGTGTCAAAATCACATCTGTCATAATAAAAGTTTATATTTTTCTCCTTGCCATATCCTATCTTTAAGAATATATATATAATGACAGATGTGATTTTAACACTACCAAATATAGTAGTTTCCCGCCTAAATCAGTTTGCCAAAAATATAAACTTTTTATTATAATTGATGTATTCCCCAAAATTAAATGCATGCACTGGGAATACACAAATCTATTTGTTCTAATTTAAAAACTGATAATACCCTTTCACTCCTTCGAATAATATTGATAGTTTGATTCATATGAATTTGAAACGGGAGCTGAAGGATTTCTTCGCAGATGAAACAATTGCTAATTATCACCTCAAAAAAGGGGTGGCCAACATTATTTCACACCTAATTACATGTCCAATAACATCAAACTCAAGATATAATCTACATAATATGTCCAAACACATAGGTGTAAAGTTTGGCGTTTATTATATCAGATTTATTAAGATACGTTTATGAAATTTTAAAAGGGCAAACAACACAAATGATCCTTGTACAATTTGAATTTCTCGATTTTGGTCTCGATTGCTCGCAATTGGTCCTTGAATTGAAATTTTCTGTGGACTTGGTCCTTCCGTCCAATTCCGTCACTTAAGTTTTTTCCACGTGCGTGTTACGTGACTTTGTTCAGTGGTCAAATTGTCTGTACGTTCTTCTCTTTTAAATAGATAAAAATACCCATAGTTTGTTATTTTTAAAAAACAAGATATGATGGTATTATTGTAACTAAACCATTTTCTTCTCAATTTTCAACCATTTTCATCAAAACCATTCCCTCCCACAATGGTTGTTGGCAATCCGACATCGCTATCATTGTCGGCGAACAAAAAATAGTTCTCATTCATTTCGTTCTTTCCTCTTCTCGCAATTCGAATAAAACCCTTCTTAGATTGGGTAATTTTCCCAACTTAGATTGACGAATAACAAAAATTGAATAACTTAACTATAACCTGTCTCACTGAATGCAGAATTATGAAAATCCCAACTTTCAATAAATTCTAGACACAACTTTACAAACCGATTGTTGTTTTGTCTCTGTAAGTCCATGTAGCAGTTGCTGAATCATAAAACAGTTTGGTTTGGTTTTCTTTTGATCACTAATATATAAGAACTGAATTGAAAGACAAACTATGAAACAACTAAGTAAATGATTCAAGAATGTAACTGACTTACACTTAAGTAGATTGAGGATGTTTAAGTGTGAGAAACAGTTCTATCAATTGGAAGATAAAAGACAGGATATTTGGAATGGTTCACAGTGTAAAAACTGCTACGTCCACTACCAAGTTGGTCAAACTTGGATTTTGAAGTGTACTAAATATATTGAAATTCTAAGCGATCACTAACGAATCTGTGTACAACAAAAAACAGTGTTTGAGGAATATGATTGAGCAACAATCATACTCGTGCAACAATCAAGTATTCCTTTAAGGTTTTAAAGAAGTAAGGAAGACTACAATGATTGTTTTAAATAAGAACTAGAAAAGAATAATATATGAAAGAACATTTAGTAATTGCTTAAGGACATGGACACATCAATGAATGAATTGCTTGAAGGAATAAGTGCTTGTTTGGTGGAGCGTTTTGGTCAAAACGCCGTAAAAAACATCTTAAAAGTGTTAAAAGTTTTAAAAATGTGGAGCGCTTAAAACGCAATTTGTAGCGTTTTAAAAATATGCTACGCTTTCAACTAATGAAAATAGCGTTTGAAATAATTTTTCAAACGTGTTTACAAAATAAAAGTTTTGAAACGCTGCAAAAATAAAACGTTGCTGAAAAAATTCAAAAGCCGCACCAAACAAGCCCTAAGTTGAGTGTTCAGTCTTGGATTGAAGCAGTTCAAAGAATGAATATTATATGAGTAGATAAATGAAGTCTTCAACCCTTGTATCCTCTTATATCTATCACTATGAGAACTTGAACATTTCAAGAAAAAGAATTGTTTGAAGGGATATGCGAAATGTTTTTATCCAGTTCTTCTCTTTTTCAATCATTTTTCAAAATGTTTTATATAGAGATCCTTGAAAATAGTCATTTGAAAGAGTATAGATGATTTGTGAAGAGTGATGATAAAATGTATCTTTTAAAGTTTGGAGATCTTGAAGAGAATTTTTGATACGGAAAATATCACCTAGCATAAGATCATAAATTCATAGATAGATGTTATATATCTTTTTTGCATAAAATAAAGATATTAGATATCTTCGATATGTAGTAATAAAGAAAGTGGCTTAGTTGGAAGATATGATACAATGTGAGATAAATTTAATACAATGATATACTGTGGAGTAATTTAATGAAATGACAAAAAGTTTTCTTTTGAACAATTTAATGTTTGAATTGAGATGGCCAAGAATTAATCATGTGATAGTGGCTGAAAGTGTTTTTCATATCTATTGCTTTAAAATAATGTTTGATAGAATATATATAATTTTTTTTAAGTATTTTAATCAATGGAGAGCAAGTGTAAATAGATAGAATAACATTTAAAGCAATTACTTATATTTAGTATCATGTAGCTGCTAGTTGCTTATAACTTAGCTACAACAAATGAGTTTATCTTTTAACGAAAGATTGTTTTAGGTAAGTGAATTAAATTATATGAGAGTGTCAATACGTTCAACGAACTGTTAAACTAGTTTAAATAAAACCCATAGTTAAACTCAATAAGGCCTTTGTAATATACATATTAAATATATTAATAGATCAAATAAAATATTGTCACCCCTAGTCACAATACACATACATAGAGTGGGCGATTTTTGTTTTACTTATATATACAGATAGGCCATAAATTTATCAATTTTGCATTTCCGAAGGACAATAAGAAAAAATATAATAATTTGGTGTAACGTCAAAATCTAACTGCAGTTATTGTATATAATATAAACATATAAAAATACTGAAACTGCACGCATCGCACGTATGAAACTTTTTTTCAAAAGACTACAAATTTTTGGTGTTCAATAACCCACGTCATCCTTTTGCATGTTTATGAAATAGAAAAAAATATTTTGATTAATCATCGGCTTAAATATTTGAAAGCAACACCCATGACTTCGGTCATATAATTAAGTGCATACCAGAAAAAGTAACCACCTCCTATGAAATGGGTAGGTGACACTTTAACAGTAGTTTTTGGACACAGAGAGTATAATAAATCCAAAAAATGAGACATTGCCGTCACGAAGTTGTCAAAGCACAGCTACACCCCTCCATCAACAAGTTAGTAACATTATGTCATTTTACTTACGAGTAATATGCCTGAATTAAGTTTGTCATTGCTTTAATAAAAGATGGCCCGAGTTTCGCCATCATGATAAGAAGGTTTTCAAATCTGTTCTCAATGCACATGTAATCATTTTCGAGATAATTAAAATAGTTTTTTTTTTAAATGGATGTTTTAGAAATGCTCTTACCAACAGAGTAAAAAAAAATTTAAAAATTTACAGTGAGTAACTGTGAGTTATTTGAAAAATTAAAACCCACCTAAATTTAAAATGGCTAAATGCATAATATCTTTTCCCAATTCGCAACTCAAAAAAAATCAAAATCCCCTCTCTCTCTCTCTCTCAGCCCCTCCCTGCCCCTGGTGTTGGCTCCTTCCCGAGTCCCGTCCTGTCTCCCTCAATCCCTCTCAGTCTCACCGTCTCCCAAACCCAGACCCAGTCTCCCTCCAATTCCAAGGCTCCAAGTCTAGCCGTCCAAGGCTCCAACTCCAAGCTCCTTCTTCCTTCAACCTCTGCCACCACTCCAATGCTCCCAGCCTCCCCTGAGCTCCCTCTCTGGCCTCCACGGCCTCCACTCCAAGCTCCACCACTCCTCTTAAGCTCTTAGTGCTTTACAAGAGGTATTCTTCAAGAATCAAGACTTCTAAATTGATTTTTGTGATTTTGAATTTGTGAATTGTAATTGTGAATTTCTAAATTTTAATTGTCTATTTGTTTGAATCAAAGTATGATTGTATTGTATGAATTTGTAAATTATAATTGTAAATTTGTGATTTAAATTTTAAAAATTAAAATAAGTAAATGTCCCTAATTTTAAAAATAACCCTAATTTTTAAACAGTTATGATGATGTAATTAAACATTTTCAAAATATGAAAACGCGTATGAGACATTTATGATTTGTAAACTTTATTAAATTTGTTCACCCGGATGATTTGTAAACTTTATTAAATGTGTGCACTCGATTAGGAAATTTTATGCGCCCGCCATTGCTTACCAAACGCTTATAAATATGCATAAAATGTGTGTATTATATTAGGGCATTGAGAACATTTGTTTAATACATTAGTATCTATATTATAATTTATCACAGTTTTTTTGAAAAGTTAACTACTGGTTATGATTCATTTTTATCAAATATAACTACCGGCCATGATTAAATCTTAATTAAAATCAACTGAAATCTCAATTGATTATTAATTGATTATTATCGTACTCAACTGAAATCTCAATTTAATTTTTTCCCGACTAGATTTAGTTTTTTTAAAAAATATTTGTATCTATAATATAAAACAGTCAGTTAGTTACAAAAAGATTCTAATTACCAAACAGGATTGGTTTTTTTTCTATCCATATTTTATTTCCACAATCATTTTATCCCTCACTCCTCTATCTCTTTCTCTCTCCTCCTCTCTGCCTATTTATAGGTTTCTCTTTTTGATCTCTCTTCTTCTCACACGTTTTCTTTCACTCTTTCATTTGTATTTTGATTTTTTACGGTTAATATCTATAATATAAATCTATATTACAATACACATCCCAAAACAGCTAAGATTCACTCTTTTATTGCGAAAATTATTGAGATATAACGGTTTACAGATGATTTACAGTTATTATTTTACACTTACTAAAATTAGTTACTCTTTTACTGAGATATTACGGTTTTATGGTTTTACGGTTTTACAGTTTTATGGTTGCAAAAATTTGGATTTATATATTTTTTTCTTTTTAATTGTTATCGTAATTAACTTAATCGGTTTAATTTTTTTTTGACCCGTAATTTCGTATACAAATAAAAAAAATAGTAAGTTTTGTAATTTGAAATATTTTTTTTCTTTTTAATTATTATCGTAATTAACTTAATCAATTTAAATTTTGTTCGGACCGTTTTTTCCGGCCCGCAATTTTGTATACAAATTATAAATTAATCCCTCCGTTCCGGGCAAAGAGGCCCTATTTGAAAGTCATTTTTTTAAGAAAATAATATTTTTAGTAGTTCATTAATAATAAAATGACCTTTACGGTTTTACAAATATTTAGTTGTAGTTTCTTAATTGATTGCTATCGTAATCAACTAAATCTCAATTTAATTTATGTCTTGCTTAGATTTATTTTTTTTTTATAAAAAAATTGTTCGTAAGTTTTGTAATTAATTTTTGTAAATTTAAATATTTGTATTTTAATTTTTTATTGTTATCGTAATTAACTGAATCAGTTTAATTTTTGTCCGAAAAAAATTTGTTTCTAAGTTTTGTAATCAACTTTTGTAATTTTGAATATTTGTATTTTAATTTCTTTATTTTCTTAAAAGTTGTGTTTAGTTTCCCTTATTGGTCTGAAATCTTTTGTGATTTAGATTTCAAAATAGTATTTTGTTAGTTCACTATGTCTTATTCAATTTATTTTGTGGTTTTTGTTTGCAAAGATTTTTATTTTTAAGTTTATTTCAATTAGTAGGTGTTGGGTTGGTGTGTGCGTAAAAGAAAGAGAGAGAGAGAATGCTTTTCGATGCTTAATTATACTCTTTTAAGATAAGTTATAAATTTTCTTTTAAGATAAGTTATAAACTTTTACGGGCAATAAAATATGTTATTTCTTTAATTTTCGGGATGTTGATGTGTAATTTACATTAATACGACACCTACAAAATTTTAAAGATATATTAATTTATTTTCATCATGTTCGATTCATACATTGATCACGCTCATACTGGCCCTATGCCATCGGCACGGGCACAATTTTATTTTTATAGAATACTGTACATCTTCTCATTGTTGTGGTTTCGTTTGTTGGGGAATGTGTATTGGTTTCCATTGATTTAATTGCCCTTGTTTTAGCTTTTAGGGTTGATTAATTTTGATCAAAATACATCTACATTCGCCTGTTAGATTTTATATGATAATATGTGGGAGGATTCAAGTTTTGTAGATGAATTAGAAAATTTGGTTGAATGAATGTGTTTGAATTTTCTTTGGATCATGTGTAGGTGGAAATAATAGACAAAGTTATTGCATTTCATATTTCCAAACCAACCATTGTTGTTAAGCAAGAACCCCAGAGAAGAAGACTGAGTTTTCGTTATTGAGAAAACAATAAAAAAATTTCTTCGTATTTTAATAGTAGTTATAATTAAAATATTTATTTCTTGGTTTTCTTATGAAATAAATATCGAAGTAAAATATTTTATTTTGTTAGATATTTGAGTTTTCTCCCCTTTTCGTTGTGTAATGTACATATATCCAACTTCATATAAATTATAAGTAAATATTAATTTTTTTCCATAGCATTTACTTCATTTATTAAAAATTCCAAATGACGTCGTATCATTAACACGAATAAGAGTACTAGTTTATTTTTTATGCAAATAAGTTATAGCTTCTGAATATTGAATAAGTTAACTCATTGGCACCAGCCACGACAGTTTAGGTAATTATTTAAACAGATCATATGTGTGTATATATATATAGACTACTTTATTATTACCCTTTACAAGAAAATGCATGTTTCTTGAAATTGAAATGAATTAGGTGTCCTTTTGTGTGGTGTAATAACATGAATCAAAATATAGCAACACACATGGATCATGGATGAGCCACATCCACCAATATGATTGGTGAAGTATTCTTCATGGTAAAAATATATGAATGACCCTTTTATGTATATTTTATGTAATTTTTATGATCTGATTTAACATATGTTGATGCAAAATTATGAGAAAATAAAACTTAATCTTACAAATTAAAATCGATAAAATAGTATCAAAGAACATCAACTCTTTCTTTATAACTCTCAGGAACTAGAACAAGAGTTATAGTAGCGTGCAAAGTCCCAAAGAAAATTGGTGGAACCAAAGAATAAGAAAATTTTAAATCACAAAATGACAAGAAAAATTAATGATTGAAAGTTTCACAAACTTTGTTTGATATGAACGAATCAAACATGTTTCCCTCTTGCTTTGCTGCAGGCTTGCAACCTCCTATTTTTCATTTTCCGTCCCTTTCCTCACAAATCCATGAACTAAATGTAGCATTGCTCTAATATAAAATGTGGAGCAAATGTTTTCTTTTTAATTTTATTATTCTTGAAAGATATTTTGATTGAGCCAGTGAACATTGTTATATTCATGTTTATATGAAAAAAACTTAAGTGTTGTATGAATGTTAATTAAGTTATATTATTATTGTGATGGTTGTAAATTCAGACATATGATCCTCATGTTGATTATTCAGATGTATTTGTAAGTACTCACACCACCACCAGTACTATCGATGAATCGTGTATTGGTTGATCAAATAGTTGAGATTACATATGTAAGTATCAAAATGATTAATGTTAATTAAATTGAATTATATATTGATTATGTAAAGTGTTTTAATTTACTATTGTCTTTTTATGACAGAATGTCTATACGGAGCGTAGGGAACGTGCTGGGCAATTTGATGTAAATGCATGACAATCTATCGTTTCTTCTTAGGGACGTAAGAAGATTGGCCAACGACTATACCGGCTAGGTGAGCATGGGGCTGCCTTATTTCCATCTTTTTCTTAGGATTCAACATGTTCAGGACAATCAAATCCTCAACCCGAGCTTGTTGTTATGGAGGAGTTACAAGCTAGAATGGCTCGCCAAGACGAAACCATTGGCTGAGCAAGCACGAACCATGGTTGATCAGCAACGTGTCTTGAGTGAGAGCCAACAAGCTTTAGTTGCCCAAGCAAAAATGATGGCCGAGAGAAGGCACATATGGAAGCATTCATAAACAACCGACCGGCCTCCTCGTCACCTAGTACTCCCCCGCCTTCTTCCTTTATGTGAGATATGTTTCCGCCCCCCATAGTTTGGACAAATACTACTTTGATAACAATTGATGTTAACGGATTTTGTTAAGGGTATGATATTATGATGACATTTGATGCTAAGGTTATGTAATATTTAGGGATTGATGTTAACTTTTGATAGCTTTTGATTAATTAAATATTTTATATTTTTGGATTTCGATCTCAAACAACTAAATTTTCATATTTTTTTATAAATATTTTCCAATTTTACCGACAGAATCTTGTTTTTCTGAAAAGGTTTGCTGACAAAGTTTCCGTCGGTAATTACTGACGGAAAATGAAAAATACCAACAGAATCATATATTTTTTTTATAGATTTTAATTTATAAGACATAGCATCACTCTCTTACAACTCAACCCACTAACACAAGGTAGGTCAGGTCAATGAGATATATCTTACATAAAATAGTCGTAAGACCGTGTTATCTAAGTTTTTACCGAAAAATACAATACTTCACAATTTCTCTCTCTACTTCATCTTTCATCATATTTTTCCAATGTTTTTTTTTAAATCACATCCCGAGAGAATGCTCAATACGACCTTATTATCATTCCCCTTGTTTAAGCAAAAAAATATATTTTAGTTAATTATTGGCTTAAAATCTGGAAAAAACAATATTCACACGCAACTAATTAATGACATAGATTAGTGGTGGAATCGTTTGACAAAAAAAAAAAAAAAAATTGATCAAGGTTTGGTGGTGTTATTGTTAATTCTAGGTGTTTTAGGCATTTCTAATATAGTAATTGAAGTCAACTACATATATACCTCAATCTTCACTCACATTCCAAGAAAATCTCTAGGTGTTTTAGGTGTAGGAATTCTGATTTCTGAACCAACTGGATCGTGATACGCGGGATTTAAATATACATATAACAATCTTCACGCACATTCTGAAAAAATCTCTCCCTATCAAAAATAAAATAAATTAATCTCATATGATTAATTTAGCCTTTTAAGATTACATTTTTTATTTGTTTGTATCTTTTTAAAATTGTACTATAGAAATATCCTTTCTTAGAAATAATACTATCTTATAACATATCAAGAAAAAAGTGAGACCTTTTATGATGAACATAGTACTAGTTGTCATGCCATCAAATAATTAGGTAAAAAATTCGAAAAAACAGTGTTATTAGTATTTTATGTAAGATGTATTTCATTAACTCAATTAGTTTGTATGTTGGTGGATTGAGTTGTGAGTAGAGATATCAAAATGAGTGTTATGAATAATTATATGTTAGTTTTATGAATAATAAACTAACTCATGATTATCCATAACACCAATTTTACCACCCATAATTATGAGATAGTGGTGTTCTATCTTATAAATTAAGATCATATGACGATCTCACAATATATCTACCCAAATAATTAAGAGTAAGTCTAAAATCGTCTTAACGTATATTAATTGATAGGATACTAGTATTTTGCCCGTACCGATGGTACGACGCCAGTTTGTGAATTTATCAATAAATAAAGTAGATAATGTGGAAATTAATTAATATTTACTTATAATTTGTCTAAGTTAATTATTATAACAGTTAAAAAAAACAAATATTTCAAATTACAAAACTTACGATTTTTTAAAAATTTATTTGTATACGAAATTGTGGGCCGGAAAAAAATTAAATTGATTAAGTTAATTACGATAACAATTAAAAAGAAAAAAATTAAAATAGAAATATTCAAAACTTAGACATATATTAAATTGAGATTCAGTTTCAAAAAATAAATTGATTAAGTTAATTACGATAACATTTAAAAAGAAAAAAAACAAATATTTCAAATTACAAAACTTACGATTTTTTTTGCAAAAAATTGATTAATTAATTAAAATATCGAAAAGAAAAGGGACGTGGGTTTGGTGGAGGAAGGATTAGCGGACTAACCGTGAATAGTGGGGGGAATTGGAGAGAGAGGGGGGTAGTTGCTCAACCGCCGTTCACACATGTGAACTCGAGGAGTGATAATGATCGTAGAATCTCAGTAAAGGAATCAATCTCAGCCCTTAAATAGCTTTAGTCAATTGCACATGTGCGACTATGAGCTATATTGTATTATAAACTAGTCTTTGTGCCCATGCCCATGGCACGGCGTGAATAGGAAGAATAAATCAATATAAATTTTAATCATGTTTCAAAAAGAGTCTAAAATTGTGTTTTATATTTTTTTATTAAATTAAATAATTAAAAATGTATTAAACAATAAAAAAATGGTCTTAACAACATTCTTGGAGATATCGACATTTATTCGAATACTGACACGTCTCATAATTGAGAACGATGTATTAAAAAAATATATTAAAAATTAAAATAAAAACAGTAATAAAAACATTTTTTCTTTTAGAGTGGTTTTAACAAAATAAAAAAAACGAACATATTTTGTAAGAAAAACCCAATAAGGGTTGCGCGGGGAATAAATTATAGCCCGTGCCCGTGCACGTGCCCATGGCACGGCGCGAGTAGGAAGAATAAATCAATATATATTTTAATCATGTTTCAAAAAGAGTCTAAAATTATGTTTTATATATTATAGCCCGTACCCGTGCCCCAATAGATTAACTTGGGTGCTCATCGAGTAGGTGCTAACAATATCATGTACCACTCTTTTGTATCTTTTCACCCATTACTAATTAGAATGAGACATGTGGCTTATTTTCGTGATAGGTTTTTAACGCCTTTAAGCTAATGAGTTTGAAAAAAAAAACAAATTAATTTTGATTTTGATTACAGAAAAAAATAGCTTTTGCTTGTTGATGAATTTACAATAATTTTTTTAATTAGTACTCCTAATATTTTCGAAATCAAATCTAAATAATTTTTTTATTTTTTTTCTTCACCTCAGTAAGAATCTTCTTACCAAAAAAATCACATACATATCTTAATTTTAAACTGTAAAAGGAGGAGAAACCCATTGGAATTGGAAGACGCGAACTGCCGGAGAAACACTCGGAAAGGAAAGAGGAGTTGTAGTTGTATAGGGAGAGGGGGACGCAGAGGGACCGTTTGATATAAAGTAAAATAATCAATCTCAGCCGTTTGATATAAAGTAAAATAATCAATCTAAACCGTTTGATATAAAGTAAAATAATCAATCCCAGCCATTCTTTATGAGACTGAGTTGTATTGTATAATAGATAGTTCACTCTCTTACGACTTAACCCACCAATATATAGTAGATCGTGTCAATGAGATAGATCAGTATTACATAAAATACATGTAATATCAATAATATTTTTTGCTAATAATCTATATATATATAAAGCCAAGGTAGTCTAAAAATAGCAAAATCCCTCCAAAATTTGTCTTCCTAAAATAGAAAGTCATTTATTTGTAATAAAAGTTGTGGGCCATGTATTAACAACATAAATTAATTGATTATACATTAATTGATTACATGTGTTATAGTTAATCAAAAACTACCTTAATATGTGAAAATCATATACTCTCTTGGAATATGAAAACCAAATATTGTCTTGGAATATGAACAAACTTCTAATGAATTGAAAACAAACTTAACAAAATATTTAAACATCATCAAAATCTTAATTTTTTTGTTCATTTTACATGTTATAAATCGAGATCATAATTTTTTATAGTATTCTACACGTTAAAAATTTGTTTGTCTTATAGAAGATAAAATATGATGAACTTAAAAATCGGCTTCGGCCAACATATATTATAAAAAAATTATACTTTTACTTTTATATTAAATCAAGAGTCCTGACAAAAATGTGTTTATTCAAATATTTGAAACAGAAAAAAATAAAATAACAAATCATGATTTAATTTCAATCCGAGCATGTAGGTCAAACAAAAAAAACTTTGAATATTAACCAACGAACCAAATTCCATCAAATCCGAACTAGATTTTTTTGTAAAAATATTGATGTTTGTTCGGTTTTTAATGCTCAATCCCTCAAATCTATTTTATTATTGTATTTAAAAAATCTATATATATAAAGCCAAGGTAGTCTAAAAATAGCAAAATCCCTCCAAAATTTGTCTTCCTAAAATAGAAAGTCATTTATTTGTAATAAAAGTTGTGGGCCATGTATTAGCAACATAAATTAATTGATTATACATTAATTGATTACATGTGTTATAGTTAATCAAAAACTACCTTAATATGTGAAAATCAAATACTCTCTTGGAATATGAAAACCAAATATTGTCTTGGAATATGAACAAACTTCTAATGAATTGAAAACAAACTTAACAAAATATTTAAACATCATCAAGATCTTAATTTTTTTGTTCATTTTACATGTTATAAATCGAGATCATAATTTTTTATAGTATTCTACACGTTAAGAAATTGTTTGTCTTATAGAAGATAAAATATGATGAACTTAAAAATCGGCTTCGGCCAACATATATTATAAAAAAATTATACTTTTACTTTTATATTAAATCAAGAGTTCCGACAAAAATGTGTTTATTCAAATATTTGAAACAGAAAAAAATAAAATAACAAATCATGATTTAATTTCAATCCGAGCATGTAGGTCAAACAAAAAAAACTTTGAATATTAACCAACGAACCAAATTCCATCAAATCCGAACTAGATTTTTTTGTAAAAATATTGATTTTTGTTCGGTTTTTAATGCTCAATCCCCCAAATCTATTTTATTATTGTATTTAAAAAATCAACTAATATTTTATTATAATTTTTTTTTACCAACTAACTATTAAAAGGCTTGGATATCACATTGTAGGAGCTAAAATTCGAATGCAAGTAATGTTGGAGACAAAATATCATAAGAATGTCATTGTCTCCATCAGTAAAAACAAGAATATCATATCTAGATGACAAAAAAATTACAAAACGAAAAACAAACTTGATCACAAAAATATAATTAATATCGAAATAGTACTACTTAACGAATCTAAATTCTTATCACAATTGTTGAGACAACTTATTAACATATTTGAAACTAAAGTGCACATCTAATGAAATGGACCAAAAGTAAAAGCAATTCATTGACAAATCTATAAAAATATAAAGAAGCATAAATAGAAAAGTATTTTTCCCATCTCCATCGGACCTGTTGGAAAAATATTTTAAAACCATCAATATCTTAATGTTATTGTCCATTTTACATTTTAATAAATCAAAATCAAAATTTTTAATAATATTTTATACATTAAAAATTTGTGGTCTTATAGAAGATAAAATATAATGAACTTAAACAATCGGCTTCAGTCAACGTGTATTCTAAAAAAATTATATTTTTATTTTTATGTAAAACCAAGATAATCCCTACAAAAGTGTATTTATTAAAATATTATAAACATGAAAAAAAAAAGTAACAAACCATTACTTATAATTTCAACCAGAGTAAACATGTAGGTCAAATAAAAGTTAAGGTCAATCGTTGGTAATATCATATGCAATAATGATTAACAATAGTTAAGGACAATCATTGCCGCATATATGACACTTCCTGAAGTATAGTTCAAAGCAGATCATGATTTTTAGGTTAACAAATCGTTCTGGTTTAAAAATATTGATTGATATGAAATAAATAAGGAAAACCAACAAAATAACACAACAAATATTGTGTATAATGAATTCAGAGTCTATCATATTATCATATCGATACAATGATGCATTTCTATTTAGATAGTTACAATTCATTCTTTTAATTTTATTTATTGTCTTTGTTTTGTTTGAATAAAATTTAATTAAAAAATATATGTCCGTGTGTTAAACGCACGGGTGTAAGACTAATAATTAATAGTTTCGATGAATTTCAATATAATTAATTCTTGGTTAGTTTAGTTCAGAAGGAGAACAGTCCACGTTGTAATCGTGCACCGTGAGGGTCGTGTTTTCATTCTTTAATAGTCGTCCACTCATTTGTTTATTTGACAATTGGAAAGAAAAATAATAATAAGTAAAGGGAAAGAATTTTATGTCATTGCATCTAGGCCCAAAATACAAATTTCCCCCCAAAGTATACACTCAATCCCAGATCACTATCCAACTTAAATTTTGTGCCAATTTGATATCTGATGTTGCCATTTGTGTCAATTAACTCCCCCGGCCCAACGTCTGTTAAAGAATTGACGTTAACTCTCACGTGTTTTTGCACGTGATGGGTAATTTCGTCATTTTCTTTACAAAACAGGGGGACAAAAATGTCGCTCACTCATCCACTCGGCCCACTCTCATCTCTCTCTCTAAAGTGATAAACCCGGTGCCCCTTTGAACCTCCCCCAAAACTTACCGGTCTCCTTCACCGGCGAAAATCTTCGTGACCGGTAGCTCTGACCTAAATCGAAGCCATTACAGGTATTGGCTGGGAAAAACTAATACAACTCCATGTTAGCTAGCGTTCTCTCTCTGTTCATAAGAAGAGTCTCAGAAGCTTTGTCTCGTCTCGATGCCGCGGTAAACTTAGTTAGCAATCTGTACCGCTCTCCAACGTCGTCGTTTCAGACTCATCCGACGGCCGCCGCCTGCCGCTTCTCCATCCGCCGGTTGTTCCTACTAACTTTCGGCAAACCCGGACATCAGGCCGAGATCGAGATCTCCCGGCTGTAATCTCGCCACCTCATCGAATCCCTTTCGCTTACTCGTCGCCGCTCGTCGCTTCTCCATCCGCCGGTTGTTCCTACTAACTTTCGGCAAACCAGACATCAGGCCGAGATCGAGATCTCCCGGCTGTAATCTCGCCACCTCATCGAATCCCTTTCGCTTACTCGTCTTAATCATATGTGGAGAACTGTTCAGATCATGTGATCTGTAGATGTTAACATCTTTACCGGATCCGCGTATTGAGAATGCGATCTGGAATTCTCGATAAAGTCGGCTTCTTTTTGTTGCCTCTTCCCTTTTCCCCCGACCGACTGTATCCTCCCTTTGTCTATATGCAGGCATCGCTCACACGTGCGGTTCAGCTTTTGTAGTGCATTCACATTGGGGACAAAATATCCGGTCAGCTGACTTAACCCAAAAGGAAATGACGAAATTACCCATCACGTGTAAGAGCACGTGAGAGTTAACGTCAATTCTTTAACAGACGTTGGGCCGGGGGAGTTAATTGACACAAATGGCAACATTAGATACCAAATTGGCACAAAACTTAAGTTGGGTAGTGATCTGGGATTGAGTGTATACTTTGGGGGGAAATTTGTATTTTGGCCTTGCATCTACATAACGATGGCTGTGGGTTGTAAGAGCATCCACATTGATTCCTTTTATTAACACCATAAAATTATTTTTAGGGTTTTTTACCACATTTAACCCCCACAATGGACATCCTATCAATCACTCTATCCCTAAAAAAAGCTAAATCTCTCCTAACTTATTGGGTGAGTATTAGCCGGCATCCATTCATCTCTTTCTTCTCTCTCCCCCACCTATCTCTTTCTCCATTGGTCTTCTTCCTAGTATTCGTTCTTTTTCAAAAAAATTGTTCCAAAATTTAAAGAAGACGGCAAAAACTGATTTTTTTTTTGCTTGATCAGAACATCCAGTTTGTGGCCAAAATTTTGATGTGCTAGAGTGGAGAGCCTATGAATTAACAACCCAACTCACATCATCACTTTGATGATGAAATGCTTTCCATTTTTTCTGTTTTCTTTTTCAATTAATTTAGTGTATTTTTTGCACTATCATTTCCTTTTTTTTGTTATTTATAACTTAAAATTATGGGTATATTGATAATATTAAAAAGTGTAACAAGACTTTCTTTAAATAAAAATAATTGATATAATCAAAACATATGATATATTTTTCATAAAATATAAAATTTAAAAGTATAAATATTTTATTTCAATTGCGGTAGGAAAATAAAAAATTAAAAAATAGAAATATATTGGTAATTAGGTTTGTTAACAAATTCAAAGGGTTATATAGAGGGTGTTCATTGGAGTTGAAATTTTTTTAAAGAGCCTCTAAAAAGGTTTAGGGGGTTATATAAAGAGTGTTTTAGGGTGTAACCATTGTGAATGCTCTAACATGAAGATTGAGGCACCCGGGGGTGGGGGAGAGAACCAAATAAGTGAATCAAATAGTCTTACACATTACTTCTTTCGTTCTAAAATTATTGTTTTATTTGATCAGATACACGGATTAAAAAAATTTATTGACTTAATTATTAATATTTATTTGATGTATAATATTAGTCCCAGAAGCACTTACCAAGCTAAAAGGGGGGGGGGATTGAATAGCCTATGTACACTTAAAAATTTTGAGACATGCAAGTTTCCTTTATGTTTACTATCAACTTATGAAATTAAGTAATTGTGGTAGCAAAATTAACACACTAGAAACACAATATTGTAAAAGTCTGCTAGTATGAGATATCAGCAGACTTAGCACTTGCTCAATACAAAGCTAAGGACAAGTACCATAAATTTAATACAAATTGTTGAAACGCAAAAGCAGTAAAGATGAACTTAGAGGTTTTAAGATGCTTCACACTATAAAGAGTCATACGTTTACTACTAAAACAATCAACCTTAAATTTTAAATGTGCATTATGTTTTCCACTAAGAGATCTATTACAATAATCACTAATGGATCTGTAGACACCCTAAATTCGTACTTCTAATTTATAAATGTTCTGATAATTATATGATTTATAAATAGACTAACAAATGTTAAGTTTTTGTTAAGTTTCAGGAGAGCCAAAGTGTCAAAAGAAGAATAAAAAAGGAAAGAAATGAACGATAAACAACAGGGAGAGAATGAAACATTTTCAAAGGGTAAAAAAACAAGATTGGCCGCCACCACCTACAATTATGGGAACCACCCACTTTACTGCATAAGGCAGCGCCCTTTTCTGCTTTGGTTGTGCTGTTTTTCCTTCTGAAGTACAACTCCTTCAGCACGATGTACAAATCCTCAAAGCTCAATGCAAAAATATCTCAGCCTTCCTTCATGCCTAAGTCTTCCTCCTCTCAGCTTATAAATAGAGGCTCCTCTCAATGCAAATGGACAGAGAACTCAACACATAAATTTTACGTAGAATTTTCACTAACGCAGTCTCTCTCTCTTTCTAAGTTCCCAGCAAGCCAGTCTTCATTCCTTACCCCGCAAGCCTTCATCCGAGCCCCGTCCCCTCCCCGGCAAGCCGATCAATCAACGTGCCCTGTCGTTACTCCGCCAAAATTTAGACAACGAATTCAACAAAACAAGCAGTTACGCTGCCCGAATTCAGACACAACAATAAAAAAACAAGTAGTTATGCCGCCCAAATTCCAAGGTAAAAAGTAACATATACAAACAGTTACGCTGCTCAAATTTCAACAACAAACAGCAAACAAAAGACTTTCTCTCCCGAAGAGGACAAACGAGCACACCCATAAGCCTGCCTAAGCAAAGTTGTCGTGGGTATAAACTCTCACGCTTCAAGAGGTGAGTATCAAAGTTATTTTTATCTTTGCCTAGTTATATTATAATAATATAAAATAGAAAATAAGTCGTTATGATGGTATAATTTTTCTTAGGCAAAACACACAAATGGGCCACTAAAAACCTTCCCACTTTTTGTAATTCGGCCACCGAAAGTTTGAAAAATCTATTTTGGCCATTCAACTTTAGTCCAATTGCAAACGAGCCCATTTTCTAATAGACGTTAGAAAATGACGTTAACTTTAAGTTAAATCCCTACTTTACCCCTATAAATATCAATGGAGGAATAATTATAACCAGAAAGGGTTTCAACTGTAAATAATAGAACTAGGGGGAGGGGTTTACAGATATGGGTTTGTTCATCTTCATTTTCATCTTCTCCAATTATAGATCTGAGTTTGTTCATCTTCATCTTAATCTTTTGAAAAATATGGGTAACTGATAGAATTTAATTAAATTAGAGTACTTTAGATGTACATATGATATCAAACTTTAAAGTCAATCAAACAATTAAAAATAAATCTTAACAAACTTGGAATGTTTTCAGATTTCAACAAACTCAGTTGTAAATCACACCTCAAACCAACCCATCCATCGCGACTACTTCATCCACCAAAAACCTTCTACTGGAACTTCTGACAACCAACCCTTCCACCACCACCACTCACCACCCCATAAAACTAACTCATCCCTCTAATATTCTTAATCTACTTTGAGGTCCCTGGCGGCCCATACGGTGAAGATCAAGCAGTCGGTCCACAATTAGCCATCCCCTGCTTCATAATCTTCCTATTCATCTGGAGTATCCCGGAAGCACTAATCACCCCTGAATTGGGATCATCTTCATCTTCTCTAATTAAGGGTTATATATCTGGGTCAACGATAGTATTTTTTATACCGAAATTTGGCCTGAAAGAAGGAGCTTTTCCAATCTAAATTCACTGCCAGAAATTGTAACCGAAAGACATTTTCCCTCACTGAAATTATTGACCCAGATCTGTTGAAATGGGTAAGAAAGAGTTACAGATCTGATACACGATGTTAGGGCTTTATTTCTTGGCTGACAATTGAGATGCAAGTTTGATACTAGATCGGAATTGGGATGGGGTGACCGGTCGATAACGATGTTAGATCTAACGGAGTTAACGATGGAGAAGGAGAGAGATGAAGGCCGATTGTTGTTGTGTTCGATCGGAGTGAAGTGCTGCGTAGAGGTGCCGGGAAGTCAGGATAGATCTGCTGGAAGTCGGGATGGATTTACTAGTCTCTTCTATCTTTTCGATCCAAACTTGAAAACTCATCTTCTATTTCATGGATTTGAACCAATCTGTAAGGAGACCACTTACCGTTTAGCTTCGGTTGCCACCGCCGCCGAGAAGTCGTCTATGAAATAGAAGATATCAGAGATCGTGTTGCAACCCATCATAGAGATCTCTGGGACTGTCAATTTACCTAGCTCTAAAAGTCTGTACAACCAGATCCTCCTTTGTGCTGCCTATTTTTAACGTTGTTTTTCCTATTTTGCCACTTAAGTTAACGTCCTGGTCTAACGTTCGTTAGAAAATGGGCTCGCTTGCAATTGGACTAAAGTTGGATGACCAAAATAGATATATCAAACTTTCGGTGGCCGAATTGCAAAAAGTGGAAAAGTTGGGTAGCCCATTTATGTGTTTTGCCTTTTTATTATAAATAACTATAAAATAAATTGTTATTATAGTCTAAATTATCTATGCTTTCCTTGCAACTTTAAAATGTAGCCGTTATAAGTTTTCCTTTATTTTTCCTCGTTGCACACACACACACACACACACACACACACACACACACACACACACACACATATATATATATATATATATATATATATATATATATATATATATATATATATATAGTTTTTAGTTTTTAGTTTTTAGTTTTTTTGGTATATTTGGTTTTTCTCTATTTAATCCATAAAATAGAGGTGGCCATTCTGTTAACATATTGTTTAGTCCACAATGAGGTCAAACATATTCCATGCGCTTAAGTTTTGAGACCACTCGTTTTCATTACGAGGAAAAGTTCGAAATGGGGTTCTCACAGGATCATGTACAAAATATTCGACCAAGCGTTTGGTTGGTAAAGTAATTATTCATGAACAGAATAATTACGGTGTATGTGCTAAAAACAGAAATTGATCAAACAATAAAAAAAGAAGATGAAATATTCGACCAAGTGTTTGGTTGCCTTTGATTATTCTGACTTGGATCAACTTGAATGTACTGAAGATAGAGAGCTTTTAAGGTTGTTGAATATTTCAGTGCATTAGTTCTTCTAGTCATCAAGGACAATATTTATATGAGAGGTCTATGTTGACCGTTGGTTGAATTGGTGAGAGACAAAAATTAATTGTTTGAATGCATTGAATGCAAAAAATTGTTAATCCGAGTCTCTCTATTGTTGTCGCACTGACCAAGGTTCAATATGTGCAGAGATAGCTGTTGTAAAAAGTATGAAGAACACGATACATTCGCACTTTGCTAGGATTGGCAAAGCCTCGGTCCGAGGCGCTATTGTGTCATCTTGCTGAAGTCACCAAAGAGGAAATGTCATTTAATTCACCCATGTGGTCCTTGGTGAATGAGTTTTAAGTAGTTAACTTGAAGATTCCTTATCAAATATTTGAACACAAATTTCTATAAAGTATAATTAATGAATCATGTAGAACTAGAGTTGTCAAAAACAAGACCAGTCCAATGGGCCAGCCCAGCCCACCCGATATTATGTTGGGCTAGGTTTTAGGTTCTATAGATCCGATGAAATTTTGGCCCAGCTCAGTAGGCTTTGCTGTGGGCCAGAAAATAAGTGAAAATAAGCAAATTTGACCAGTCGAATGGGCAAGGCCATGTGCTAGCCCGGTCGATCCAGTGTTTTGTGTGGGCTAGGGGTTTAGTTTTGACGGCCCGGTGAAATTTCAGGTCAGCCCAGCCCGATCTGGTTTTATCGTTGGCCTGATGAGTTTGGTGCGGCTTTGGCCAGGCCCGATCCACGTCATTAGTATTCGCTCTCAAACTGGAACTCTACATGAACAAAGTCTACTAAAGACTGCTGATGAGAGTCTGCTGATGATTGCTGGTGACTCGAATACAAAGCCTTATCAATTATATTCTAAAACTAAGTTCTATACAAAGTTGTCACACTAACTGGTACGCAGTCCATTTAGCCACTTAGGGATAGAACTTAAGAATGCAAGCTAGCAAATCTAAATACAATAAGAACAACATGTATTTTCCTTTAAAACTTATGTGTATGCGGCCTACAATTAATGTATGATGAAAAAGTAAGGGTAAAGTAATAAAAGTGTTGTCATAAAAATGAAATCTTCAAACAAGACAATTAGTTTGGAATAAACGAAAAACAAAAACATGACAATAATTTTGGGATGGGGGGAGTACTTTGTTCCAAACTCAATTTTGTACTTTCTCAGTCTTAAAATGATCATTCTTTTTGAAAAATAATTTTCACAAAATGAGTGTCTATTTTCTACTCTTATTAAAAGACTTAAATAACAATTTGGTCACCCACCCTACTTTCACATTTTTTTTGGGTTAAGATCACTTTATTTTTTTTCTCAATTTAATCACTATACTTGGCTTTTCAAGTAAATAAGGTCACTGGGATCATTTCCGTTTGTTAGATGGATGGAAATATTTGAAATGTCTAAAATACCCTTACTAATTTTAAGGATTTTCAGTTTAAAATGTTAATAGTTAAGGGGTTAGACTAAAAGGTCAAAATACCAATCTCTTATCTTTCAAGAATTTCCCCACCCAAAATATCCTTCTCTCCCTTGCTTCCGCCTCACCAAATGAAGTCGAAGAACTGAGTAGAGGGTGGAGAAATATCGCTTGTGATGAATCGAAACATAGGGAGAGAGAGATGTCGCTGGCGCGAGCTGTGATTGCGAATGCACTTTGTAGTAATGGCGAGTAATGGGCTGGAGAGATGGAGATGAAGGACACAAAGGCTGGTGGTTGTTGAAGAAGGGAGGAAGAAGGGAAACCCGAACTAATGGTGATTTTGGTGGTGATTTGTGAAGAGAGAAGGTTGCGCCGGTGCAGGGCTTGATGCTAGGGTTGACGAGCATCTGCTTTGGAGATGCCGATGTGAGTAACGGTGAAGTTGGGGCATAGCAGGTTGAAGCGGCGGTGTGGGTTAGTGGAGATAATAGTAGGAAAAAGAAGATGGCGTTAAGATTTAATGGAGTCGTTGGAAGCTATGAGGTGTGGTGGTCGGGTAATGGGAAACATTGAAAGGCTTCGACAGTGGAGGAGATGGCAGCGGGCTGGAAGAATGAGATGGAGAGCTGGGGAGAAGGGTGTGCGTTTTAACCTGCCAAAAGGAAAGAAAGAGACGCGAAAGGTTAGTTTTTTTTTTCCCTTTCTCCTATACTCATAATTGACGAAAAACGTTTGTAACTTGGGTAAAATTTTCTTAATTTTTCTAGTCATGGCTGTTACAACCTATTAAAAAAAGTCAAAATTGGATACAAAATAGCTCTTGCAAAAATTTGGTTATGTTAAATTAGTATTTATTATCAAGTTCAATCCATATATTATCTTGCGCTATCACATTTTCATTCAACTTAGTTATAACTTTTACTACTTGATATTCTAGGTATTTTTTCAACCCCAAACCCACCTCTCCTATTACTTGGTACATAATTGCTTCTTATGCTCTTTTTGAAAAGAAGACCCAATTGCATCTAGTAGGGACATTTTCAGGTTTTTAATTTTTTTTTAAGTTTTTCATCCCAAAAACTTGATGGAGTGATGAACGTGAAAATAACGCCAAGTATAGTGATTAAATTGCGAAAAAAAAAAGTACAGTGAGCTTAATGAAAAAAATAATGTAAAGTAGGGTGATCTAATTTTTTATTTAAGCCCTTATTAAATGAGTGTCAATTTTTTTTTTCTTACTAAAATTAATGAAGTGGTCGCGTGCATTAGAGCGAAGCGACCGCATCGGTGTTCTTGTTTTCTTATTTGTGTAGGTTTAGAGTTTGATATTGTATCTTGTATATAATTGTAACCCTAAAACGGAAATAAAGTTTACAATAATAAAATTTCGAAATGTCATTTGACCCCAATCTCTCTTTCTTCTCCTTCAATTAATTTTGTTATTATCTGTGATTATTTGTTATTTTCTTCCACTGTAGACAACATATGACATTTACATTAATGCCCTTATGCCTACATATAACATTAGAACATAACTAGTTTTTATACACGTGCGTTAAACACACATTAGATATCTTATTTACTGAACTGTACATAAGTAATATGTAAAATGAAGAGGAAAAAATGAAATTAAAATAATATTTAAAAAACCACTTAAATAGAAATATATCATTGTAAACTTGTACTGATCAGATTTACTTGCTCATTGCAGCTTGTTTGAATTGATATATTTCACTAACATGAATAAATGCGACATTTTGAAGACTATTGTTTTTTATTATGGAAAAAAGTGATTGTGAATGAGTTTCATATTATTTATACTGATTTAGAAGTCAAAAATTGATAGTTATTCAATTATCCATGTGATGCTTCGACTGCTCCTGGCTTTTACATTCATCCAACATTATTTACAATGTAACAAATATAATTGTTATATTCAATTAACTTGGTTCAAGAAAGGTAGAAAAAGAAGAGTTGTTTGTAAAAATCCAAATACATACCAAGGTACAGAAGAATGAGAAGAGATTCCGGAAGTATTTATCAAATTAATCATAACATTGACATTTTTTGATTTTTCATTTTCCAAAGCAAAAGTTGAACATTAAATGTAATCTATTTTTAGTAAGTGAATATATATATATATATATATATATATATATGATCACACAAAATTCGTGGTGACCTTGTCGTTTTGTCCACGTAAGAAGCAAGGGTGGCTCGGTCTCGGTTGGCTCGTCCCTGCGTAGTTACCTGCACAAGACAAATAAAAACGTCGTTAAGGACTGCTCAAAATGTCTGGAGTGTAAGGGTATAGACGGGCCTGGGTGCTCGATGCCAGGTTAATACTATGTTATTTCTGCCTTGTTTACTTTCTTTAGTTATCTCGGTGTATTTGTCCTTTGGTTTCTGATGTGAGCTCTTTGATTTGCAGATATGGGTTTGACTCGTGATGCTATTATGGCCCGGAAGAAGGCCGAGGCGGAGAGGAAGGAGGCCGACCTGAAGGCTTTTCATGAGCGAGATCTGGCTCGCGAAAACCCTGAGTCCCTGCTCTTGGTGGGCGTATTGGAGGATCCCTCCAAAGTGACGGCTGCTCCAACTCCTACGGCCCCCAAGGCGAAGGGCAAACAGACCGTTTCTGATGCCCCGAAGTCCAAAAGACAAAGATTGAGCTCATCTCATGGTCAGCCCACTCCTACCTCGATATCTGCCGAGCTTCCCCTGGCCTCGACCCCTGACCCTACTCCGGCTGCCGAGGATGCGAACGACAATGACTACATTCTGGGTCACCTTTGCAAGTCGGTCAATTCCTTCCCTCCCTTTTTCATCGGTTATGGGCGAAGGTTGATGGAGCGTCCCACCAGGTATGTGGAGACGCTTGTTCCGAATCGAGTTCGGTATCTGGCCATCGGTGAGGTAGGTGGATTGGATTCGCTTTGCTCTTTTGGTTTTGTTTTGTTTTGCTTATTGCATGTCTTTTGTTCTTGTAGCTCGACATTTGTCTTGCTACGTATAATGCCAAATTAGGCCAGGCTGCCGAGTTTGTGTCAGGCCTAGAGTGGGAGTTAGTGAGCGCGAAGAGAGAGTTTTCGTCTTCGGCCGAGAGGATAGCGTCCCTGGAAGGCGAACTATCGCTCAAGAAGGACGAGCTCTCCAAACTAGGCACCTTGAGAAAGCAGTGCAGTGGCGAGGATAAGGTCTTGAAGGCGAGCCGATGAGAGGGATCGTCTGAAGGGGGCGGTGGCTGACCTTGAGGCCAAGCTAGAGGGTCTTTCTAATGATAACGCTCGTTTGCGGGCTGAACTAGCCGCGAGGCCCGATAGTGGCGAGGTCTTTGAAAGGCATTGGGGCTCGTAGGCATATGAGGAGGAAGCTCTTAACTATATGGAGACAAGCCGGATCCAGACTTTCCAGGCGGCGGTTGCAATTGGTGTGCCTCTGCCGGAGGTGGTGAAGATGGTTGGTCTTGCCTCGTATGGCCCGGAATGCCAAAGGGTCTCCTCCCTGGTTTCTTTCGATGATAGCAAGCTCAACGAGATCAAGGCCGCGGATGTTTCGGCCCAGGCTGGTGAATGACTGCTTGCCCCTGCCGAGGTGGGGAATCTATTTGCCCTGATGGACCATGAGCGAGTTTGGTTTAAGGAGAGTTATCGCCCATACGCGGCTCCGAGGGCTGTTCCTTCTTCTTAGGCCGAGTATGTCGGGGATCAACTTATGGAGGAGCTTGAAGGCCAGAAGACCAGCCGGGATGAGCTGTCCAAGCGGCAGTGGGAATCTGAACAAGTGGCAGCTCGTGAAGAGGAAGAGAGGGGGATAGAGTAGGTTTGATTTTAAAAAAGATCACGATGTTGTTTTTGTAATTGGTTTTATGTAATATGGTTTTAATGTTGGTCTTTCCTTTGTGGTTTTTGCTTTCGTTGTATTACTCGGTATTTCCTTGTTATACATTAGAGCTTGTGCTCTCCTTGGCTAGGCGAGGAGGATTTGAAGGCACTAGGGCCTAGCCTCTCCTCGGCTAGGCGAGGAGGTTTTGAAGGCATTAGGACATGGCCTTTCCTCAGCTAGGCGAGGAGGATTTGGAGGCATTAGAGTCTGGCCTCTCCTCGAGGTCATGTACTTGACCCTCTGGTGTGCCATTCAGGCGACCATTCACAATTTCGCTTGGGACGGTGCCCGAGGATGGCATTATATGGTGATGGGAGGTCGAGGACTAGGAAGGTGACCTCTTCGCTTCTGGTGGTGTCTCCCTCCCCTAGGTCAATTTTGAGGGCTACGGTGCATTTTGTCGACACTTTATGGCCCGTGAGCCCTTGGTCCGAGGGCGCGATGGTTTGGCTCTCTTGCTTCGAACCTCCTATCCCCCTCGTTTATGACCCACTGTATAGCTCTTTTGAGTTGTATGCACTCTTCCGTTACGTGGCCGATCTCGTTGTGGAAGTCACATCTTTTTCTTGGATTTCGGGTTTCGAGGGGTGACTTCATTGGGAAGGGTGGTCGTATCTTGTTTTCTGTGAGGAGGACGTCCATGATGTGTTCCCTTGATGCATTGAGAGGGGTGAAATCTTCTAACTCGTTGTCTCATCTCGAGCCCCTGATCTCGCCGGTGAACTTCGCACCTCGTTCTTCCTCCCTCTTTCTTGCGGGGTGGATCTCGGACTGTCGAGTCCTACTTTGGTCTTCTCCTTTGTGACCCTTGTCTGTGATGAGTGGCTGCTCGGTGACGTTAGTTACGCCGGAGGAGGACGTGATTGGTCACGAGTTTGTGATGGTGGCAGGCTGCTCGCCATCTAATAGAACCATTCTCTGTGCTGCTAGGAACATCTCACCAATTGTGTCCCGAGGTCTCATGAGGAGCTCGGTCCGGTAATTTCCTCGCAGTAGGCCAGCTCCGAAGCACATTTGTATCGAGGTATCAGGGATGTCAGGGATCTGATCCAGGACTTCTTTAAAACGGGACATGTACGAGAGCACCGTTTCTCCAATCTCTTGCTTCACACTGCACATGTCTGTCTCGCTTTTGGGGAGGGCTCCTACCGAGGCAAACTTTTTCAGGAAGGCCCCTTTGATGTCATCCCAACAGGTGATATAGTCATGGGGTAACCCATTGTACCACTGTTGGGCTTGCTTTATCAGGGTTCCTGCGAACACTAGACACCATATGTCATAAAGCCTGGTTGCGATGATCATTTTCAGCTCGAAACCTGACACGTGATCCAGGGCAGTCGTGGTACCATTGTAGTCTTCAAAGTATAGGATTTTGACTTTTGAGGGCACGACTACCTCCCAGATTTGCTTTATAAAAGGGCCTCATATCTTTTTGATGTCTGCGTTCGTCCAAGTGCTCTGCCGAGCTTCCAACTTTTCCATCTATGCCCTTATCTCGGTATCCGTCATGGGTTTATCGCCTTGTGTCGAGTCTACCGTCGGCGTAGGCATCCCGTTGGCCCCCCTGTCTGTCTGAGGTTCCTCGATTTCCTCTTCGGCCGTGTTTCTTATTGGGGATCCCAGGCGAGGCTCCCTTGCAAGCTGGCGGGAGGGATGTGGTGATTTGGAGGCACCTTTATTGGTCGAAGCCTGAGCCCAAGACTGGGACTCTCCTTCTTCGCTATGAGTCGGGCGGTTTTCTGTTTCGGAGGGGGGGGGGAAACCTTAGGCGAGAATGGATACTCATCCTCGACCTCTCGGCAACCACTCTTTTGCCGAGCCTTGATTTGACGTTAGTGGTGAATCTCGTCCTTTTGGTAAATTAACAAATTTTGAATTATAATAGCCAGACTTAGAGGGAGCCTACGTACTCAATGTATGAAAATGGTAAATAACATTTGTGATTTATAAAAAAATTATGTAATAATTAAAATTTATGATCCCCTAAAATTTATTTCTAGATTCGTCACCAAGACCAAAACCAACACCTGTATCTATGTTTGGTTCACGTGTGAAGACACTCACACGGTTAATGGGGATGCCAGTCACTACTCTTAACATTTTTTTACTTATTTATTTATTAGGCAAATCTCATCAAGTCTAGCTTGGAGTAGGGGTGAGCAGAAGTTTTCTGGAACCGAATCGGACCAATGGAATCGGACTAAACCAGTCAAAAATTGATTGGACCAATACTTTAGATTGGTCATGGATCTGAATTTTTACAGAACCGGACAATTGGGTCGGTCCCCGGTTCCAGAAACCAAAAACGCGGAACCGGACCGAACCGGACCAATGTGTATTTATTATTATTTTATTATATATAATATACTAATATAGTATAATTAATATATATATATATATATATATATATATATATATATATATATATATATTGATAAGAAGATAATAAAAGGGATACAACTTACAACCTAAAGAAAATATATAATAATTTGATTCAATATTTAACCAAGTTTCCTTATTTGATTAAAGAGAAAATAGGAGAGAAAATATTGTTCTTCCATATTAATTAATTTCTTACCTCTTTTTGGAATTCCAAATATTATTAGTTTGAAGGATTGTTACATGTAAATTAATTAAATTAACCATAAGGGGATCGGAGAGGAAGATGACTTGCAATAAATTTACTTACAACTTTCTTTTTCGTTTCTCTTAATTAATTTGGAAGTAATGATTTTTACCTTTAGTTTATTTTCATATGAACAACGAATCCAACAAAATGTTGTATGAAGGAAGAACATGATTTGATTATTGATCATTGTTTTTTAGAAAATATAGTTATCCTCTTGATCAAAGATACCCATCGTATTGGTCCGGTCCTTGTTCTCGTATGTTTTCAATTGGTTTTGGACCGGACCAATGTATTGGTTCTCAGACATATTAGATTGGTCCTGGTTCTATATTTTTTTAAGAACCGGATTATTGGTCTGTTCCTGGTTCTCTTAGTTTTTTCAAAAAAGTGAATCGAATCGGACCAAGCTCACCCCTAGCTTGGAGAGTTGGGAGTAGAATAGATCTTTGGGCTTGTTTGGTAGTCGGATAAGGATAAGCAGTATTATTAATCTCAGTACTATTAGTGCCCTCGCTATTAATACTCACTTGTATATCAGGGGTAGTTTTGAGATTACAAATGTTAATCCGAATTTTTTTTAGTGAGAGCGCTAATAATACCACCCTCCCCCTTGGTATTAATAGTGAGGGGATAATGACTTTATCCGGATAACTCGTGTTATTAGTCCCGACCACCTATTGCGTACCAAACATCAGACAACTCGGCTTATTAATCCTATTCGACCTTAATCCTGGTTACCAAACGGCAACTTTGTATTTTCGTGGTGCTTTTTAACTTTCTTGTTCATTAGGTCTAACATTATATCTCATATTTTCTTAGGAGTATTTCAACTGTATAAAACAAAAGGATAATGAATTTCTTAGAGGGAAAAAACAAAAGGAAGAGAGAAGAACACGTTAACTTGGCATAAAGATCAAGTCAACATTGTATTAATTTATCCTTTTATGGGTGATATTGTCAATAGAGTTAAGAGTTAGAGTCGGAGGTGTGACATTACAATTTACAAACAACATACACGTATCTTTCACGGTGACAATTTAGAGCTAAGTTGACTATTTGTAAGTTAGGCGGCATTCCTTCCTTGTCACCCAATCTTAAAATGGGTTGGGCCCGTTAGTCTAATCCATTGGATTGAAATAGATTGTAGTTTTGCTTGCCTCATTAATCCACCTTCACAATTTTACCCATTATTTCCTCTATTTTCTCACTTATTCTCATATTTTAAATTTTTTGAGTCAAGATTTTCAATTAATTTTTTTATGTATAAATTAAAAAAAAAACTCTGAATCATAATTCATGTAATTTATAATATCACAAAAAGCAATTACAAATTATGGTTTTTACAATTCTTAAACAATGGTTTAAAAAATATGTATGTCAAATTTTCAATTGATAAACCATCAATTCAACTCAAAAGAGTCGATCATCACAATAATTTATAAACCCGGGAAGTGTAATATGAATTGGAATCTTCTATATCAATCTATGTGGGATTCAATTTTAGCACCAGACATGTTCTTGTAAAAAAAATCGGGTGATATAAAATGGACACATGTAGGGCTAAGAGCATCATTAATGCTAAAGTGTATGCAGAAGAGATTAGATGCCACTTATGTTATATCATTTTTGAAAGAAAAAACCTCTACGATATAATATGAATGAGAGGTGTAGATATGATGTGTCAACAAAATTTGTTCACGCCGTATATAACAATACCATTTTTTACATTTTATTTATGCACGTGCTACAAAAGATCAATTCCACGATTACATTGCTGATAATTTAAGATTCGGTGGACAAAAAATGAGGCATGTGCTGAGATGGAAGATAAAGGATAGAAGATACTCCAAGTCTTAAAAAGATAGAAGATGTTTTCAGAATTGTACTCATTTTAGGCCTGACAATTACAACTTATTATCTATTAATCCGTTTAATTCAATTTATTAATATTTTTTGGTTGAAACGGATATCCCGTTTCGACTCAATAATATTAACGGGTTGGGTTGGGTCGGATCAGTTATCCCATTTTGATCCGTGGTTTTTCATACTATAAATTTATTTTTTTTGGGGGAGGGGGGAAAGCGGGTTGAGACAGGACGATCCGCTTCGATCCAACCTATTTCAACTCATTTAATATTTAGGTTCTAAATGATTTCGATCCGTTATAACTCATTACACATTTCAACTCAACCCATCCCACTCAAAATTCTCATTAGATATCCACGGATTACTAAGATAACGTTATACTACTCCAAGATCTTTCAATTTTTTTCATTCAAACCATCCATGTTTATCCCAAATATAAGCAGACTATCAACATACACACGTGCAATAACACCATATTAATGATTTTGTAAATTTAGAATATATAGACACTTATCTCCATTATTATGTATAATTTCATGTAAGAGAGCATCTGTACTGGGTTTGATGAAAAGGTTGATAGAAAAGTAAAAAAAATCTTTTGGAATTGGTTGGTGTGGATAAAGAGGTAGGAGAAATTGGTTGAAAATATCAATCACGAATTAATCGGTTAGTCTCTACCAATCGGTTGATGTTTTTAGGTTTTTGTCTTTTTGCCTTTTTTAATTATCGTTTTGTCTTTCTTTTTTTTTATACTAACGTTGCACAATTGTACTTTTTGAATATATATATCTTTTAAATTTATGATTTCTCTTATAAATACATTCTCAACACAATTTTTTCATTAGATTCAACCATATATTTTATCTCAAATTCTTTCTCATTTAACCACCTAAAAAAATTCTTCTTTTCACCTCAAATTCAATTCGACTTGGTTGAGCATATTTGGGAACGCTTCGACTACAATAACAATGAAGATAAAGTTTTTTCGATTGAATATTTTCTATTAATATTTATATACTTTTAATTATGTTTGTTATGATTTTATATTCAATTTTGTTTTAGTAAAATCTACATTATTACATCAATATTATGTTGACATAATATATATTTTTAATATTTTTTTATGTTTTAAGAATATATATTTATTATTGAAAATAAAATTATTACTTTTAAATAAATATTGTGAAAGAATGTACCTTTAAATGAATGTTGTGAAATAATAAAATATTTAGTTGCGTGTCCATGTTATAAAGTTTTTTAAAGGTTTATGCGAGTGTAGAGAATATATTTAAAATGAAATGGTTTATAAGAGCATCAACATTGTGTAAATTCTTCCCCCAAATTATTAACTGGGTCCTACTGCCACATACACACTAATCTATTCTTACTCACTTAAGAACATATTTCCCCATTATATAATATTCTTACACAAAAAAAAAAAAATTAACACATTCCAATAAAAAAATATTTTCATTTACCCCCCTACCCAAAACCTCACACATGCGGCTAGTGGGGAACACAATAGTCCTTTTGGTTTATTCTTAGCTAAGTATAAAACCATTTCTCTCTCCTTTAAGAATAAGTGTAAGAATTTCTCCTATTGTTAGTTTTGCAAATCTTGCTAAGAATAAGTATAATAATTGCAAAAATTCAACAATGGTGATGCTCTAAGCTAATGACATGATATAGTGGATAAACCTTTTAAAAGACTGATGAGTGTGGATGACCTAAGAACAACCGAAATTCATGTCATAGTTTTGGTGCTTGTTTTATACTCTAATTTTCATACTTTCATTCCATTACTAGTGTCGTAGAAAGAAATGAGATTATTTTTTGGTCCTAAGAGGGAGCATGAGAATGTATCCTGAGATCTCACACTTTGATGTTTTCATAATATAATCAAAATTACTATGTTCTAATGTCTAACAATATCATGGTATAATGAAAAACATAAGAACAATCTAAGTAAACATTAACATTTCAGTTTAGATTTTTTTAATTATGCACTTGGAGGTCCATGGTTTTAATTTTACACATGCATTTGGGTTTAAGGTTCCATATTTGTTGCAAATTAATGATGGTCAAACGGGGTTTTCGTTAATTTCTTGGTCCATTTTTGTGGTCTAAGTATTTTCATCCATCCTGCAAAAACGCATCAAACACATAGATCTCAATGAACATATACAAACCTACAAAAATGCACATAAGGATTTTCCAACTAAAAATTAATGAAAACCCCCTTATACAACTTTTGACCCTAATGTGAGAAAGTTAAAACCAAAGACCCCAAATGCAACAATGTACACTGAGTTTGAAATTTGAACATGCCAATGGGGGGAATGCATGTAGTCTTTGCCCACAAAAGTACCATTCGTGAAAACACAAAACTTTAATTGTCAGACGAGTATATATTTGAGTAATGAGTAATGAGTAACGAGTCAACGATGGTGGTAGACTAGTACATTGTTCCATAAAACTTGCAGCTCCAGTGAGACTAACGTAAGCTAGTAACCAAATAAACTAACACAGTACAGTGCATGCACAATTTGTTCAAATTAACAGGCACGCTCAGTATGGGTGGATGGGCTGCTATTGCCTATTGCTAATGGCCTAAAACCACACTGATTCATGCATGCATGGGTCATGACACATGGATTTTTATGTGAAGCTTGACCAAGACTAGTGCGAGAAATCCAATGGGTTGGCGGCTTGGGAAGACCAAACTAATAAAATGATGCAGAGCTGCGACTTGCGAGACTTAAATAATTATACGTTAGTGACTCGAATCGAGATCGGTCATGTGCGCCTTTGTTGTTAAAGTGTTAGACCAATGATGACATACGCTTGTAGCATACCAGTAAAGTTTGATTTTGATACACATTTGATCATTTGTCGTATCCCTTGACACCCATTAAAATTCCCTTTGATCTTTTGTTGGACTTGCAAGAACTTCTTAAAACCTATCATGCTTAAGTTAAATGCATGTAATTAATTACCTTATCCATAAAGTCAATTCCTTCTTTCAAATATAACTTGTATGACAAGTTGAATATAGCTTTTTTTAAGAACAGATGGAGCTAGTGGTACAAACTCCTCAAAGAAAGAAACACATTTGACTTTTTATTTATTTATCAACTTGACTACTAATATTTGGTGAGGATTTTGTTGTTCTTACAATAATTATAAAATATGTGCAATATATTATTTTTAGTATAATATCTAGGTTTATAACTTTGTTTTCTTTGACAAAATAAAAATATGCTACTCCCTTCGTTCCGAGTAAAGAATCATCTGTTTCATTTTAGAATGTTTTACTTATATTTTATTACTAATGAATTACTAAAAGTATTATTTTTTTTAAAAAAATTAACTTTTAAATATAAACTTTTTACCGTAAACGATGAGAGTATATAAATATCGACTATTGACTAAAAAAGTTATATTTTTCTCCGCTTAGAACACATGGATCTATCGCTGGAGCCACTATGAAAGAGATTGATGTATATTTGACTAGAACAATTCAATTCGGACCCATACATTGAGTACCATGCATGTTTAGACCGAATATGGACGACGACCTTTTTCCCACGTTAACAAGATTACTATCCATTTCTAATATACTACTTCGTTCCTCTAAAAAATATTGTCATATTTAACCCGACATAATTAATTAAGAACAAATGATTAACTTAATTATAAATATTAATATTAAATTATATAACATGTAATTTTTTAAAAAACTTATATATATGTAGCTCTAAATTAAAATATGAAGAAAAAATAAAAATAAATTAATAAAAATGTTGTCCTAAAAAGAAACTTTTTAAACAAGGTGATTTTTCTTGAGATGGACGAAAAATGAAAGAATGATTATAATTTTGGAAATAAGGAAGTTAATGATAGTATAATAGTAATGCATTATCACTGTTGTACTCAATATATTAAGGAAAAATTAAGTACTATATTTTTCAAAGTTACCAACCACTTTAATTCGGGATATATATTTTTAAAACTGAAAAGACAGATTCATGAAATTGCTCCAAAAATGCCCCCATCAACAGAAACGCGAAACTGCTGCCGAGGCCAGTTGAGAAACATTTGATATTTCCATTTCCGCGGAGAGTGGCCAAGTAATCTTCTCCAGATAGCTAGAGTGGTGAAGCTAGCAGCTAGCTAGGTTCCAAATAAAAAGAAAGCAAGTAGTCGATGCAAAATATATGACATTGGAAGCTGCTTCATTGCCGATTGCTTCGATCCAGAATAAGGTGAAGAGGAAGAAGAGGCTAAAAGAATTCTTTCAACCGGAAATAATGAAAGCATACTTGCTTGATGTTGCAGATTTGCAAGTGTGGCTAGTTTGAATATCGCAGGACGGAGGCGGACGCCTCGCTTGTGGAATCATAGTTGTTAACCACAGAAGGATATAGAAGGATCATCCCCTGTATATATAATATCAATCACGAAACGAATTATTATTAATATAGAAAAATACAACAACATTATATATGATATTGGCAAGATGAAATGCTTGAGAGAAATCTTGTTAATTGCATTACTAAAGGACCAACAGCGATGCATTTATTTAGAATTGTGATGCATCAATTTAAAATTAGAATACAAAAGTAAATCTCGATGCAAATGTCATTTACCATGATGCACCGATTTGGAATTGTGATGTAGCGTGTCTGATTGAATTTCATTAAATGTATATGTTATAATTTACAGTCCTATGTGATTGAAATAAGACAACAAAATAATTGACTGAAAATTATGCGGAAATAAAGTAGACACGAATTTACGTGGTTCAGGAAATTCCCTACGTCCACGGGCGGAGACGGCAAAGGATTTCACTAATCAATCAGAGATACAAAATACTATAGTTGTGGCTCAACAAATACCCAAATCCCAATTACACCCAAAGAACAAATCGATGACTCTAAGCGAACAAAAGAGAACTCACAAACGACGTAAGAAGGGAACGAAACAAGTCAAGCATCGTTTTCTTCTCGGTTTCGGTTTCGTGTTGCTCTAGTGGTAGAAAACCCACTATATATATACTCTCTCCAAGTCGACTGAAAAGCCACTCCAAATCCATTAAACAATTTGATTAATTCCTAATAATCTCAAACCAATACACAAAAGGATTCCTATGAGATATAATTCCATGTGGGCAGTCCCATGAACCTACCATGCAGCCCACTCAATCAAGCCACAAAACAACAAATCTCCACCTTGGCTTGAATTGATCAAGCTTGCCAAACGAAAAACTGTATGTCGCTGCCTCCGCTAATGCCCCTTAAGGCGCTCACATACTGCATATACTGATCAAGTCCAAGCAATGCCTGAACTTGGAGACAACCAATGGGCAATGGCTATAGTCAACATATTCGCTGGATTTTCTGAAGTAGGAACCTTCTTCACAGTAATGGCACCCTCGGATACAATCTCTCGAATAAAGTGATATCTGACATGTGTTTGGTCCTTTCATGAAACATTTGATTTTTAGTCAAATGAATCGCACTCTAGCTATCACAAAATACAACAAAGACATTTTGCTGCAAACCAAGATCAACGACCAAAACTCTCAACCAAATAGCTTCCTTCACTGCTTCTGTTGCTGCCATGTACTCTGCCTCCGTAGTGGACAAAGCAATAGTAGACTGTAAAGTCGCTTTCCAACTGATAGCACAACCCCAAAGAGTGAAGACATAACCTGTCAAAGATCGTTTCTTATCCAAATCACCAGCGAAATCGGAGTCGACATAACCAACAACACTGCTGCACGTGTCTGAACTCCTATCAAATACTAAACCAATATCTGCAGTACCTCTCAAATATCGGAGGATCCATTTCACTGCCTCCCAATGCACTTTACGAGGATGCCCCATGTATCTACTAACAACGCTAACGACATGTGAAATATCCGGACGAGTGCATACCATAGCATACATAATGTTACCAACGGCACTAGCATATGGAACACGTGACATGTGCTCGACCTCCTCCTCTGACTGTGGTGATAAGGCAGCTGAAAGTTTGAAGTGAGATGCCAAAGGAATACTCACTAGCTTCGAATTCTTCATGCCAAAACGCTCAAGCACTTTCTCAATGTAATTTTTCTGTGAAAGAAACAATTTGCCTACATGTCGATCCTTGTGAATCTCCATACCCAAAATCTTCTTAGTTGCACCCAAATCTTTCATCTCAAACTCACCACTAAGCAAAGCCTTCAACTTATCGATCTCCACCATGCTCTTAGAGGCAATGAGCATGTCATCAACATAGAGCAACAAATACACAAATATACCATCTGAAAGCCTTTTATGATAAACGCAACTGTCATAATTACTTCGAGAATAACTATGCCCAACCATAAAAGAATCGAACAGCTTGTACCATTGTCGAGGAGATTGTTTCAAACCATATAGCGATTTCTTCAACAAACAAACATGGTTTTCTTTCCCTTGAACAACAAACCCCTCTGGCTGACGCATGTAGATTTCTTCCTCAAGCTCACAATGTAGAAAAGTTGTTTTGACATCAAGCTGCTCAAGCTCCAAGTCAAACAGTGCAACCATAACAATCAACACACGAATAGAGCTATGTTTCACAACTGGAGAAAATACTTCGTTGAAGTCGATGCCTTCTCTCTGACTATAGCCCTTTGCAACCAACCGTGCCTTGTATCTAGTTGCTTCAAACCCTGGGATTCCCCCTTTCTTCTTGAAGATCCATTTACAACCAACAATCTTTTGACCTTTAAGTGGTTTCACCAATTTCCAAGTCTGGTTCTTGTGAAGAGACTCAATCTCCTCACTCATAGCAATACCCCACTGTGCAGAATCATCACTTGTGGCAGCCTGAGTGTAACTAATAGGTTCTTGAACCTCAATACTCTCTGCCACAGACAATGCAAAAGAAACAAAATCTGCATGTGCAAACCTCTGTGGTGGTTTAATCTGCCTCCTTTCTCTACCAATGGCAATACTATATTGCTCTTGCTCTTGTGGGACATCATTATCATCAACAAGCTCAGCCTCATCATCCACTATAGGCTGAACTGAAGTACCTAATTGTACTTTCTCTGAAATCAGAACCTCTAACTCTACCTGCTGACTGACACCGTGATCTCTACCTGTATCAACTGTATCAACCGACTCCTTTTTTGAACGAAGAATGGATTTCTCATCAAACTTGACATCTTTGCTGATAACAAATTTAGGTGAGCCAGGTTCAACACACCACAATCTATAACCTTTCACCCCATCTGCATAACCTAGGAATATGCATTTCCGTGATCTACGCTCGAGCTTACCATTATTAACATTGGCATTGCAGGACAACCAAATACTTTCAAACTAGAATAATCAGCAGGAGTACCAGACCATACCTCAATAGGAGTTTTAAACCCAACTGGAACCAAGGGAGATCTATTCACCAAATAGCAAGCTAAATTAACAGCTTCAGCCCAAAAAACTTTAGACAAGCTAGCATTATCGAGCATACAATGTGCTCTCTCCAATAGAGTCATGTTCATTTGTTCTGTAGCCCAATTCTGTTGTGGTGTTTTTCTAACAGTGTGATGTCTCACTATGCATGCATTAGCGCAAAACTCATTGAACTGGCCCTCACAAAATTCCAACCCATTATCTGTTCTGAAACGCTTGATCTTTTTGCCTGTCTGATTTTCAATAAGCGCTTTAAATTTCTTGAAGGTTGGAAAAGCATCATTCTTGTGCTTCAAAAAAATACACCCAGACATATCTCGAATAATCATCAATGAATGCCATCAAATATTGAGAACCACCTTTGGATGGTTTAGTCGATGGACCCCAAAGATCATAATGGATATAATCCAACGTGTCCTTCGTTCTATGAATAGCCATCGCAAACTTCACCTTGCACTGCTTGCCATAAATACAATGCTCACAAAAGTCAATCTTCCCAATTTTGTGACTTCCCAATAGACCTCGCTTGCTCAAAATAGGCATCCCTGCCTTACTCATATGCCCAAGCCGCATATGCCACAAACGAATATTATGTGAATCTGAATCTGAATCTGATGAAGAACCTGTAGAAGCTGATGCAGTACCAACAACAGTGCTACCCTGAAGCAAATAGAGACCATTAACCAAATTTCCACGGATCACAACAAGAGAACCACTAGATACTTTCAAAACTCTACCTTCACCTGTGTTCTTACAACCAAGTAAATCAAGAGCACCCAAAGAGATAATATGTTTCTTCAAATCTGGCACATGCCGCACACTAGTCAAAGTCCTGACAATACCATCATGCATCTTCATTCGAACTGTTCCTATCCCAACTATCTTACAGGACACATTATTCCCTATCAAAACTACCCCACCATTAATTGACTGGTAGGAGGAGAACCAATCCCTGTTAAGACACATATGATAAGTGCAACCCGAATCAAGAACCCAACTGTCACTAGATGACCTAACTGATACTGAGAGGACGTCTACTGCACTGTTAGAGTTTTCCTCGGCAAAACTAGCAGAATCACATGAATCACTAGCGGTTGAGGAATCAACAATCTTTTTCTTTCCTTTGAGCTTCGGACATTTATCTTTCCAGTGGTCTTCTTCCTTACAATAATGACATTGATTTATCTTGTTCTTATGTTTAGATCCAGGCCTGCCTCTATTTTTATTCGAGCCTCTATTATTTGTTCTACCTCTAGCAACTAAGCCATCAGCCTGATCATCAACCAAATTTCCAGACACCTTTTTCTTTAACTCTTTAGAGTTCAACGATGCTTTCACATCCTCCATAGAAAGAGTGTCTCGACCATAAAGCATTGTATCAACAAAATGCTCAAACGAATGAGGTAAAGAACATAACAAAATTAAGGCTTGATCTTCATCTTCAATTTTGACATCAATATTTTTCAAAGACATAATAATTTTATCGAAATCACAAAGATGATCTTTAACGGGCGTACCTTCTCTCATACGAAGAGTGTAGAGTTGCTACTTCAAATAAAGCCGATTGGTCAACGACTTCGTCATATATAAAGCTTCCAATTTGAGCCACAAACCTGCTGCTGATGTTTCGTCTGTAACTTCTCGCAAAACATTATCACCAAGTGATAACTGGATAGCACTAAGTGCTCGCTCCAAGAAGTCATCTTTTTCTTCATCTGACATTGTTGCAGCTAAAACTTCCTTACCCTTTAGCGCTTTAAGTAACCCTTGCTGAACCAATGAAGCACACATTTTTATGCGCCAAAGTACAAAATCATTCTTGCCATCAAATTTTTCAATCTCATATTTCGCCGAATTTATATTCGTGCCATGATAACCAAAATTCAATCAAAACCAATAACTACAAATCCCAACAGACCCAAACGAACCAATTGCTCTGATACCAATTTGTTATAATTTGCAGTCCTATGTGATTGAAATAAGACAACAAAATAATTGACTGAAAATTATGCGAAAATAAAGTAGACAAGAATTTATGTGGTTCGGGAAATTCCCTACGTCCACGAGCGGAGGCGGTAAAGGATTTCACTAATCAATCGGAGATACAAAATACTATAGTTGTGGCTCAACAAATACCCAAATCCCAATTACACCCAAAGAACAAATCGAGGACTCTAAGCGAACAAAAGAGAACTCACAAATGGCGTAAGAAGGGAACAAAACAAAATGCTACTGTTCTTCTCTCGGTTTTGGTGTGTTGCTCTAGTGGTAGAAAACCCACTATATATATACTCTCTCCAAGTCGGTTGAAAAGCCGCTCCAAATCCATTAAATAATTTGATTCCTAATAATCCTAAACCAATACACAAAAGGATTTCTATGAGATATAATTCCATGTGGGCAGCCCCATGAACCTACCATGCAACCCACTCAATCAAGCCACAAAACAACAGCTATATAGTTGTTCTTTTACCATAAAGTACATTTTATTGGTTTTAAAAAAGTACAGGGCGTAAAGTGGTTAAAACTTGGGTGATAACGGGTCGGTTCCCTTTTAATAAATTTCAACCTCTGCAGTATCTTTTTTTTTAACCGAAAAAATGAACTTTTGGGAGAAAAAAACGATTATGCCATTAATTGAAGGAAATATGTGTGTATCTCCTTCTCTTTCTCTCACTTTTTTGTCATTCTCTCTCACTCTCTTTCTCTCTCTTCTTTGACTTTTTCTCTCTCACACCATTCCACTTTTTTTCTCTCTCTCTCTCTCACATGCTCTTGCCCATTTTTTCAAAAAGAGGAAAGTAAAGTTAAGAGGAAAGCACCTGGTGCATCGACATTCAACCAGTACCTATAATTTATTTTAAAAGAAAAAGTCTCTAATGATACTGAGGTGAGAGTTGCCCTTTATTTATCTCAAGCTAAATTACCTACAGTAGGAAGAAAAAATCTCCACTTAGGTGGGTTAAAGAAGGCAAAGGTAAGGCTCAACTTTTTCATGCCTCTGTTAAGCAGATTGAAATGATTGATCTTGCTCAATATGCTTACCTCTTTGGATACATCGACGTTCTTCTTTTTAATCACAAGAACTTCCCCAACAAACAATCACCAGTTCCTCTTCGTTCGAGTTCATACATGCTATCCAACTTCAACCTTCTATCTTTGCTTCTAAAATCTTCTTTCTTCTCTGGTGCTTCTGAAATCTTCGTTCTTTATCAGCCTTCTTATTAAGGTAATAGGGTGATAATCAGGTCAGTTCCTTTTAGGCAATATTTAGGAATAATTGTTGCTGGTATCTTTTTCCAAATATTTAACCCCTCCACTCACCTGTTCTTTTTTTTTTCAACCACTAAAGCCCATTTTCGTGAAATCTTTCCTAAAATGCCCGCAAAAGAGAATTTACGACTGAAATTCGCAAGTATGGAGAGAAAAAGAATGGGCAGGTCGGGTTGTGAAGAACACTTGTGTTTTACATCTTGAATTCGATTAATTCATCACCCTAACTTCCTATTTTCTTTCCTCTTCATCTATCAATCTTCAGTTTCAATAGTGTGTCTCTTCATCTTCTTCATCTTCCTTTTTGAATTTGGATGCATCAATTTTAAATCACGATGCATCATTTTATGAATCGTGATAATCGATTTAGATTTGCGATGCATGAAATATGCATCAATTTTGAATCATTTGTTAATTGTGTACATGAAATAAGGGACATGAGATTCTGGTTTATTTTGCGATGCAACCAATTGGAATTGCGATGCATCAAAATCATGTAACGCAATTCAACTCATGCATTAACTGAAGAAGAGTCATGTAGGGACATGAGGTTTTGGTTTATTTTGCGATGCATCTAATTGGAATTTTCATGCATCAAAATCAGGCATCACAATTCAAATGCATGCATCGTCTTTAAATGAAGACGGTTCATGAAGTTTCATGAGGTTCTGGTTCTTTTTGCGATACATCCAATTGGAATTGTGATGCATCATGATCATGCATCACAATTCAAATTCATGCATCATCTCTAATTGAAGATGAGTCATGAAGAAGGGATACGAGGTTTTGGTTCATTTCCAGTTGGAATTACGATGCAAATTCATGCATCATCTTTAACTGAAGAAAGGTCATTAAGGGACATGAGGTTTTGATTTATTTTGGATGCATCCAATTGGAATTGTGATGTATCAAAATCATGATTCACAATTCAAATTCATGCATCGTCTTTAACTGAAAACGGGTCATGAGGGGACATGAGTTTCAGGTTCATTTTACGATGTATGTAGTTGGAATTGCGATGCATCTAATTATCATTTCCAAACCATAGGTATCAAAATTTGATTTAATTATTTGAAAAAAAAAATATCAAACACATTTATGACATAAAAACAAAATTAAAATACTAATGAACAATAATTTGCCAATACATATTACGACATAAATATAATGTCAAAGTGAAGGGTATCAAAAATGAGGTGTGATATCACAATTAATTTTAATATTCTTCATTTTGACCATGGAGAGCCTAGTACTCTTATATGATATCAAAATTTGATTTCGACCTCTATCATATCATTGAACTTGCCCTAATAGGCCGAAAAATCAATTATCGGCAAAACAAATAATGTTGGGATTATTTTAGCAGTCTTACAGATGCTTTAATGATCACTGTATTTGTTTAGCCTAGTTGGTGAAGATCAATTAAAACTAACTGATTATTATTATTATTATTATTATTATTATTATTATTATTATTATTATTATTGTTGTTGTTGTTGTTGTTGTTGTTATTATTATTATTATTATTACTTAAAAGTCAAGGTTGAAGTCTTAGTTTATGAATAATTTACTACAATTAAACAATATTTGACAAAGTCTCAAACATAATATCAAGAAGAAGAGATACCATCGGCATCATAATTCAAAGTAAACAAAACTTGTTATGTTAGCTAAGATTTCTGCAAGAGCTTTGTTCAGCATTATTGTCCGAATATTTGGGGTAAGTGGATGTTATTTATTTTAATACTCCACCGGCGACACAATTACGTGTTTTATAATTTTTAAAAATAATAAATAAATGTCAAAACTACATTAAAAAAATCATGTTTGACCCCTAAAAAAAATCAAATAAGACAATAATTTTGGAAAGGAGCGAGTATTAATTTTGATTTTTTTTTGTTTAATTATTTCTATGATGTAGCTGTTAAAGTCTGGAGTTCTATCTCAAAACCAATTGGCTAGGAGGGGTGTATCATCATTCATCAGGATCTTTATTAAGTGATTGCTAGATGTTGTGATTTTATATCACACTATTTGGAACGAATCCGTACAAAAACGGAGCTGTTGAATTAATAAAAAATACAACCTTCTAACAACTAGCCTATTAATACAAACTAGTTTTGTTAACACGTGCGTTAAACGCACGATCATTCTTATTTTTCAACTAAATCGTACATAAACAAAATAAAGAGGATAAAAAATCTTAAAGGATAAAATAAGAAGAATCAGTTTATTAACAAATACACATCAGTATATCAATAATCATTATAGATTCTAAAAAAAAAAATTCTTATACACAACATTTGTTGTTTTATTAGTTGGTTTTTCATCTTCACCGCATATCAATATCTTCAAATCAAAATAATTTGTTATTCTAGAAGCTGCGACATAGCCCATGACTAAATACTGGTTTCTTCAAGAAGAGAGACCTACATGCAATTATTGACTTTGACACTTGTTAATTGTAATTGCATATGAAACCAACAATGAAAATTGTCTTCTCTGAAACTTGAAAATCAGCCTTACATTAGATGGAGTTTTTTTATAAAGTTTTTTTTGTTTTTGTTTTTGTTTTTTTGTAGACATTTCCCCTAATTAAGGGACATGAGAAGTGATTGAACATGAGAGTGAGACCTCACATTTTGTAAAGTCTCAACTCTACCACTGGGCCACCTTTAGGGTCTACGTCAGATGGAGTTAATGACAATATTGAGATAAAAAAAACTTTTTCTCCAACATTCCTTCTTTTCAAAAAATTTGTTTCAATAATGTGATCCCTAAGATTTATGATGATTAGTCTTGTTCCATTGCACAATGCAACATGGTTAATGTTTCTCAATAACATTACTGGAACACCAATTTTAAGTGTCAATCCATGGTCTGACAACCCCGAACACCTTATATTATTCAAAAACTCTCTAGAATGAATGTGTTCGAACAAACTTGATTTTTTTCCCACCATACAAATAGAATCTAAACTCAAATAAGTTCATCATTTTGAATGATTACTTTTATTAAATTATATTTGTATTTTATGAATAAAGAAATTTCTGATAAGAAAATAAGCTAAAATCAAAACAACGAAATTATTTTTACCGTTAAATATTATTTTTGTTCCGTAAATTATTTTGATTTTACTAACTTCCATTATATATTTTTTTGTTTTATTGACTTCGTAACTATTATTTTTGTTTTATATTTAAGAATTAGTTTTACGAAATACTTTTGTTCCATAAAATATTTTTATTATTTTACTAACCTCAATTTAAATTGTTTTTGTTTTATTGACTTTGTAACTATTATTTTTGTTCCATCAAGTATTTTTATTTTACTAACGTTTTTTTTTTGTTTTACATAACTATATTTAAGAATTTGTTTTAAACTTTTGTTCCATAAATTATTTTTATAATTTTACTAACATCAGTTTAAATTATTTTTGTTTTATTGACTCCGTAACTATTATTTTTGTTCCATCAAATAATTTTATTTTCCTAATGCATGTTTGTTTTACATAACTATTTTTAAGAATTTGTTTTAAACTTTTGTTCCATAAATTATTTTTATTATTTTAGTAACCTCAATTTAAATTGTTTTTGTTTTATTGACTCTGTAACTATTATTTTTGTTCCATCAAATATTTTTATTTTACTAATGTATTTTTGTTTTACATATATATTTTTAAGAATTTGTTTTAAACTTTTGTTCCGTAAATTATTTTATTTTACTAACCTCCGCATCAAATTATTTTTGTTTTGTTGATTCTGTAACTTTTATTTTAATAGTGACGTGTTCAATAAATTGTTTTTTATTTTACTAACCTCTTATATTTTTATTTTCTTGACTCCGGAACTATTATTTTTGTTTTAGTTACTATTTTTTATGTTTGAAGAGAGAAAAATGTTTAAACATAATTAAAAGAGAGGAAGTAGGGGTGATGAGAGAGAAAATATGGAGGAGATGGGAGAGAGAAAGAGAAAGAGAGAAAATAAGGAGAGGATATGAGAGAGAAAATGTGAAATGATAACTCAAAAATGAGATTTTAGAGGGAAAAATGCAACCTTGTCATTATATATATATAGATATATAGATAGTCTAATCAACGGAACTCCAAGTGACCAATGTGAAGGACTCTTAAAACCTGCCCACAAACTGTTAGATTAAACAGTTATAAGAAAAAGCTACGGGAAGGAACAAAATAAAAGGAACGAAGAGCTTCACAATTACGCCGTGACCCAAGCACGACTCGCCGTCATCGATCACAAAAGTCTAGGCTACAAGTTCTTCGGCTCAGATTCCTTTCACCGACCAAAGTCCACCAAAGAGTCCATAGTAAACCCATCAACTATCCACCAAGGTAGATCCCAGGGAAACCAGTCAGGACCAACTATCTCCGGCAACACAAAGAAGAAGATAGCCGGAGAAGAGAACTCACCAACCCAAATCGAAACCCAGACCCAACCTTCGCTCACTCAATATATCACAGAAGGAAGGATAAAACCTTCGGTCACAAAATAGAGAGGAAGAAGAAGGATGATGCTGCTGCTGTAATTTTCTCCTCACATTGCACAAGAGGCGTGGAAAGAGGGAGTATATATATTGATGGTCAACAGTCAATCATGGGGTAAAACAAAGGATTGGGAATTAACAAAGGTAAGTAGGTGACCGGTGCACCAAGTCACCAAGGAGATGGGCCAATTGGTTTGTTGGGCTTGGCTACAAGGTTGCCACTTACGGGACTCCAATTCGAACAATCTCCACCTTGGAACAAGTGCTGGCTCACAAACATGGACTCACAAGGATATAATTTAAGAAAGGTTTCATCATCGCCTATCCCTGCACTTGATCCAACACAAAGTAAGAACAAAGTAGGGAAAAAGATTTCTAATACACACAAAGATACAGAAATCAAAATACTTAACTAATTCATAAAGTAGAAAGCAGAATCAATCAAGTCACCATAGTTGTGCACACATAACAGCCATGGATTTTTTGAGGAAATCACAAGAAAATGGGACATCTTTAATTACTGGGATCACCGGTATCCATCATCAAAATTTTCAAGTAGTTTAGAAAAAATTTAACAGGAAGGCACTTGGTGCCCATATCAACAGGGTTTAAGCTAGTATCAACTTTATCCAAGTAAATAATGCACTTAGCAACAACATATCGAATGAAATGAAAACAAACATCAATATGTTTAGTTCTATAATGAAAAACTAGATTTTTACACAGTTGAATACCACTTTGACTATCTGAAAATACTACATTTTTCTTTCAAAAAACCGATTTCAGAAATTAAGCCTTTTAACCAAAGTGCTTCTTTAATTGATTCGGTTATAGCTATGTATTCAGCCTCGGTTGTGGACAAGGCCACAATGGATTGTAATTAAGACTTCCAACTAATGCAAGACCCACAAAGTGTGAACACATAAGATGTGGTAGACCTCCTATGATCTCTATCATTTGCATAATTCGAGTCAACATACCCAACCAATCTAACACCATTTTCAGAATTGAAGAATTTAATATCATAGTTCAAAGAGTGTTTCAAGTATCGCAACAACCACTTAACGGTGTGCCAATGGGGCAAACCCGGGTTCAACATATATCAGCTAAGACAACTAATGACATAAGCTATGTCGGGGCGAGTACTAACCATCAAGTGTATAATGGAACCTATTGCATTTGAATACGAGATTTTACTCATTTGATTCATTTCAAATTGATTTTTAGGACATTGCTCTTTACTAAGTACAAAATGGGCAGCAAGGGGAACATCTACAGAATCGACATCTAACATACAAAATTTACTCAAAATCTTTTCAACATATGAAATCTGATTTAAGTAAAAAATTGAGGATTTACGATCTCTAATTATGTTCAAGCCAAGAATCTTGTTAGCATCACTCAAATATTTCATGTCAAATCTAGCACTCAAGCAATTTTTAACAACTTCAACCGATTTGGGACATGGGCTAATAGGAAGCATATCATCCACATATATGATCATACGCACTTCGCCTAAATTTTAAATCAAGCATGCATTGATCAAATTTTTTTATTCCACATGCGAGGAGACTGTTTCAAACTATATAAGGATTTTTTAAGCAAACACACATAATCAGGAAATTGATTATCTACATAACCCTCGAGTTGCCGCATATAGATTTTCTCATTTAAATCACCATGCAAAAAAACAGTATTTACGTCCATTTGTTTCAATTCCCAATCAAATTGAGCTACCAAAGCAAGCATAATCCTAACAGTTGTGAACTTAACTAATGGAACAAAGATTTTAGTGTAGTATATACCTTCCTTTTGAGTAAAACCCTTAGCCACGAATCTAGCCTTAAATCTCACTGAATCAGATTCATTCTTGACTTTATAGAGCCACTTACAAGCATCAACAGAACAGTTTTTCATCTTAGGCACTAAAGTCCAAGTTTGATTAACATGCATGGAATTCATTTCATCATTCATAGCATCAATCCACTCATTACAGTTTGTAGACTTCAAGGCTTGATTACATGTTTTAGGCTCGGTATTACCAATGGATTTAAACACACTAAACACAAATGAAGTAAAATCATCAAAACGAGAGGGTTGACTAACAATGCGTCTAGGTCTATAACGAACAAGTTGATAGTCATGCAATTCATCCAATATAGACACTTTATTTTGTTCATTTTTAACTTCATTTTGTTCATTAGATTCAACATTTTCAGGATTAACATTATTATCATGCTCATTTTCAAAATTCACATTTTCACCAAACTCATGCAAATTTTCAGAATTCTCAATTTCAGGTTGTACACTTGAACTAGCATCATTGGATCCTAAGGGATGCTCCACCATAATGTGAGCCGGGGGAGGGATAGGTTCAATAGGAACATTTAAGCTAAGAAATGCGTTTTCATTAAACACAACATCCCTACTTATTATCACTTTAAATCATGGTTCCTCTTTTAACCATAACCGTTATCCTTTCACACCCTCAGGGTAACCTAAGAAGACACATCTCACAGATCTAGGTTCAAGTTTATCAAATTTTCTATGAGCATAAACAGCACACCCAAAAATTCTTAAGTTTGAAAAATCAATTTCCCTACCAAAAAACACTACATCCGGACATCTCTCATACAAAGGGACGCAACGAGACCTATTGATGAGATAGGCGGCAGTCAAGACTGCCTCTTCCCAAAACTTTTTGGAGAGACCCAAGAAGACTAACATGCTCCTAACACGTTCCAATAGGGTTCTATTCATTCTCTCGGCTGTAGACACCCCTATTTCGTACCCCTGGTATGAAACATTGACATGCGATATCAAGACCTGTTAAAACTTAGCAAATGTCAAGTTACAGGGTTAAAAAATGCAAAAGACAAAGCAGGATGCGCAAAACAGTAAAATGCAGGGGCCAAAGTGTCCAAAATGGAGGCTTCGCGCTGCCACATAAGAAGCTTGGTGCGGCGCCCAAGGAGCTAGGTTTCGGCACCCAGCTCTGCTACAGTGCTCCCCGACTTAACGCATTGCACAAGCCTTCAAGTACGCGGTACAAGCTGGTGTGGGTTCCCGGGAAACGTGCTCCCGCGCCCCGCGCGCCCTTGGATAGGGGTGCGCGTCCGTGCAGATGCGGTGACATCCTGTGGCGACCCGGCCCGGGCCCGAGGTGGGACCGAGGGTCGGACCGCCCAAATAAGGAGGGAAACAAGTAATCAAGTAAACATGCAAGGACTGAATTCACAAAAACGATGTGACGCAACATTGGAGTCGCAGCACGCCTCGGCACCAAACGGCCGGATATTTTTTTAAACTTTTAAACCTGATAAACAGTTAGACAAATATAACCAAGTCTTCGGCGACACTACATGCCGGAACCCAAGCTAACAGTTCAAAGACAAGAATTACTAAAGAGCTAATAGCATGCTCAGCGGAAGACTAAAACGTGGAGGAATAATAACAAGTTAACCAACGCTCGGCTTACACAATGCCGGCACAAAAAGGGTTACAAGTACTACAAGTAATAAACTACTAGCAGTTAAGATTTACAATCAAGATCTACACAAATACCCAAGCATAGTCTAGTTGACTTGCTTAACCCGTCGTCCTTACAAAAATTATAAACAAGAGTAAGAGGCCATCAAAAACCACCTCTTCAAGAATCAACGGTCACCAAAAAGGAAGGGCACAAGGCACGAACACAGCTAGTCAACGAGCAGGACCTGTCTTGCTAGGATCTAAAGCAGTAAAGGGGAAAGGGTAAGTCATAAAGACTTGTAAGCTATTAATCATGCATGTCATGGCAAGATGCAACATTCAAGGCAAGATGTAGTCACACAAGCATAGAGTCATATATCCAGGATGCACATTGTTTCACATAAGTGCGAATAAATAAATCACATAGGATAAGGATATATGGAGAGCCGGCCGCTACGTAGTTCCCGCATACAAGCGTTATACGGAATGTGCGGGTATCGAATGTGTGTAAGTACATCGATCTTCCGAGGAGATGCAGGGATAGTCACGTGATGCTCTTAAATGATTACAAAGATGGGAGCTACTTCCCCACTGTGGCCACAGTGGAGGCGTGTGTGCACAAAGACAGGATGCCAGCTGGACTCATGCATATGCCAAGTAATGTATACTTAACAAAATCTCAAGTAGAGAACGAGATCGACAAGAGCGATCTCGCTCAAGACAAGTAAATTATTCTTATCAATAACCAAGTAAGGTTGAGTTCGACAAGAGCGAACTCACATGTCAATTAGTCATTCCATAATATGACCGATCAAGATCAAGCAGGCAATCAATTCAAGTTCAAAGTCTAGAATTATTATTCTTAGGGCAACGTTTTCGAACGTCGTAGGGATTAAGCGTGAGCCGGTATTGTTCAATAGCTCGCTAATCTTGACTCCGTTGAGTCGTCTCTAATAGTTCATCCAATAGAGTTAGGACGCTAAATGCATCACAAACCCTCTTCTAAGTTCTCGCATATGATCGGCTAGGTCATTAATCCGTTTAACAACCGTAGTTAAGGATTATCGATAATTCGAATTCAAGGGACCTTAGAATCATTCTTTCAAGGTTATTAAAATGTAAGGGTCCAAGAACGTTATTTATTCGTAGGGGAACATGGAACACAATTTGTTCTAGGCCTAGGACCCAATTCAATAGGAAAATCATTACAAGGCATATGAAACCCTAGAATTCAAAATTCCCAAGAGTTATCAAAATCTATTAATTCAAGAACATTAATTGTTCCTAAGGGAGCATAGAGCATAATTAATTCTAGGTATAGGTCTCAATCAACAAGATGGACATATAATCGAAATCTCAAGAGACCAATTCAATCTAGATCATGGCATGGGCATGGAAAAGCATGGGGATCAATAGACAAGGGGGATCATGGCAAGTCTAATCATACAACCTAAGGGGAAATCAATAGCTTACCTTCACCAAGGAAAAGGAAGGTTGGAGTACAAAGTAATCGGATGGAAACGATCTCCTCGACGGTAGCTTCACTCCGGTAGTCTCGGTTTGGCAATCGGAGGTCGGGAGCTCAAAGGAGAGGAATCACACACACCAATCTCACCTATTCTCTACACACACTAACCATGGCAAGAGAGATAGGAGAGAAATCTGAAAATGAGAGATTAAGGGCAAAGTCAACAAGAGAGGCTTTTTATATCTTGCATGTATTTGGTGGAATTCCAAATGTCAAGAGGAGAGGAGTGGTGGAATCCACATGTCCAAAGGGGATTGCTTGAGATTAGGACTAATCTAGCTTAATTAGGGTTTAATAGGTTGGATTAGGGTCAATTAGGAAGGGGGTTTAAGGGTTAAAGGTCGGACATAACAGAGAAGAAGGAAAAATTCCGTAGGCGAAAAAGAGGCCGAGGCGCGCCTCAAGCCATGCCGCCTCAGATGCTGAGAAGGTTGCCATTTTTCATTTGCTCTCAGTATTTGGGGCGGGCGCCTCACTCGAGCCATGCGGCCGCCTGAACTTCTGGAGCATCAAAAGTTGACCTAAACAAGTCCTAAATGGTCCCAAGTTCATGGGCAACCATTCTAGGGTCTAACATAACTCAAAACATGTCCGAAACACACCCGAACATCACCCGGAACAAGGTAGGACAAGGCTCGAATCACGCGACGATTGGTTGACGAATCAAACCCGGATCAAACGCTAATAGAACTAGGGTAACTTGGGCATGGAATAGGCTTGTTTAATCATGGTTATGACTTGAATACAAGTCCGGGAACTCAAGGAATAATTCGCACGTCGAAATACGCGCAAAACGGGAGACGGGTGAAATCGCTAAGGCCAAAACAAGGCAAGAAGGTTTCTAAACTTCCCAACAAGCTTACTATGGTCAAGGTGAATGTTCTAAGTCATCTATGGACGACAATAGAACCCTAACAAGTCTCGGTTGAGTGTAAATCATGCTAAGGCAACACTCAAGGCATAACGGGAAGGTATGCTAAGCATAGAAGGTAATCATGCGATAAGGAATGCAATAATGATAATGCGAGTCAGGCATGAGCAAATAGAATATCCAATCATGATAAGGCATAATATACACAAGTTATTAAGGCATAGAACAAGTAATGTAAGAAATGGGTTTTGGGTTCTCACACATCCACTGCTCCCGTTCCAGCCTCCCTTGTCTAGGGGAGGACGAAATCAAAAGTGCGGGAGGAGTCTTTGTAGCGTTGGAATGCGCCTCTTGCCTTTAGTGGATTTTGATCCAATATGGGAGCTTTGGATTTTCTATGTCAAGTTATCCCTTTTTAGGGATACCAGATATAGGAAAACATCACCTTTCCATTCTCATCCTCCCTTGTTTAGGGGAGAACGTGAAAGTGCAAAGAAAGATGTTGCAGCGCCCCCACTATGGATTTTATGAAAATAGCCTTATGGCCTATTTCGGATCACTATGAGTGCTTTGGGTTTTCTATGTCAAGTTATCCCTTGTTTAGGGAATACCAGAACATAGGAATACATCGCCTTTCCATTTTCATTCTCCCTTTTTTAGGGAAGAACGTGAAAGTGCAAAGAAAGATGTTGCGAGGCCCCACTGGATCCAAAATGTTTTTAGAGTCGTCATCTTTATTTTAAGGCAAAAATAAAGCAAAACCGAAAAAAGAAAACCGTAGATGAAGAAAACGGGTTCGGAGGCTAAGTTACGATTTGGGAAGGTGTTAGGCATCCAACTCGCCTTTCGGTCTCAAACGGTTTTTGGCTAAAGTATGTTTTTTGTTATATTTATTAAACAGATAAATAAAGCATTAACTGCCTACAAATACATCCATTACATCTATATTATTTACGGACTTGCAACAATCTCTTTTACAAATAATTACAAATATACTTGAAAATATTTGGCCATAGTAACGGCTACATTTAGTATTATTTCCTAACAAAATCCGGCAAAGATAACTCGCTATATATTTACATTAGGCCGGATAGGAAATAATATACAAACCAAGACTTTAATGAATAAATAAAGCAAATAATTACAAATACAATAAAAATATTTGGCCATAATAACGGCTACATTTAGTACTATTTCCTAATTAAATCCGGCAAAGACAACCGCTATATGGCTACATTGGGCCGGATCGAAATAATACTATTACAAAAAATGACAAGACTTTAAAAGTAAAAACTTACATTTTAGGGTGTGCTCGCCTGCCCCTCGGGGAGAGAGTCTTTTTGTTGTTGTTGAACTTGTGTGTTGTGTGTTGTGTGAATTTGGGCATGGATCGCTCTCGAAAGTTACTTTTCGGCCTCGGGATCGGGCAGGGTAACTGTTTGTGTTTGGTTGTTTGTTGACTTGAGGTTGGCTGAAATCAGACAGAGTAACGACTTATTTCTGGCTGATTTGGCCTTTTAAATCGGGCAGAGCAACTGCTCTTTCCACGATTTTTGGACCGGGGAAAAAGGGGTGGATACCTAGCTGGGGGCTAAGGTACACTTCTACCGGTTGGTTTTGTGTTTGGAGGAAGTTTGGCAGGGTTTCGAGGCTTTTTGAGGTGATCACTCACTATCTATTTTTCCAGCGTAACGTTAACGCGGAGAAACCTTACGCGAGTTTTCTGTGTCGAAATGAGGAGCCGGGTGCCTCTATTTATAGGAGGAAGCTAGACATCGGTGGAATTAAAAATCTCTCTCTGCGCATCAACTGAGTGTACGCCGCGCAGTGTTTGTTGCATTTTACGGCAAATGAATTGGATGAACAGTGGCTGGAGAAGAGAATTGGGCGCCACCCTATAGGGATTTGGGCGCCATGCCCAAATTTGTGGGGAGCCACGCCCAAAACTCAAACCTTGGTCATTTTGAGCACTTAGGTCCCTGCAATTTGTCCTTTTGCGCATCCTGCTTTGTCCTTTTGCATTTTTGACCCTGTAACTTGACATTTGTTAATGTTTTAACAGGTCTTGATATTTTATGTCATGTCACATATCAGAGGTACGAAATTGGGGTGTCTACAGCTGGTGAAGCACAAGAGGAAAATCAGAAGTCCCAGTGATATCCCTCTTCTCGCCTATAAATACAGGTGCTCGGCCTCACTTTGTGAAGGATCCGAAAAGCCCAAAGAATCACTGTAGCGTTATTTTTACGCAATGAGCGATAGAAGAGCGATCGTGAGAATATTGAGTCCCCCCTCCTATAAAGCCTCGAAGCTCTGCCAAATCTCCTCCAAACACAAAATCAACCGGTTAAAGTGAGCCTTAGCCCCCCAGCTAGGTTTCCACCCTATTCCCTTGGTCCAAAAATCTCAAAAAGAGCAGTTGCTCTGCCCGAGTAAAAAGGCCAAATTCGCTAGAAGCAAGCAGTTGCTCTGCCCGATTTTCGCCAGTAGCAAGCAAACAGCAGCAAAAACGCAAGTAGTTGCTCCGCCCGTTTAATGGTGCCCAGAAGCAACCCTCAGAACCAGTCACCCTGTCCGAACCATAGCAAAGAAGAATAAAAAGACTCCTCTCCGAAGGACAGTGAGCGCACAAACGCTCTTAAAGGTGAGCCTTTAAGAGTTTTATTTAGAAAATACTATTTTCCATCCGGCCCAATGTAAAAATATAAGTTGTTATGCTGCCCGGATTTATTTAGAAAATAGCATTAAAAAGAGCCATTATTATGACCAAATATTTTTAAATGTATTTGTAATTACTGGAAGGAGGCGGTTGTAAGTCAGTAAATAATGTAGATGCAGATATATTTGCTTTTAATGCTTTATTTATTTGCCCGAGGAATATAACAAAATGCATACTTTAGCCAAAAACTGTTTTTGAGACCGAAAGGGTGAGTTGGGTGCCTAGCACCTTTCCAACTCGTAACTTAACCTCCGAACCCGTTTTTTTTTTTTGCAATCTCTGGTTTTATTTTTGGTTTTTTATTTGTTTTCTCTTTAAAATAAAGATGGCGACTCTGTCAAAATATTTTGGATCACAGTGGGGCCCCGCAACATCCTTTTTTGCACTTTTCTGTTTTCCCCTACACAAGGGAGAATGAGAATGAAAGGGTGATGTATTCCTGCACCCTGGTATCCCCTAAACAAGGGATAACTTGATACAAAAAACCAAAAGTACTCATAGCGATCCAAAATAGGCCTTAAGGCAATTTTCTTAAAATCTATAGTGAGGTAGGGCGTGTTCCCACGCCTCTCGCAACATCCTTTTTTGCACTTTTCCGTTTTCCCCTAAAAAAGGGATGACGGGAATGAAAGGGTGATGCATTTTCTGTGTCTTATTTCCCCTAAACAAGGGATGGTGAGATACGAAGAAATCAAAGCTCTCATAATGGATAAAAAATCACTAAAGTGACCGAGGCGTATTCCACGCGCTTTTTGACAACATCCTTTCCACATTTTTAATTTCGTCTTCCCCTAGACAAGGGAAGGTGGAATGAAAAGCGTGATGTCCGCTTCCGCACGCTGCGCACCCCTAGAAAAGGGCGCGCGGGCCGCACTCCGGGGCACCCACATCGGCAACACCATTTTGTTGGGGATTATAAGGCACAGTCGTGTGCCTCTCAATCCCATTTTCAACGCAAAATTTATCCATTTCAAAGTTGCAGAATTCTAACCCATTATCAGTCTGAAGTTTATTGATTTTAAGACAAGTTTGGTTTTCAATCAAAGTTTTCCAGTTTTTGAAATTTTCAAATACATCAGATTTGTTTCTCATTAAAAACTGCCAAACTTTCCTTGAAAAATCATCAATGATCGACAAGAAGTAACGACTTCCACCATGAGTGGGCACGGTAGCAGGACCCCACACATCAACATGTATATAATCAAGTGCACGTTTTAAAGGAAAAAATTTTGGGGTTAGGGGAAGGTGGAAAACTAACACGCTTTTGTTTGCCCATCACACAAGTTTCACAAAAGGGCAAATCAGAAGTTTTATCTTTTCCAAAAAAATCCATTTTTGTTCAAAATTTCAAGACCCTTACTACTCACGTGTCCAAGCCTTTTATGCCACAAACATGTTTTATCTTCTTTAACAAGATTAGCAAAGTTATCATCAAGACGAACATGCATGGCAGAGCAAACATACATGTTACAACGTTTTCAGCCTAATCGACAACTAAAGATCCCTTTAGAATTTTCATCATTTCTTTTCCCCACTTACTTCTAAACCATCATCTTCTAAAGATGCACACGAAATCAGATTATTACATAAATTAGGCACATGTCGAACATTTTTCAAGGTAAAAGTGTTTCCAAAATTAAATTTTAAATAGATATCCCCAATTCCGGCTATAGAACACTTTTTCTCATTGGCCAAAGAAAATGATGCTACACAATTTGGTCTTGAGTCGTTTCTTGCGGTGTTTAGGATATCTGGGTTTATGTGAAGGTGTGATCATGTGAAAACCCTGTCAAAAGAAGGAAACCTTAGAATGAATGCAAGGCAGGGCCTCGCAAAACCCCTCAGGTGTGAGAGTAAGTCTTAAGCTTATAGAAAGCAAAATGACAGAGTTTCGGTGTGTAAAAGTGAGCGTACCTTTGAAATGAGGCATTGTAAGGTATATATATATATATCCCTTTTGGGAGTGAGATCCAGGCTGAGTCATTACTATGGAGAGATCATAGGCCTTTATGACTATAAATGCGGGTTGACCGCGTAATTGACGAAGTCGTGGCTTAAATCTCGGGCTCGAGAGTTATCAGACAGTTAAGCTTGGAATGAATATCTGGTTTATTCAAGCAGCCTTGCTCCATGTTCGATCAGATCGGTAGGAAGATTCCTGCTCGGGATGTATGTAGAATGTTTACGCCGAGTTATTCTACTCGGGTAACCAATTTCCTGGTCCATGTCCTCTACGTGTTTATCATGGGAAGACACATGTACTCGGCTCGTGACTAGGATTTGGGCCGAGCTCATCAGAAACAAAACTTTTGTAAGAACAATAGAAGTTTTTAAATGGTGACATATGATAAGTACATACAGAGTCAATTAACCATTCATTTTCACAAGCAGACATGGTATGAATAGAATTAACAACACTTTCATATAAATCAGTTACCATAAAAACATCACCACTCGCTAGCATAGGCCAAATTGCAATCACTTTGCGGATTCAAAGTTTTCTTTTTATGATTTGTGCAATCTTTCCTAAAATGTCCACTTTCACCACAGTTGTAACACTTCCTACCTTTGGTCATAGATTTTGACCTACTTTTGCTTCTATTCTTATTTCCAGAATTTTGATTATTCCCTTGGTTTTGATTATGATTATGCTTATGACCATTATTTCTCTCAAGCGTCCTACCTCTCACCATGTGAACCTCACCGATGTTGGATTTACCCTTATTAGCTTTCAAGTCAAATTCTTTGCCTTTTAAACTAGATATCACCGTATTAAGTGTGATCTTATCCCTACCATACTTAATAGCATATTTCATGTCAGCATTAGAATCAGGTATAGTATTTAAAAGCACAATCGAAGAGTAATCATCTACATGTTCATCACCGATTTGTTTTATGTCTTCTACCAATTTGGTAAAAACATCAATGTTATCTTCCATATATCTTTGCTAAGATCTGATTTAAAACTGAAAAAAAATTCTAGGAGATAAATTTTACTTGACAATGTTTATCCAAAATAACTTTGTTTCAATTTTTTCCAAAGACTCTTAGCATGTGCATGTTCACCACATTTCCGAATAACCGATTCAGACATGTTTAAGATAATCGAGGAGTAGACAGATTCATCTATTTCAGTTATGGCATCTTCAGAAGTGTCTTTAGCATATTTTAAAGTTATGGCCTTGATAACTTTTTCTTTAATTAAAATACTTTTCATCTTCTTTTGCCAAATAGAAAAATCAGTTTTCTCATTAAAAGGTTTCAAACTATAATTAGATGAAGAACCAATTTAGAGAAACAACACAAAACCGACCAATCAAACCAAATCAGAATATATAAGGAATTAATAATTTTTTTAATTACCAAAAAATTCAAGAAAGTAAGTATCAACCAAACAGTAGCAGTTTAAATAGAGCAACAATCAAGCAAATAAATTACGAGACAATATATATATATATATATTTTAAAGATTAAACACAAAAAATAACGTAATTATTTCGAGATGAAAGAAGCTCACCCAATAAACTTTTAGAGTTACCAATTTTGGATTGAAGGAGGCTCTACCGTTTCACGGTACAGAATGCAGGCTCTGATACCACTGTTGTGATTTTATATCACACTGCCTGGAACGAACCCGTACAAAAACGGAGGTATTGAATTAATCAAAAATACAACCTCCTAACAACTAACCTATTAATACAAATAGTCTCATCAATGGAACTCCAAGTGACCAATGTGAAAGACTCTTAAAACCTGCACACAAACTGTTAGATTAAACAGTTATAAGAAAAAGCTACGGGAAGGAACAAAATATAAGGAACGAAGAGCTTCGCAATTACGCCGTGACCCAAGCACGACTCGCCGTCATCGACCACAAAGGTCTAGGGTACAAGATCTTCGGCTCAGATTCCTTTCACCGACCAACATCCACCAAAGAGTCCACGGTAAAACCCAGTAACTATCCACCAAGGTAGATCCCAAGGAAACCAGTCGGGACCAACTATCTCCGGCAACACAGAGAAGGAGATAGCCGGAGAAGAAAACTCACCAACCCAAACCGAAACCCAGACCCAACCTTCGCTCACTCAATATATCACAGAAGGAAGGACAAAACCTTCGGTCACAGAATATAGAGGAAGAAGAAGGATGATGCTGCTGCTGTAATTTTCTTCTCATAGTGCACAAGAGGCATGGAAAGAGGGAGTATATATATTGATGGTCAACAGTCAATCATGGAGTAAAACAAGGGATTTGGAGTTAACAAAGGTAAGTAGGTAACCCGTGCACCAATTCACCAAGAGATGGGCCAATTGGTTTGTTGGGCTTGGCTAAAAGGCTGCCACTTACGGGCCTCAATTCTAACACTAGACTTGATTATTCCCGATGTGAATTTAGTGTTTCAACACGCCCCCTCACATATAACTGAAATTAATGCTTATAACGTGGACTCAACAGTTTGGGTGACATGGAGCAAGAACGTGGGCCGTTGGGCCTGCACATATAGAGAGCCCACTCTGATACCATGTATGTAAGCATGGATTCTAGGATTTCTATAACAATGAGGTAAGTGATGTCCTCAGCTCGCAAGGATTCGATTATCGTAAGCTTTAACTATGACAAAAATTCTAACCATTCGTAAGGATTTTCTTTCGATATGTGATCAGTTCAATAAATGGTCGGGATAAACAAAACTCATAACTGACGAGAAAATTAAGTTCTATATAATTGTAGAGGGGTAATTCAAACATAACTTATAACTAAGGGGTTCATTTGTAACTAACATACTTACGAATCAATCTAAACCGTCAGTTGTGTTTATCACAATTCGATCAGAGCTACCAGTTAGACCATGAGCTCTTTTATAATATAGATTTGGCAAAACACATAATTGGGCCACCCAACTTTGCCACTTTTTGCAATTCGGCTGCCGAATGTTTGAAATATCTATTTGGGTCATCCAACTTTAATCCAGTTACAAGCGAGCCCATTTTTTTGGACGGATGTTAGATTTAATAGTTAAGTTATGTCAAATATCTATTTTGTCCTTCTAAATATAATTTTTTGCCTACTAGCTAGAAATCTAAAGGGGTCTAACTAGAAACACAAACAAAAAGAAAGAACAATTATAATCAAAAAGGGTCAAAGTATAAATAATAGAACTTTGGGGTTATTTGGGTCAACATGTCTGGGTCAACAATGTTTATGGTTGATATTCATCTTCTCTAGGAAGAAAACCCAGTTACACAACGATCTATCTTCCCCCTTCTCTCTCTCACACACACATACACACACACTAGAGATGGAAACAAAGTCTCTCACACACACAAACCGAAGACAACAGAGATGACAACGATGATGTTGGGGGGCTCTATCGATGTCGATGACATCGAAGTGAAAGCAACCTAGGACTCACCGATTTCCAGATCTGGGACGTTCCATCTGACAACTGCTTCACTCTTCTCTCCCTCTTCCTCTCTCTCTCTATCACACACAAACTGGAGACAGCAGGAGGCGGCTATAGATGAAAGGGTTTGGCTGGATCTGGGAGAGGGAGAGGGTTGGGGTTGGTACGGCTTGGCCGAAGACAGATAAATGAAAGATGGGCTGGGGAGTTAGCCAAACTTGTAGGGGAAGTGGCTCGACCGGATCTGTGACATTTCCTGGTCGTAGAGATCGATGATGTTTGATACGTCTTTGATTTCAACAAATTCATGGTGGGGGAAGTCGATGCTTGGTGGAATCCTGGGCTTGAGAATGGTTCTGTGTAGGAAAGGTGGGACTATGGGCACCATTAGTTATGGCGTTCATTTAGCTTTACTGGTTCAAAGCCTTGAAGAAAGAGCAAAAGTCAAAAACAATTTCTAGGCATGGAGATGGTTTTTGGAATTACAATATGCAAGTAGCTTCGATGAGGAGTTTTACTTTCTAAAACAAGTCCGATCAATGTGTGCAGTTGGATAGTACTATGAACATTCTTGGGAACAATCATGCATTTTGCAGTAGGCTGGATTTATATATCAGTACATTTATTATTTGCTATGTCAATGACTACTGACCCAAATAAGAAATAGTTTTCCAAAATTGAAGTTGTTGATGTATCAATTTTCTTGATTGATGATTGCTAATATATGTGGAAACTCAAAGTTGGTAGTAATCTTGGAAGAGAGATCGTTGTGGATCTGGGCTGATGGGTTTTCTTTCCAGAGAAGATGAAGATCAACAATAAACATTGTTGACCCAAATAACCTCAAAGTTCTATTATTTACAGTTTGATTCATTTTTAATTATAATTGTTATTTCTTTTTGTTTGTGTTTTCAGTTAGACCCCTTTAGATTTTTAATATGCAAAAAATTGTATTTAGAAGAACAAAATAGATATTTGACATAACTTAACGGTTAAATCTAACATTCACCTAAAAAATGGGCTCGCTTGCAACTGTTGGATAAGCCTAAATAGATATTTCAAACTTTCGGTTATCGAATTACAAGAAATGACAAAGTTGGATGGCCCATTTATGTGTTTTGCTTATAGATTTTCATCATTAACCTCCATATTTAACATTAACATTTTATTTCAACATTTGACGTTTTCAACTTTTGACGTTAACATCTATATTATAAAAACAGATCAAGGGCTAACTGTCGGTCCAGATCGAATTGTGTCAAACACAACTGGCGGTCCAGATTGATTAGTAAATATGTGAGTTACATACAAACCTCTCACTTATGAGTTATATTTGAATTACCCCCTCTACAACCAATAAATATGTAATAACCCCTCAGTTATGTTTTTTTTTTGAATTATCATCTCTACAACCAATTACAATTATAGAATGCTTTCCTCTAACACATTTTTTTAACCACATACTTCTGTTTGAGTTGACGAGGTGGTTATCTATAATTTATCCCGAGCATCCATTGAGTTGTTTTAATGAGATATTTGTTTGTAACTTTAGTAATTAATTTTTACAATTTTAAATATTTATATTGTAATTTTATTATTAATATTTAGTTTGTACTTTCTTAATTAATTGTTATCGTAATCAACTGAATTTCAATTTAATTTTTGTCTGATCTAGATTTATTTTTTTTAAAAAACATTTGTTCGTAAGTTTTGTAATTTTAAATATTTGTATTTTAATTTCTTTCTTTTTTTCAAATGTGTGCTAAGTTTTCCTTAATAGTCTGAAATATTTGTGATTTCAAAATAGTCTTTTGTTAGTTCACTCTGTCTCATTCAATTTATTTTATATTTTTTGTTTGCCACGATTTTCATTTTTAAGTTTATTTCAATTAACAGATGTTGTATTGGTGTGTGTAAGAGAGAATATTTTTGAATGCTTAATTACTATTTTTGGATGAGTTACAAAATTTTAAAGCAAATAAAATGTTTGATTTCTTTAATTTTCGGGAAGTCGTCTTTTTTATTTCTTTAATTTTTGGGAAGTCATCTTTTTTTTTTGTAGTGTATATTAATCTGACCCCTACAAAATCTCAAGCATATACTAATTTATTCGCATCATGCTCGCTTCAGACATTGACCATATCTATACTGACATCGTGTTATAGGCACGAACAAAAACGAAGGAAGTATAATTAAAGGATGCGTACCTACCCTCTAGGTAGGTTAGGTATCGGCACTATCGGGACTCGTCCCACAGCTAGTGAGCTACTTTCTTCGATGCCTTCAGTGGTATTATGGTGGTGTACCTGGTGGTAGTTGCAGAAATTAATTTAAATGAAGGATTGTGTCGGAATGGATGATGGAAAGTTACGTATAGACAAATGATATTACGAGTTAGAGCTTGTAATATTATTACAAGCTTTAGCGTTAGAGTCGTTAGATGATTAAGTTGGTGATGATTTGGAAAGTCCGTATCATTATTTAAAAATAGTATATTTGATCTAACAGTGTAGAGATCTAAATAAATTTGATCAAACGATACTAACACTAAAGTTTGTAATAATACCACAAGCTCTAACTTGTAATATCATACCTCTTATGTATAAAGAAAAGGAAAGGATAAAAAAACGAAGAAGAAAGAAAAAGTTAGCCACTTCAAAATTTTAAGTCAACCTTTTACTTAAAATTTTGGTAATTTTTAAAGGATGGTTAATTTTTAAGTGATATAATATTGATTTATCAAACAAACTTATTTATGTTTTTTAAAAACAATTTTACTTATAAACTCACTTAAAAGTTTCCTGATTAAGCTCTTAATTAGGTTAACAAACATGCTCTTAATATTTATAATAGAGTTAATTATATTTTTTAATCTTTTTGCCAGGTTAAACAGAACATTTTCTTAATAACGGATGAGTAATTTTTATTTCAAGAGTAATAATGCACTTAGGAAAAGTGTTCCAGATTAAAGTTTGTTTCTATAGTAAATCAACTTCTTGAAATCTATTAATATTAGTTTATTACCTTTGATAAATGGTGTAAGCTCTATTATACTTCTGTCCCGGATAAATGTTTTTAATAAACAAAACATAAGAATTAATAAATATAATTAATGATGAATTGTAAAATATATTGTGACAATAATATTTATTACACACACTCTCTTATTAATTATGTACATATTACACTCACTCTTTATTTGAGATGTGCAATAATGATAATATTAGATAAACATATATATCTCCCTCCGTTCTTAAATTATCGTCCTCATTTCTTTTTTCGTCTTTCCCAAATTAATTGTCAAATTTGAAATTTACATTTTTAGAATATCATTTTTACCGGTTTACCCTTATTTTTTCACCCTACTTTTATTATGGATCACTTACACATGAGTTTTAAAAAAATTACATATTAAACAAATATAAATAATTAAGTCAAATTATTTTCTCTTAATTAGTGTGTCGGATCAACTAAGACAATAATTTAAGAATGAAGAGAGAATAACATTTGTACATCAAAATTCTTTAACATTAGCTGTAACATTGCAAAATAAAAAATAAGAATACTTGTAATTTTCTAACTATAAAATAATTGAGTTTGAACTGCAATGTTGCATCAGCATGCCTTGTCAGTAGCTGAGGCCACCAATCCATCAGCATGAAGCACAAAATAAACATGCCATTATGGTCATTCATCGATCAATACGCGATTTAAATATTAGGAAAAAAAAAGGATTCTTGCATGATTAAGAAAGATTGGTATCAAAAACAATACTTACAACAACCAAATTATTTAAAATTAAATGATTATCTTATTTAATTTGGTTTGATTTGTATCAAATTATGATACAAATTAGATCAAAATTATCCATAACTTTTTTAATTTTTATCCTTTTTTTGGTATTTTTACAATTTAAAAAATATTTTTATTATTTTATAAATAAAAATATACATATTTTTATTTATAAATAGAGACTTGTTTTGTTTTATTTAAATATCAAATATTTGCAAGATAAAGATAATCGGGTATTTAAAATGGTTGGAGTTTATGTCACTATTGAATGATTTTTAGATTTTAAATCAAATAAGTATCAAATGAATTAATTTATTGTTTTTAATAAACTATACGTGATTTGGTGTTTGATTTGATGGAGTTACAAGAATAAATCAATTAAAGGGAACTCCAAAAATAATCCTTGCACTTGTGTTCATTTTCATGTTAATTACTTCCTTGACCCAGATTTAATTAAACAACTTCCTTTGACAACGTTCATCAAATGCAGCGTTTTCCCACTGTTGCAATATGAGGTGAAGAAACATTCGGTTTATTAAACGTAGCAACGTTAAGAAACACTAACAATCCTAGCTTTTTTTAAACGTTGACTTGAAAACACAAAAAAAGATTGAAATGACGAAAATAGACATTTCTCGTGCTCGTACTTCTCCCTTACTTTTCTTTTCTTTCTTTACCTCTTTAATTTCTAACCAGTAAAAACCCATATTATTTCAAGAATAATCAGCGAAGTCATGAACTCGTGATGGAATAGGTCGGAGTGCAACCACAAACGGTTCAGATTGCATCGCAAGCCCAACTGGAGAAGCGCGCCAGATGATTTTGCACAGAAACGCTTAAAAGAAATTCAAAAATCCAAATTCATGGGCAACTGCCAGTGAACTATTGGCGCAGAAATGGAATTCAAATGCTCGGACGTAAATCTTTGGAAAGAGGCACTGTCGGCTTACGAATCACGCATCGTATCACTGAACAAGCCGTACCTAGTCTCCCTCGACCAGTTCTACCGCAAGGAACTCCCTCCGCTCCTCCTTCAATCGAAACCCTAATTCCTACATCACCACTGCTGAGCTCTCCAAGCTCATGCAATGGAAGCTTACTCGCGGAAAATGGAGGCACGCTTCTTCCCCCCCCCCTCTCTCTGTTTTATGCATATGTGTTGATTCATTGGTCGTTACAAATAAGGAATTTGAAACCCAGGTCCTGGTTATTCGATGTTATGCTTGTTTGATACACACATTCTGTATTTAGTTTATTTATAGTGCGGATGATTAAATTGCTTGTGTCTATTCTGACTATGTTTATCTGGATGATTAAATTGCTTGTATTTCTGAAAGTATTGATAATGCAATTGAGGTTGGTTTGTCTATTTGTACTATATATCATGGTTAGATTATTGATATGTTCCACGCCGACTTGTTATATTAATTACTGGCTATGTCTTGGTATTGAATTATATAGGCCGCGCTTATTGGATTTTGTATCGTCGTTGGATGAGGATACTGTGAAATCTGCTTCTCAGAGGGCTTTCCAATCTTTGCCTGATATTTCTAAAGCTATTTCCGAGCTCACTGTCTTGAAAGGTGTTGGTCCTGCTACTGCTTCTGCAATTCTAGCTGCTTATGCGCCCGATGCCGCTCCATTCATGTCTGACGAGGTAAACGGTTGTTAAATTTCTCTTCATAATCTTAGTTTTGCTGATAAATGACTGATTCAATCCACATTATGTGAATAATTAAGGCAATGGTGGTGGTGCTGGGAAACTCAAAAGATTATACACTGAAGCAGTATCTTCTGTTCACCGAGAAACTGCAGGCCAAAGCAAAGGTTTGATGGGAGTTTCACTTTATTTATGTATTAAGACATTTTGAGTATCACGGAGTTAAAAGTTAGTGCAAGTAATATTGGCGTTCATGAGCATCTTGTTCTTCTTGCAATTGCTACTTGTGGTGACAGAATTGAGCAGCATTATACATGGTATTGCTTTGGTTATATAAAGTGTCAAATCTGAAAATCTTTAAAATGGCTAGTTTTGATCCTTGGCCAGGGGTTTGGTTCATTTCAACTTCTTGGATCATGTTGAATTAGGGCTTGGTAACATCTCTTGTAGGGTGCATCTATGTATCAATATCACACACTATGTGGAAGATATCGAAAAGTAGCACATCTTCTCTTTACTGGATGCATTCAGTTTCTTTTCAACAACTATTCGAAGTAGTTTCACTTCGTTAGATTGCAGATGACCTCCTTTAGCCCTTCTCACATACAGAGTAATATTTATTTTTTCTTTAGACTAAAACCCTGAGGAAGCCATTAAGGATGGTGATCAATGATTGAACAAGATGGATGGCAGCACTCATATGCCTCATGTGGAGTCTGTGTAAGGAAAGGAATAGAAGAAATTTTGATGGAGTGGAGGTTTTGCTCAGAATGTGAAGGGATCAATTTCATAGCCTTTTACGTATTTGGTTGAATCAAGCACTTCTGAAATCTGTCGATAGTTCGATATATTTTTGGTGAGAATTGCCAAAAACTTGAAGGGTTTTTCTCCACCCCCTCACCCCTTGTATGTGGGGTTGTTTTTTGGTTGTGCTCATCTGTATACTCCTTGTGTTCATGGGTTGCGTCTTTTCTCGTCTTTCTAATTCAAGAAGAAGAAAAGCTGGTACTTATGTGTTATCAATAGTTGCTGTATATTGAAGGGCCATATTTTGATAAGTTTCAGCAGTCGTGTTCTTTGCCTTGCTATGGTGGTGCCTCTCCTCAGTTACTAAGAAAGAAGAAAAAAAAGGTTACTTACGTGGCATTTAGACCTAAGTCTCCTGCACTTTGATTCTTGAAGTCATGCCTGTCTTTATATAATGTGTACAAATCACGCACTTGAGTGTTTGTTTTTTCTTAATTTTTTTGTCTTTCGAACTGCATATTTGAATTGGCGACTCCTGTATCTATGGACTCCACTTTTCCGTGGATTATGGCTGCACCTTTATGCAAACATTGAAAATTCGTTGTAGGAATTGAGCACCGAGGAGGCTTCATTCACACCATCAGATGCCGAAAGGGCTCTGTGGAGTTCTGCTGTAGGGGCCAAGTTGATAGCATTGTCAAAGGATCCTAATAAAGATGTTAGCTCAAGCAAAATCAGCAAAAGGAAGAGAAAGCGATGACTCAGTTGATAACTATTAGGGTAATTTCACTGGTTGGTAAGATATAGGTACTTGCTTCAACTTCCTGCAAGTTGATTCCCTGCTTACAAAGTCACTGATCAACTTTGGACAGAAAGAAATTTGTATTGTTTCTATTTAAAATAATGAGCGCTTTCATCTTTGTAAGTTTCATGCTCTAGACATGATGATTGTGTTATTAGAATTTCTCATCCAGTCGTTTCTTTTCTTTACACTCTGAATGAATACAACTAAGTGGCTGCAGAGTAAAAGTATGGCTTTAGATCCGACTTACTGGTGGACATTTGAATGTGCTTGATCGAGCCTGCAGAAGGAAAAGAAAATACAAACAATTTGTGCAGATTAGGGAGCCAGAATTTCACGATTGTTTGATGTTTTGGTTCTGTATTCGTTTCACTTAATTTAATTAAAGCAATCGTCATTCCTTATTGTTTCAGCATTGGAACACGTGCTCTATCCTCTGAAGTTGTGTTCTTGATCATGGAAAGCACTTTAATGATTATTTCACCAAAAGGTGACTTGGCATATTAGTATGGTTGGAAATTATGATCAACTGCTATGCCTTGTTGATCTCTATGAAACCAAGTAGCCGCTGAGCTCTGAAATCAGTACTGCTGGTCGTCAGCTTGTTTTTCTCATCGTCCCTCTCAAGTGGGTTTGCTAGCCGTCCTTCATTTTTATCATTTATCACTTATCATTTATCATTTATTCTGTATTCCTTCTGATGATGTTGTTTTATGCGCCAAGGATGTGATCGGGAATCTATTCAAACAGCCTGGATCGGTACCTTAAATAGACAAGCAAACGTCACATGAGTAGGGGGACGTGGCCCTGCAAATCCCCTTGGGCATGAGAGTTAGTATGAGGATGATGATCAGAGAGGATAGAATTTGACAGTGTAAGGACATAGAAAATGAGAGCGTACCTTCCTGTTGAAGGGGTTAGAGCCTTTTTATGTACGTTGTACGGAGTAAAGTTCGTTAGGCCACGATGGCTTCTAGAAGGCGCACATGTCCTGTTGTGGTGGACGATGAGCATGTGATATGGATTAGTTGGCAACACTAGGTGGACAACTACACTTTTTAGGACCGCATGGTCTGCCCTACAGTTGTTGACAATGACATGTTGGGCCTGGTCCGCCCCTAGTACCTTTGATCTCCGAATCCGAAGTTCCCTTGTTATGAGTTATCGGGTTGTAATGACATTCTTACCCCTCTTAGGGATTATGGTTAGCTTACCTTCTTTGTTGTATCTTCTACATCTACCCCTTGTAAAATTCACAAGGCAAAAACTTGAATCAGACAAATATGCCAAGATGACAACATATATATGTTCAAATTTTATAGCAAAAAAGACGCTTGTATTTTTTTCCATGCTCCTACCAAAAAAAGTTTTGCATCAGAGATAGATATCATAGCACTTACTGATTTATGTGCAAAGTGCATGTTTAGTCGAATAATAGTGTTAAATGTATGAATCTATGTCAAGACGAAGTTGTATTTAGCTCTTTGATATGACAAATGATAATCCTGTTAGGTTTGGACAAAAACCTTGATGCTGTGACAATTTTGATAATAAGAAAACGTCCGTTACGTCCAGACAGAGACCTTGATATTGTCAAGACTTTATTTCTTGCCAAAAAAAAAAAAACAATATCAAACCAAAGTTCTTGCTTGTCTATAAAGAGGGTTTAGCAATGAAAATGTTGATTCTGGTGTAAAGGGTGAGAGATAAGAGACCTAGCAACAGTCAGAAGTCATGGCGTCTTCCAGAGCTTTAGCAAACTCAACACTAGTCCTTGTACTTTTAGTTGCTTCTATTGCGATTATGGCTGCCAACAACAATAAGCGTTCTGACGTGCAGGTGAAAATAACTTGAATAATTCGAGTTTATTTTGAGCACTATAGATAAAAAAAGAGTAACAATAATAGTGCACCATTATTTATAGATACAAGACTATGGCATCCAGAATACATCTATCTACTTGTCAATGGCCTGCATTTGTGTGCATTTATCTTCTTCAAATGCTTATAATGGATTTTTAATTTTCATATGGTGTAGCTCTTCAGCTCTCTATCTAAATTTCATGCTCCTTTATGTACTATGTACTATGATGAATGGTATGTGAAAGTAGTTAGTGAAAGGACGGCAAGGCAACATTGTTGAGCAGATCTTGGTTATTAGATTAACATCTCCATTGACTGGGCATCGTCAAGTTGATTGGCAGTGACAAATTTGCAAAGTTTTCTAATCTCTCTTCAACTCTCAGAAAAATAAATAGAGAATATGTGTGTAGTATATATGCCACCAAAGATTACACATAGCAGGCAACAAACCATATCTGATCTTGGAAACAGAAAATTTTGTTACCTGGGCTCAACCGTCTTCTCTGACCTTTTGTGGGTTTTGATTTCTCCAGAGTTCTGATAAGGTCACCAACCAAGAAATGAAATCAAAGATAAGCAAAAGATTAGTCCTAACACTTCTGAAAATTCTGAGATGATTAACCTCCCACCCTCGCATCAAACTAGAGTCATACACCCTCCGTCCCATGTCAAATTTTATTACTTGTTTGTATTTTTTGAACTGCGCTGTAAATACTCTTTTAAAAATATGATTATTTTTTCTGGGACAAACTAAAAAGAAAGTTAGGATACACACACACACATAAGGCAATGATCTTGTGTCGCCGCTTTGCAGTAGGGCGGCACAGAGAAATAATGCTAGTTGTAATTAATTCCGCTGAAATGTGTTAGATAATACCAGTTATTAATAAAATTTGTCAAGGTACTGCCCCTGTTTCCTAGAGAGAGAAAAAACCACATATGCATGAATATCATACGAGATTAGCTGTCATGCTTTGTTATTGGTGGTATATCAACTAATGACCTTCTATTGCTTCACTTAAATAAGAGTAAGATTAGCATTTTTCGAGGACTCAAATCTCAAAAGAGGCAAATTATATAAATAAAACTGAGGTAATAACAGAAAGAAGAAATCCCAAAGCTTATTTAATTAAAAATGATAAGCATATGTTCTTGGGGCAGAATGAGAATGTTGAAAAATGATGGTCAAGATTATATATGTTGTGACTTAATTGTGACAATTCCAACAGGCTAGCTAGCTATTCATCTCTTGGACAGAACAATAAAACAAAAACTTTGATGTTGTGAGATCTCATCCGGCTATTCTATCAGCTCTTTGGGCAGACCAAAAAGTGCCCAACCCCTTTGATATCATCTGAGAAATCATTATTTATATGGTGTTTTAAGGCCCTTACTTGAGTATAAAGACGTACAGACATAATGCATATTGCAACGAATGAAGATCATCGATCAATATTTATCTCGTGTTTTAGGGTGAAAGATAAGAGAGAGTTTGCAAGAGTACTAGAGTTGCCCAAGTCATGGCATCGGTAGCAAACTCAAACCTGGTGTTTAGGATTCTCGCTCTTTTGTTTTTAACTGCTTCCGTTGTGATTATGGCTACAAACAACTTCAAGCGCAGCGATTTTGAAATTAGTTTCACGGATCTCAACACATACAGGTTAAAAATAACTTAAATGCGCACATTTAGTCACTAAACTATATATGTTAATTATGTACGTAACATTTAGTATTATAACAATAACAGTAGCTCAAATGCTCAAAACACTTTGATTATTGAACTTAATTATGTAACTTAGCTATCTATCTAGCTCATTAATAATTTTCAATTTCTGCAATTGTCCATGTTGCTGAATCATTTTTATGATATTTACTATATATATATATGGTGAAATTAAAATTGATAGGTATGTGCTTGCCGTTGCTGCCATTGGGGTCGTCTATGCATTGATTCAGATTCCTTTTGCTATATACTATGCATGCACAGAGGAGAGGTTGATAGAGCGCGAGTGCCTGCTAGGATTCGACCTTTACGCAGACCAGGTCATGCTAACTAATAACTCAAAACTGTTTATATTGAATAAAGTAAAGATGCTATATATCCGAGTATATGCTTGGAACGTGACAATCAGACAATGTCATAGCTCCGTTAATCATAGTTATTGATATTATATATGAATCTAACATATAGATGTAAAGATGTCTATTGAATTTTGCAGGTGATCGGTTTCCTTTTGGCAACAGGAGTTGGCGCTGGATTTGCAGTGACATACGAGTTGAAGGGGAATGAATTTTACAATCTCCTTGAAGCAGCTCAAGGCCTAGAAGGAGTAGACATATCGGAATCAGATACAACAAACTTCCTCAATCGGGGTTATATTGCTTCTGGTTTCCTATTTCTTGGTTTTCTTTGCATGGCAGTTCTAAGTGTGGTGTCATCCATAGCACAGGCTATTCCCGCTAAAGACTCATCATCCTTTTGGGATTCATTTACTTCATTTTTTACTTTTCCTGCGTGGACGTTATTTTCAGAAGAATAGTTATTAGTATTCTTGATCCCACATTATCTTGTTGAACAATCTGTCTATATGTTCATTTGAAATAAAATAAGCAGTTGATAAATTAAAAAAGAAGAAGAAACAGACAGCGCCCTTCCGTGCTTCCTGGGTCTGAGTTGTTATTCGTGAATGAACTTGAAGAGATTGAGCATTATTCAGATTACAAAAAAAGAATTAAAGAGATTAGATAGAAAAGTTATAGAGATCACTTGCTCTCTGTAGCATGCATTTTCAGTGTATATTGGAAGGGATTACAGATACAGAATATAAAGGAAGCTATCACAGTAATAACATGACTCCTGGTGACATCACAGAGATGTCACACATACATCATAACAAATCCTAACAACCTCTTTTATTTACACTCGATACCCTTCCTTTTCTTGTCTGGAACTGTGACTTTGGCTGTAGTACACTTGGCATCCTTCATAGTTGCAGCATTTGTATTAGCCTCATCTCTATTAGCCCCCCTCAAGCTGAATGTGGTAAAGAGGTTGAACACATTTAGCTTGGACAGAAGAGCAACATAGCAGAATGAGCCAAGGCTTTGGTAAACACGTCAGCCAACTGCAATGAAGAAGGGACATATTGAGGTGAAATAATACCAGCAAGGATCTTGTGTCTTACAAGATGACAGTCAATCTCAATGTGCTTGTTCCTCTCATGGAAGACTTGATTTTAAGCCAGGTGAAGGGCTGCTTTGTTGTCACAATAAAGAGGAACATGAGCAGAAGAGATAACCTCAAATTCCTTTAACAAAGAGAGTAGCCATACAACATCACAGGATGCATTGGATAAGCTCCTGTATTCTGCTTCACATGAAGATCTAGACAATATGCCTTGTCTCTTAGCTTTCCAGGAAATAAGGGAACCACCAAGCAGAACACAGTAAGCAGACAGAGACCTCCTAGTCATTGGACAAGAAGCCTAATCAGTATCACAATAGGCCTGAAGAGTTAAGGAGCCAGAAGCAGGATAAAGCAAGCCTTGACCTATAGAGCCTTTAAGGTACTTTACCAACTTTAATGCAGCCTCCTAATGGGGAACTCTGGGACCAGAGAGAAATTGACTTAATATGTGGACAGAGTAGGTAATATCTGGCCTGGTAATGGATAGATAAACTAATCTGCCAATAAGCCTCCTATAAGCAGCTGGATTTGGAAGAAGAGGCCCTTTATCAGCAGTAAAAGAGTGGTGGTGCTGTTCCATAGGAATTTTGGAAGATTTGGCAAACATGTAACCAACATCAGACACAATATCCATTGTATACTTCCTTTGATGAATACAAATCCCTTCTGGAGATCTGGCAATCTCTATACCAAGAAAAAATTTGAGAGGACCAAGATCTTTTATATTGAAGTAACTGTATAGATGAGCCTTAACTTGAGTGATCACATATGTGTGAGAACCAGTCACCAAATATCATCTACATAGACTAAAATGGATGTGAAAGAACCATCTTTAGATAGAGTAATCTTCACCTTGCCTTATATTTGTCCAACAGGGGCAAAAGTTTCAAAGTAATCTTCACCTTCTGTCTGAGGGAAGCCCTTGGCTACCAACCTTGCCTTATATTTGTCCAATGTCCCATCTGGCTTGTATTTCAACCTAAATACCGCTTGAAACCTACTAGTTTCTTATCACGAGGAAGCTCATGTAATTCCCAAGTGTGGTTCAGTTCTAAAGCATTCAATTCAACACTCATAGCTTGACACCAATTTGGATCTTTTAAAGCATGAGTATAAGAGGAAGGCTCAATTAAAGAAGAAATATTACAAATATACGAGTAGTAAGAAGGAGAAATAACAGAGTAAGAGATAGAGGAGGATATGACCAACCTGGTAGAGTAGGAGGCATTGGTAAACTGAGAAGGAAGATCTGTATAATCTATGTACTTGATTGGTAGTGACCTCTGTCTAGTAGGTCTAGAAGGAACTAGAACATGTGTGGACTCAGAAGAGACAGGCATATGAGGAGACTCAGAAGGTAAGGATGTAGGAGAAAGAATAGAGAAAGAAGGAGAAACAGGAGAATCTGAATGAGAAGAGGAAGAAGGAGAAATATGAGAGAGATCTGGAGCAGAACTAATAGGAGAAGGAATGGAAGGAAACATAGGAATGGGACAGTCATCAGCTTGATAAGCAGAAGTAGCATAGGGAAAAATGGATTCATAGAACTGAACATCTCTAGAGTAAAAACACCCTATGAGTAAACAGATCATAAAGTTTGTATGTTTTTTTTACCATAGGGATATCCTAGAAATATGCATTTTGAGGCTCTTGAAGAGAACTTGTTTATGTGAGACTTAAGAGTGGATGCAAAACAAAGACATCCAATGACTTTCAAATGAGTGTAGGAAGGAATCTGTTTGAGAAGGACTTCATAAGGGGTTTTGAAGGAAAGGATTGGAGTAGGTGTTCTATTGATCAAGTAAATGGCAGCCAAGACACATTCACCCCAAAATTTAATTGGAAGATTGGCCTGAAATCTAAGGGATCTAGCCATATTAAGTAAGTGCCTATGTTTCCTCTCCACTCTTCCATTATGTTGAGGTGTTTCAACACAAGAACTATGATGCTCAATGCCTAAGTTTGTAAGATAGGCAGAGAGAGTGTTGTTAAAGAATTCAGACCCATTGTCTGACCTTATTGTCTTGACAGTAGTATTAAACTGATTAGTAACCAGCCTAAGAAAAGAGGGAGAAAATAGAATATTTGAGATTTGGAATTTATGAGAGGTACTTAAAGGAAAAGGAATTCAACATTGTTTAGCTTGATGACATACCTCACAAACAATAGGTAAATTGTTCTTAGTACATGAAATATGAACATGTTTCAAAATTGTCATAGGTACATGATCTAATCTAAGATGCCAAAGAGTGGTTGAATCAACAGAAATAACACACTCTTGTGGGCAATGAGGGATAGACCTATCTGCAGATGATCTTATGCCAAGTAAGTCAAGTTTGTACAGTCCCTTATGCAGTCTACCAATCCCTTTCAAGCTCTTGCAGGCTAAATCCTGAAAGAGGCAATAAGAAAGAAAGAAAGAGACACAACAAATGTTATGAGCCATAAGCTTACTCACAGATAGCAAATTGCATGAAAAAGCAGGAGCACACATGACATTAAGAAGAGTAAGTCCATTTGACAGAGTGATAGTGCATGTGTGAGTAATATGAGTTGTCAAACCATTTGGGAGATGAATGGTGGATGAAAAAGGAATAGGATTAACAAGTAGGTTAATGGATGAAACAACATGATCTGAAGCCCCTGAATCTATGATCCATTCAGAGACATGAGATAAGCTAGGACTAAATTTAGATAGACTAAAAACACTTGAAATGTCATGAGACTTACCAGCAATTTGTGGAGTAGAACTACATGTGCTTGTAGAACAATTTTGATTGATCAAATTCAGGAGTTGTTGATAGTGTGCTTAAGACATGGAGATAGAACCTGCCTCAGTACCCTCAATAACAACTTGAGTAGTAGTGGCTTGTGTAGCAGTGTTAGCATGTGGAGCATGTGGCACATGATTAGTTGGTTTAGGTTTTAGATTTTTAGGCATTTTGGCTAGATCTGGTTTGACTCCATAAAGTTTATGCCACTCGGGAAATCCAAGTATAAAGAAACAACTCTCCTTCATATGACCGGATCCACCACAATGATCACATGTCAAAGGCCCTTTTGTAAAAGGTTTCTTGCCAAGAACATAAGTATTCTTTGTATTGCCAGTATTAGCTTGACCTTTTGTGTGTGTGGGTGAATAAGAGGGGTGTTTAGCAAACAAAGCAGTAGTAACATTAGAGTCCATAACTACTTGTTGAACAGCACATTCTTTAATCTTCTCATCTTGTATCAATAGAGACATTGTAGTACTACGATTAGGTAGAGGAGTCATGGCCAGTCCAGTGCTCCAGATTCCAAAATAGGTATCATTTAACTCAATTAGGAATTGAGTTACTTTCTGTAGTTGATTAACCTCTTAATGCTACCACAAAACATGAGTAAACACACTTAGGTATATTGCAGGCATTTTCAAATCCATCCTAGACTGACCTAAATTTTGTGAAATATTCAGTAATTGACATGGATCCTTGATGCAAGTTTGTTAGCTCTTTTTTAATTTGGAAAACTTGTGATGCATTGCCCTGAGTAAACCGATATTCTTGATCTTCCCAAATCTCTTTAGTAGTTTTAAAGTACACAAGGCTAGCACTAATTTCAAGTGAGATTGCATTCAGAATCCATAAAGTAATCATGTCATTACAATGTTGCCAATGAGTAAGGTATTTTGACTGTGAATTAGGTTTCTTATTAACTCCAGTAACAATCCCAAGCTTAAGTTTCGAAGATAGTGCTATTATCATGACTCTTTTCCATTGACTATAATTTGAATTATTAAGAACTTGAGTTATCAAACTCATTCCAGGATGGTCATTGGGATTTAAGTACAGAGGATGTAAGATTGGAAAGATGAGATGTACCTCTGTTGATGCATACTCATCAATTTCTTCAACAATCTCTACAACCTTATGTTGTGTTGTTGTAGGTGATGAATCTTCTCCTTGAGTTGAACTTGTTGCCATGATTACTAAGTGCAAATTATTGATTTAAGATGAAGCGGAAGCATGTGTAGATGCTCTGATACCATGAATGAACTTGAAGAGATTAAGCATTATTCGGATTACAAAAAAGGAATTAAAGAGATTAGATAGAAAAGTTACAGAGATCACTTGCTCTTTGTAGCATGCATTTTCAGTGTATATTGGAAGGGATTACAGATACATAATATAAAGGAAGCTATCACAGTAATAACATGACTCCTGGTGACAGCACGGAGATGTCACACATACATCATAACAAATCCTAACAACCTTTTTTATTTACACTTGACACCCTTCCTTTTCTTGTTTGGAACTGTGACTTTGGTTGTAGTACACTTGGCATCCTTCATAGTTGTAGCATTTGTATTAGCATCATCTATATTAATTCGGTTAGATCAGAAGGATGGGGTATTGCCAAGATCAAGATCAAAGTGGGCTTTCATAACTTATAGAGCATTGTACTCCCTCGATCTGTATATCTACTTTAGTTCAACTCTCAATTAGTTTCAACTTTGAATATAGTTTTCTCTTCATTTACATTGAATTTGTTACCAATATCTTCGAAAACTCCAAATAAACATTGATCAGCAGCAATACAGTACCTTAAGCATAACATCAACAATTAACGAGTATGAGTGTAAGTGTGATTGTGAGTGTCAGTGTCAGTAAATTGCTATGTTCAAACCTTGGTCACCAATTAAATTGCTCATATCAGTCTAAAGGAATGTGTCATGGAACCTCATGGTCTGCATCCATTCAGGCTCAAGTCATGAAGCCATTAAGCCATACCGAGATTCAGTATTTATGATCAGCATCAATTATTTCCATTCAAAATCCTAACTTTCATGATTGGGGGGGGGGGGGTCCGCAGCCGTTGATCAGATGATGAAAACTTGACATGATTTCAATCACTATTGTATTTATCAAAGCTAATGAGAGAAAGATCATACTCTATTATTGATTGGAACAACCAAACAACCATGGCTCTAGCTTACGTTGTACCTGTTAGAGAATAATATATTTATTATTCTTGTTTATTTGTAATTATTAGTTTTGGTAATTACCTTGTATAGTTTTTTCCTTATGTTGTTACCTTCCTTGTATAAGGTTTCTTGTACCCTACTCTAAGTGTAACCCTAATTGTAACTCTCCCTATAAATAAGTGATTCAATCAATGGAAAGGTTATGCCATTATTCCTAAACTTTATTTGTTTCTACATGGTATCAGAGCTTAGAGTAGTTGGGCGGAGAACCCATCAGTTTTTGGTAGGGAGATAGATGGTCTAGAGTGGGTGTTGGTAGGCGATTGATGAGGTAAGTCACTGTCTGGAAGGCAAACGACCAGATCGAAGGGCAGCGGAAGGGAAGCTTTAGAGAGAAGAGAGAGACCGATCTCAACTATGTGGCGATGGCGACACTCCGAGAACCCATTGTGCTCCGGAGTGTGAGGTGGTGAGGTGAGGTGAGAGATGCCATTAATAGACAGGTAGACGGCCAAACCAGTATCGTGGGCTAGACCCGTATACTTGCCGTTGCCATTGTCCGAGTAAAGAGTGACAATAGTGGTTTTGAAAAAGTTCTCGATAAGGGCTTTGAAGCGAGGAAAAATGATGGCAACATCAGATTTTCGCTTGAGCGGGTAGAGCCATATGTGTAATGATTGACAAAAATAACATAGTATTTAAATCCATCAACAGAATGAATGGAGGAGATCCAGACATCAGAGAAAATAATTTGTAGTGGGGAGGAAGACACAATAGTAGATTGCAAAAAAGGAAGTTTTATTGCATAAACAGTCATTACAATGTTCTTGTTTGATGCAAGTAAAGTCTATAGCTACACCTAAACTAGATAGAATTTGACGCTGGATGGGTTCAGAAGGATGGCCAAGGCGGTGATGCCAGTCGTGATGAGAGACCATCGTTAGATTGCCCGGTCAGCAGAATGCTCCCTGTCCGTAAATCCTTCACATGAAAAGAATTTGGTAAGAACTCAATAGAAGTATTGTTGGAGATGCAAAATTGAGATATGTAAATACGATTGTTTTTCTTGTTAGGTACAAAGAGAACATTATGCAAGGCAAAAAGTGTGTGATGGTGTAGAAATCAAAGAGGAACCAGTTTTGGAGATAGATAATCATGTATCATTACCAATAACCATGTCGTCTGTGCTCGTGTAGGGGGTGTGAAGAGATAAGTTGCCAAGGTCGCTAGTGACATGATGAGAAGCACCACTGTTAAGCAGCCAGCTTGGTGTCCATGGGTCTGTTGTGGTTGCGAGGTGTGCCCGTGGTTGCCACTTGGGGCCATTTGTCGTGTTAGGAGTAGCGGACAAAGATGTGGTGGCGACCAGCTGAAAGTTGGGGCAGCGAGCAACCGTGTGACCTTGTTGGTGACATCCTTGACACTTGCCCAAATATGGTCGCTGTTGGCGAGGAGCAAATGCCGAGGATTAGGAAGGCGACCGAGGTTGGGACTGTTGCCAGGCTGGCGAGGACGGTTGTCGGGCAAACAAGCTATTGAACCTCGGGGCAGCAGGATTTGCCAATATAGGATGCGAGGACACGACATGTGCCTGTTTGCGAAACAGCTCGCGGTTGATGAGTTTTTCGTGAAGCTCATCGAACGAGATATGCTTGTCTCGATCTTCGACCACATCAACAATGTGGCGGTAGTCATCATCCAAACCCCCGAGGATGATCTTAATAAGATCCTCATGATCAAGAGGTTTGCCAAGAGCAGTGAGTTCATCAACACACCCTTTGACGGACTGTATGTAGTCAGAGATTGACTGAGTGCCATTGGAAGCACGTTTGAGATAGTCCTTGATCTGTTTGATGTGACCACGAATTGGGCGATCATAAGTGTGGGCAAGGGTTTGCCATGCATCACGAGTAGTGACGGCGTGTTGGATCAAGGGGACCGAGGGAGCAAACGGGAAGCCGACAAGAGCACCAAACAGAAGTTTGTCTTACCGAATCCAAAGTTGGTAGTGCGGGTTGGGTGTGGAAACGTCCTTGGATGTTTGAGCATCCTTGGCGAGGACAGTGGGAGGCAGACATGGATGTGACCCGTCTACAAACTTGTAGATGTCATAGCCAATGAGGGTTGCCTCGACTTGGAGTTTCCAAGCTAGGTAGTTGGTGGAGGCGAGTTTGGTGATGTTTGTGGTGGGAGATATTTATGAGATCGAAGGTTTGAGTTGGATCAACGAGGTTTTTGATGGTGAGGGTTTGATTACCGTTAGCCGTGGAGGTGAGATTGTTGTGGGAGGCGGCGACGGCAAGGGAAGATGATTTTAGAAGTAAAACTCTGATATCATGTAGAAATAAATAAAATTTATGAATAATGGCATAATATTTTCATTGATTGTATCACATATGGAAAGGTTAGCCCAAACTTTCATTTCATCTTGCAACAAGTTTAGGAAGAGCTTATATGAGTTTGTCATGTCTCCTTGGTTGATCAGTTGGCCGATACACTGACCAAGCCTCTTACTCCTCAACAGTTTCATCAATTACTTCACAAGATTGGACTTCTTCTCGTTTGTCCATCTTGCGGGGACATGTTAGAGAATAATCTATTTATTATTCTTGTTTATCTGTAATTATTAGTTTTGGTAATTAACTTGTATAGTTCTTTCCTTATGTAGTCACCTTGTATAGATTTATTATATCCTCCTCCAAGTGTAAGCTTAATTGTAACTCTTCCTATAAATATGTGATTCAATTAATGATAAGATTATGTTATTATTTTTTAAATTTTATTTATTTTTAAGGTACCAAATGCTCAACCATTTGCAAGTAGTAATGTGAAACGGACGTACAAAATGAAAATTCTTGGAATTTTCATAATTGGGTCAAAAACGTCCTTCGATTAATCCATCCGAAAGCTAAGCTTTAGTAGCGATCTAATTTCGCACGTAGCCGTACTTGCCACGGAAGCCGTGGAAAGGAGCTAAAGGATTTTGGGTCCCCCAGAAACAAGACATGGTTAACGTTAACTTCCCGCGTAAAATTTTCATTTTTCCGTTTACTTTTCTAATATTCCTATTAAACGAATTTTGCATTTCTGTCCCAAGTCCCAGCACTAAACACAAACAGCGTCAGCCCAGTCCCAGTCCCAGATACTCGTTCCTATTCTTTCTTCCCCTCTTTTGACTCGCGATTCAACACCAGATTTATATCAAACTACGAGAATGCCCTTCTCCACTGACCGTAAACACCGTCGGAGCCCCAGGTCAACTCCACTCCTTCCTCAAAAACACGATGACTACTTTGAAGAGGTCGGCTTCGACGGCGCCTCGTTCTCCGGTGCCGTCTTTAACCTCTCCACTACCATAGTCGGTGCCGGGATCATGGCCCTCCCGGCCACCCTCAAACAATTGGGGATGATTCCCGGCCTGATCGTTATCGTATTGGCCGCTATGTTAACCGAATCTTCAATCGACATGATTTTAAGGTTCAGCAGAGCTGCCAAATCCACCACCTACTCAGGTCTCGTCAATGATGCGTTCGGCGGCGCCGGCAGAACGTTATTGCAGGTCGGCATCATTGTCAATAACGTTGGGATGCTCGTCGTCTACATGATCATCTTGGTACTGACAATTCATCTCCTTTTCATTAATCTAGTACATATTTTATTTTACCAACTGTATTTTTTGTTTACTCTATTAAGATTTGTGAGAATTTAGGGCTTGAAATTTGGGCGTTTACCGTAATGGTTTAATAATTTTGTAATTAATCCGAAAGGAGGGGTTTTATCTATCTTATTAAGCAAGGAGGCATCTGTCTTCTTGAATTTAAATGCTGACATTGGCGTATTTTAGTACCCTTTGTAGTCTTTATATATATATATATATATATATATATATATATATATATATATATATATATATATATTGATGTATCCAAAAAAGCATCATACCGGGGGTGCCGAAGGTAGCGGTAGACGTGGGTTGCCGGAGTTGCTATCCGGCGGTTATCTCGTCGTCGGTGGTGGATATCTGGCTATATTATCTTTAAATTAAACACCGTGAGTCGGCGAGTAGGGCCCCTGCCTAAAACCTTCCGGCGTGTTTATCGGTACACGTATGAAAGAGAGGGCGCGTAGCCCCCAATTGCGTGTGTGATTCTCAATCAGAAGAAGAGAGAGCCCCCCTCTATGAACTAGAGGGGGTTATTTATACTTGAGGGAATGGATTTAGCTCGTTGTGCATGGACCCGACCCAATCCTTTGGACATTATGCAAAACACAGTGGGCCATTAAACGATATATATATATATATATATATATATATATATATATATATATAACATTAAGTAATTTATTTTATTATTATCCTATCTTTTTATTGGTTTACTATTGTCATATATTGACCTTCGAGTTTTTCTCTTCCCCTAAACCTAATAGTAGTACTTTCGGTCAAAATTGATTCATCATTCATGCAGGCTTGAGTTGTCATGATAATTAAAGTCTTTTTTTCTCAAAAGGGTTGCAAAATTTATTTTTCGAAAGTGGTAAATAATCGGGTGGCCTGTAAGTTTGGGGCACAGGCATAAGTTTCAGAAGTGAATTAGCCTATCCTTGCAGTTTCACCAGTTTGGGAACTTAATTTTGCTGTTACAATTATGGAATATAGCAGATCACAAAAGTAGCCTTAAAATAATTTCCTAAATGATGTGATAAACTGTGGTAATCAATCAAGTACTCACCACTTTGCTTGAAGCTCTTATATCGAACATAATGTCATGTTTAAGGATAAGTCCATCTCTGACAGAATTAGTGAGTTTGGTAATTTTCTTTCATTTTAGTTTAATAATTCAAATGAAACTCTCTCACTCCTTTCTTATCCTTCTATATATATACATATATATATATATATATATATATATATATATATATATATATATATATATATATTATCATGTAACTATATTGTGATACTTTAATAGCAGCATGCTTTTGGTTACAGGTGATGTGCTATCTGGAACGTGGTCAGATGGAGTGTACCATTTAGGAGTGATTCAAGAATGGTTTGGTCAACATTGGTGGAACACAAGATCTGTCTTGATGCTCCTAGCGACCCTCCTTGTGTTTTCTCCTCTGATATCCTTCAAACGCGTAGGTGAGTTTCCTCTAATTTAGCACCTTTTTCCCCACTCGAACCGCTTACCCACTCACTGAACACACTCCTATTTTTAAAGGTCTGGAACTTGGTATTATCATATATATGGTAACTGTTATTCTGGAATGTGGTTCATGACTCTGGCTGGAACTTAAAAGGAATGTGAAGGCTTTGTTACTGAGAGACCTTCCTAGATAGTTGTTTTGATTTTCAAAATGTGCCCTCCTGGACAGCTGATGATTTCAGAAAATTAATACTCCCTCCGTCCCAAAAAATAGTCTTATTTGACAAGTCAAACTTTTTAAAATAATATCTTTACGGGCTTGTACCTTCTTCAAATTGCACTAAAGTTATGATTATTTTAAGAAATGAGACAATTTTTTGGGGACGTAATAAAGAGGAGGGAGGGGGGGATATCGGCTAAGCTTGAAAAATCTTTGGATTCAGACTTTCAACATTATTTGCGAGGTAATGAACTCATTCAGATGAACGGAACTCATCAAATCAAATACTCCCTCCGTTTTCAAATTATTGTCCTCTTTGACCCAGCACACCGTCTAAGAAAAAGTAATTGACTATATTATAAATATTGATGAAATGTGTGGTTTCCTTTAATGCCCTTGAGCATGTGGCCATAATTAAAGTAGGTAAAAAAAGGGTAAAGTGGTAAAAGTGTTTTCCTAAAAGGGAGAGTTTTGAAAGAGAATAATTATTTTAGAACGGACGAAAAAGGAAAAGAAGACGATAATTTGAAAACAGAGGGAGTATGAGTTTATGGATAAATCAAGTTGTGCCTGGGAACAGAACTTATCAAAAACAGTAGCTCATCTTCTCTTGCAATTTTTTTTGGCAGTGCCAAGGAATCCCTTCACAAAGTCGCTTCCTAACCTTTGAACAGAAGTTTGTACAAGTAGCTTTCCGTTTGAAAAGAAAAAAGAGAGGTTAATTTTAGCTGAAAATGCATTTTGCAAAAGAAAAGGGGAAATGAAAGTGGACTCATATACCACCTCTGTCCCAAAAAGAGAGTCCCGTATGTCAGAAACTTTGGTATATAGATAATAAGTTATGTGTATGAAAAGAGAGTGAGTATACTTGTTTTAAAGTAGGATTTTAATCCTTTATTGGAAATAAAGAAAAGAGAAAATACTTAATAGAGTGGGTTAATATAAATAATTAATTACGTTTTTAGTTTTCTGTGAAAGTTGATTTTTAAAAACTAAAACAATGTGTCTGTGGGTTGTGACTGTTAGTAATTTAATTAAACTATATTACCAACAGTCACCTTTGTTTGTGACGGTTCCAAACAGTCATGTTTTTCTGTGAAAGGGTTTCTAAGCCAACAGTCATTTTTGTTTTTGAAATGATTTCTAAGGCAATGTTCATGTTTGTTTGTTAAAGGAAGCTTAACACCCTATAAATTGGTGTCACTGCATAAAGCAAAACATGTATTTGACATAATTTTCTTTCAATCTGAATTCTCTCTCAACTTCAAAGGAAATTTTTGTGAAGGAATTTCAAAAGTGCTGTCTGCTATTTCTTGGGTGTGATAATTGAATCCTAGAAGTGAATTGCCTAATCCCTGCAGCATTATAGTGGGGAAATAATCACTTTAAGGACAGTGTAGGGAACTTACTGCTCACAGTTGAGCACCGTATTTTGGGATTTCATCTTCAAGTTCTGCAACACCAGATTGACTTTGCTTGTAGTCTGCTTATGTTATAAGTTTATATTGGTTCTACAATAAGCAAAGAAACCTGGACCAAGGTCTTGAGTAATGTAGCGTGCTTCTAGATGGCTTTGGCCAGTGCCATAGTTGACATGGTTCAAAAGACTGCTTCACTCAACTTATCATGTGTAGGAGCTCGGGCTAAAGTTTTACGCTTGTTAGCTGAAAAGCTGAATTCATACAAAGGTTAACCTATTCTTGACTCAGTTTGGCTCCTTAATTTAAGCACATAGTGATCAATTTATGTAGAAAGGAGCTGAATGCTGATCTTTATGCATAATTTTGGAGATAATTTATTTTGTAAATATATTAGATTAGGAGTTGTATTTCGTTTCCTAAAATGGAAAATGATCCGTAATTGATTTCTAATTATTAGCTTTCCTAGTTTGGTGAGATTCCTAATTTAGTGGGATTCTCTTCTTATTTTTCTCCTAGAATCGTGGTCTGGAATAGCAGCCATCTTTGTATAAATGATAGGTTTTACTTTATTATTTTATGAATGAGAAATCAGTACATCAAAATTCTCATGGTATCAGAGCCAACCTCTGAACTCTGATTCACTCCCATTCAATCTCTTCATTGCCGATCTCTCACCACAACAAAGTACGGCATGAATACACAAACAAATCCCTAGGAAGTCAATTCCCGACCGAGCAAAATTCTTCGGGCAGTATCATTGAAAATTCACCTCACCCTTCCACCAACCACAAACTCAATGGCCACAATTTCCTTCAGTGGTCACAATCTAGACAACAACAACAATACAGAAATCAGTTCTTTCACTAAGGAGTAGATTGAGGCACTACAGAAGCTACTTGGCCACATCTTTATTCCCTCTCAATCAATATCATCCACTGTCGAGCAACACACTAGCCTGGTTGCACATCAAGGTATATTTCCTTATGCTTATACCGTACAAGTCACGAAATTAAGGCAGTGGATAGTTGACTCTGGAGCTTCGGATCACATGACCGGAAATATTGATGTCTTCTACAAGTACACTCCCTGTTCAAGTTCATCTACGGTACGAATAGCAGATGGTTCACTATCAAAAGTGGAAGGAAGTGGATCAATCAGATTGACAAAGGATCTCTTTCTTTCTTCTGTCCTTTATGTTCCAAAATTAGATTGCAATCTGATTTCAATTAGCAAACTTAGTCGAGACTTGAATTGTGTGACTAAATTCTATCCAAATCTTTGTGAATTTCAGGCAGTGGATTCGGGGAAGGTGATTGGTACTGAAGTGTGTGGTGGTCTCTACTTGCTCAAAGGAAGTCCCCCTCTACGTAGACAAGGTCATTCAAGTTGTGTTTCTGAGTCTGTTTTCGATTCTATATCCGTTTCAAATGAGAGTCTCGTTATGCTATGGCATATTCGTCTTGGTCATCCAAATTTTGTGTATCTTGAAAAGTTATTTCCTCATTTGTTCATCAAAAAAATTCCAAATCTTTTCATTGTGAAATCTGCCAACTTGCAAAACATACTCGACATGTATATCCTAGCATTCAGTACAAACCTTCACATCCATTTTCCACTATTCACAGTGACATTTGGGGACCTTCAAAAGTAAAAAATATTAATGAGGCTCGTTGGTTTGTATCATTCATAGATGATCATAATAGAACCACCTGGACATTCCTCATGAGAAAAAAATCGGGCAATTTTCAAGTCCTTTCATTCTATGTAAACACACAATTCCAAAGCAAAATTCTGTTCTCGGTTCCTATCTCTCAGAACATGGAATAATTCATGTGAGTTCATGCGTTGACACCCCTCAACAAAATGGGGTAGCTGAAATAAAAAATAGATACTTGAGGTAGCAAGATCAATCATGTTTTCCAATCATGTTCCTAAACACTTCTGGGGGAAGCCATCCTCACTTCCACTTATCTTATCAATAGAATGCCAAGTTGAGTGCGACAATTTCAAAAGCCCCGTCAAGTCCTCATGGATGCTTTTCCTCACATCGAAGCTTTTTCCTCGGATCTTCCACTTAAAGTCTTTGGTTGTTCATCATTTGACCCTAAATCTATCAAATGCATATTCCTAGGCTATTAATCTCATAAAAAGGGGTACAAGTGTTATTCACCTGTTACTAGGAAAGTGTACAATTCTATGGACATTACATTTTTTGAACACCGATCTTACTATCCTAAACCTACCATTCAGGGGGAGAACTCGAGGGAATATCAGCTTTGGGACATTCTCCAAAACACTCAATCCATGTGTTTTCCACCTCAAACTTTTTCACCTTATTCAAGATCTCCAATTTAAATCCCAATCCTACATTAGGCCAAAATGACACTCAAATCGAGTCTGATCTCCAAGAGTCACCCAATTTGAAAAATTAAACCACTCAAAATGCCCTACCCGAGTCCACTCAGACTCAACTTGATGCAAACAATCATGATCTTCGTGTCTATTCAAGGAGGGGGAGACCTACTGGGAATCTAGAGCAAATTGCACAAATCAGAGATTGTCAAGAACCTGAACCGGATCCTCCTGCATCAGAAAATTACATTGGTACGGATTCCCCCACTCATGACTCTCTTGTTCCTCTTGCTCCTTTTGTTGATGATTCTACTTAGCCTATTGCTCATAGGTCCGAACATGCACAAACCATCCGATTGAAAAATATGTGGCGTGTGGGAAGTTGCTACCATCATATAAAGCATTTATATCAACTCTTAATAGTGTGCAGATTCCTAACTCTGTTCATGAAGCTTTTACAATTCCAGCGTGGAAGCAAGCTGTCATGTAAGAAATTAAGGCACTAGAAAGCAACGGTACTTGGATTCTTATAGAATTACCTCAAGGGAAAAGGTCAGTACGTTGCAAATGGATATTTACAGTTAAATATAAAGCTGATGGAAGTATTGAAAGGTTCAAAGCTAGGCTGGTTGCAAAGGGTTTTACTCAGTCATATGGTATTGATTACCAAGAAACTTTTGCACCAGTTGCTAAGCTCAACACAATTCGAGTGCTTCTATCACTTGCAGTAAATCAAGACTGGCCTTTGCACCAACTAGATGTAAAGAATGCATTTTTAAACGGGGATCTTGAAGAAGATGTCTACATGGAAGTCCCTCCAGGTCTAGAAAGCCCATCAAATAGTCAATTGGTTTGCAAGCTGAAGAAGTCTCTATAAGGACTAAAGCAGTCTCCTTGTGCATGGTTCAATAGGTTTGCTAAAACCATTGTCACAAACGGATACAATGAATACCAACCTGATCACACCCTATTTGTGAAGTTTTCATTTGAAGGCAAGGTTTCTATTCTCATTGTTTATGTTGATGACATAATTCTAACCGGAAATGATTCAGAAGAAATTGTCAAACTCAAGAGGCTACTTGCTACTGAGTTCGAAATCAAAGACCTTGGTGCCCTTAAATACTTCTTAGGCATGGAGGTCACACGGTCTAAGGTAGGGATTGTTATATCCCAAAGGAAGTATATTTTGGATTTGCTAAATGAGACTGGTCTGCTTGGATGTAAACCTGCAGAGACGCCTATGGGCCCCAATCTGAAGACCAATAAAAGTGAGGACATTGTTCCAGTAGATAGAGGGAAATATCATAGACTTGTGGGCAAATTGATTTATCTCTCACACACTAGACCAGACATTGCTTTCTCAATAAGTGTAGTAAGCCAACACATGAACAATCCGAGCGAAGAACATTTAGAAGCTGTGAATAGGACTCTAAGGTACTTAAAGATGACAGTTGGACAAGGTCTACTCTTTAGAAAGTGTGAAAAACGTGAGATAGAAATCTACACTATGCTAGCTGGGCTGCAGAGTTAACTGCATGGAGATCCACAAGTGGTTACGGTTCATATGTTTGGGATAATCTTGTTACATGAAGAAGCAAGAAACAATCGGTGGTGTCTTGAAGCAGTGCAAAGTCAGAATATCGTGCTCTTGCTTTGGGCATTTGCGAAGTAATGTGGCTTCAAAGACTACTCAAGGAATTAAGAGTTGATGCAAAAGAAGAGATGAAAATGTTCAGTGACAGTCAAGCCGCCATCAGCATCGTCAAAAATTACCAAACATGTGGAGATTGATAGGCACTTCATATTTGAGAAGGTCAATAACAAAGTAGTTAAACTAAGCTACGTTCGTACTCGATTGCAGGTTGCTGACATTCTCACCAAAGCTCTTCCAAGAAAAAGCTTTGATGAATTCAACTCCAAGCTAGGATTGTGATGCGAAATATTTAGAGATTGGTCTAACGACGAGGTCGATCCAAATTGTTATGTTTTTATACCATTTACCAATGCAAAAAATAGGAGCAACCTTAGCCTAACAATCCTATGTAAAACAGCAGGATGTATTTTTCTAGGATGGTAATTGAGTTCCTAGTCTAATTCAATAATCCTTCCGGCCTGCGAACAATGTTAGAAACCAAAGAAATACGTAATAAAAATATTCAAGATATCGGTTCATCTATTGTAAACAAACAGAGTAATCGAGTATCCTTGGCGAAGCCTCACTCGATGCGTCTAGGGCTTATGGTTGCCTAGGCTCGATCCCCACCGCCTATACACAAAGTATAGCGGCCCAACCCAAGAGTTCACTACCGAAGGGACAATGTTCCAAGGATTTCACCCAACTGTATACCACCCGGCCTTCCAACAAGAAATCCCACAACCCGAAACCCCTTCACGTAACTCTCAATCACGGTAATCTCAAGCTCACACACACAAAGTGTATACCCAATGTACCGGCTCAAAAGGAGACGCAGAGAGAGAGATATGCCTCTTGTGGTGTTTGGATCTCATTTGTGCTCGCAGTCCATTGCAAAAGACGGGCAGAAAGAAGGGAGAATATATAGCACTCAAGAGGCAATCAATCACCAAAGCTTTCGCCCAAGCAAGGAAAGGAGGCGGTGAATAAGAGAGAAAAGGAAAGGGTTGTTGATTTGGGAAAATCAAAGATTTTCCCAAATAAACAACCACCGAAAGTCAAACCAATGAGGGAGGTAAGTGGGTTGGGTTTCTTGGGTTGGTCTTTGAAGTTTGGAAGTGGGCCTGCTAGGGGCCAAGCCTACACTTACAATCTCCACCTTGGAACAAGTAGGGTCAATCACATTGAACTCATGGACATAGAGTGGGGAACATCATAGCCTATACACGGAACTTGTTCCAACACAAAGTAAGAAACAAGAACACCGTAAAGCAAACACAAAGTAAGCATCAAATCTAACTCATTCTAACACAAAGTAAGAAGAAGAGAGACACCACAACGAACACCAAGTAAGTCGAGGATTTTCCATGGCGATAACAACAATCCACACATATCATATATCATAACAAGAAAACTCACAACAAGGGTTGCTCCACCATATTTGGAGCCGGGGAGGGGAACAGTTCATTTAAGCAAGGAAACTCATTCTCATTAAAGATAATATCTCTACTAATGATTGTTTCAAAACACGGTTCCTCTTTTAACCATAATTTATAACCTTTCTCACCCTCCGCTGCACTTAAGAAGACACACCTAACCGGTCTCGGTTCAAAAGTGTTGTTTCTCGATGAATATAAGCAAGACAACCGAAAACTCTAAAATTTTGAAAACAACTTCTCCACCGGAAAACACAGCCTCGTGACATCTCCCATTAGGTAGGATAGGAAACCTATTAATGACATAGGCGGCACACACAACCGCCTCCCCAAAAACATTTGGAAAGACCGACGTGGCAAGCATGACCTTGCACGCCCTAGCAAAGTCTCGAATCATACGCACGGCAACCTCATTCGATGAGGGCTACAAGGGATAGATTTTTGATGGTCAATCCCACTCTACAAGCAAAAACTCAAACTCAAACTCACGCTTGCAAAATTTCAACCCACTATCCGTCCTAAGCCTTTTAATTTTCATACCGGTTTGATTTTCAATTAAAATCTTCCAAGTTCTAAATTTTTCAAAAACTTCGCTTTTCTTTCAATAAAACTATCCGCACTTTTCGTGAGAAGTCATCAACGATAGACGTAAAGAACCTATTCCCACCATGAGTGGGTAACAAAGGACCCCCATCCACATGGATCAACTCGGGAATTTTTATGAGTATTTCTCAGGGAGGGAGGTGGAAAACTAAACCTATGATGTCCAAGGCTTTTATCCATCAAATTTGTTTTATCACTCTTAACAACATTTGCATGATTCTCAATAAAAGACACAGAGCAAAGATCACACACATACAAGTTTCAAGCCTTTTCCAAATTTTGAAAATTACCAAGTTATCTTTTAGAATTTTCATCTCACCCTTCCCCATCTACCCTCTAACCCATCATCTTCCAATGATGCACACGAGATCGATTATTACACAAATCGTGCACGTGTCTAACATTATCCAAAGTCAAAGTATACCCGTAATCAAATTTCAAGCACACATTGCCAATTCCAAAGAATTTTACAATTCTTACCATTAGCCAAGGAAACAGCTTCTAGTTTCCACTTCTTTGTATGAAGAAAAACATTTTTAAAAGGTGTCATGTGAAACGCACACGCAGAATCTATAACCCACTCATTCATATATGCAGAAATAGAGTTCACAAAATCAACTTTGGTTTCACAAGACTCGTTACCATAAAAACATCACCACCATCTTCACACAAGGCCAAATTACATCCTTTTGATTATCATGATTCGATTTAGACTTTTCTTTTTAGGATTTGTGCAATCCTTCTTAAAATGACCGATTCACCGCAATTGTAGCGAGTCTTTTCTTAGATCCATTCTTAGGCCTACTTTGGCTTCTACCCCCGTTGTTTCCATAATTCTCGATTTTGACCATGATTTTGTTCTTCACCATTTTGACCATTGTTCCTATCATGTTGTCTTCCTCTTACCATATGAACCTCACCGGCTTGAGATTTACCCCTATTTACTTTTAAATCTAATTCTTTGCTTTTTAACCCAACAATCACCTTATCAAGTGTGATATCATCCCTACCATATTTAATAGCAGATTTCACGTCAACATAAGAATCAGGAATACCATTTAAAAGAACAATAGCAGTGTAATCATCAATGTTTTTATCCCCGGTTTGCTTAATGTCTTGAACTAACTTAGTGAAAACATCGATATTATCCTCCATGTCTTTATCAAGGTCTAGTTTGAATCGAAAAACTGCTCCAAGAGATATAATTTGCTAGGTAACGATTTTTCATAATAAAGTTCTTCTAGCCTATCCCAAAGTTCTTTAGCGATCCAAGTTTACCAACCTTCCTTATCACCGAGTCATTCAAGTTCAAAAGTATGGAATAATAAGCCGACTCGTCCATTTCACCCTATCGTCCGATTTTTCATTTTCTGAAAATTTTAAAGTTATAGCTTTAAAGATTTTTTCTTTTATCAAAATGCCCTTCATTTTCTGTTGCCAAATAGAAAAATCCGTTTTCCCATCAAAGGGTACCAAATTATAGGATGATGACAAGTTTGCCATTTTTGGAAAACCAACACAGAACAATTTAAAAAATATCACCAAAATCACACAAAGTAATTTTTTTATATATTTTTTATTTTTATTTTTATTTTTTTTTTTAAAAACCACAATTTTCCAAGACAAGGAAAAAATCACCCAAAAAGTTTTATGGAAAAACCTTTTTAAATCAGAATACTACTAATCAAACAACAATGCACAATGGAAGCAATATAAACGTAATCAATCCAAACAACTAAAACTTAAACACAAATTTCATCAACTAGAAACTATGTAAAAAGTTTAAGTTTGGAACACGATACCCAGAAATCACCGACCGTGATTTCTACCTTTGATTGAAAGCGGCTCCACCGCTTGTCAAGACACAAACCAAGCTCGATACCATCGTTATGTTTTTATACCATTTACCAATGCAAAAACAGAGCAACCTTAGCCTAACAATCCTATGTAAAACAAATAGGATGTATTTTTCTAGGATGGTAATTGAGTTCCTAGTCTAATTCAATAATCCTTCCGGCCCGTAACAATGTTAGAAACCAAAGAAATATAGAATAAAAATATTCAAGATATCAGTTCATCTATTGTAAACAAACAGGAGTAACTGAGTATCCTTGGCCGAAGCCTCACTCGATCTGTCTAGGGCTTATGGTTGCCTAGGCTCAGATCCCCACTGCCTATACACAAAGTATAGCAGTCCAACCCAAGAGTTCACTACCGAAGGGACAATGTTCCAAGGATTTCACCCAACTGTGTATACCACCCAGCCTTCCAACAAGAAATCCCACAACCCGAAACCCCCCCTCACAGAACTCTCAATCACAGTAATCTCAAGCTCACACACACAAAGTGTATACCCAATGTACCGGCTCAAAAAGGAGACGCAAAGAGAGAGAGATATATGCCTACTGTGGTGTTTTGGATCTCACTGTGCTCGCACAGTCCATTGCAAAAGACGGCAGAAAGAAGGGAGAATATATAGCACTCAAGAGGGCAATCAATCACCAAAGCTTTCGGCCCAAGCAAGGAAAGGAGGCGGCTGAATAAGAGAGAAAAAGGAAGGGGTTGTTGATTTGGGAAAATCAAAGATTTTCCCAAATAAACAAACCAGCCGAAAGTCAAACCGTGAGGGAGGTAAGTGGGTTGGGTTTCTTGGGTTCTTTGGGTCTTTGAGTTTGGAAGTGGGCTGCCCGTTTAGGGGCCAAGCCTACACTTACACAAATTAAAATCATACATGCAAAGGAAACGTTGGGTCAAGACGTGCTAAGAGGTGTTGGGAAGCTCGTTATGCCACGGTGCACCGAGGGGGTGCGAGTCAGTTGTGAACGTACAAGGGGCTGGATAATTAACGGGTTAAGGGAGCGTGACAAAGGTAATGTTACGGGGAAGCTTTCTACTTGGGTTGGTCTCGGATTGGGCAAGTTTGGACTGCATGACTTGGGCAAGAAGCACGACATGGAGTTGCGTGGCTCCGCAGGAAAGGTAAAGGGAGGAGAAGTCGACTAGCTTAGGGAAATTGTTAGTAGTTAGTTTTTGTTTTACTTGCTTATTAAATTAAAGTCCTTAAAGGACTCTAGATATGTTTTCGTTCCAGTAAGGTAGGATTCCCTTTCCCTAGTTACTTAGAAGTTTGTTTTAGTTAGGAATTAGTTTCTTTGCTTCCAAGTTTTAGAGTTTCTTTCCATTTAAACTTAGGATTAAGTTGTAAGCCTTTTTAAGGCAATTCTTTCTAATATCACGGCAGATTATGATTTTGGTTTTGAAGAAGACTCTTCTTGAAGAACAAGTTTGTTCTTTTTTTTAAATCGATTCAATCTAGTTAGGTGAGTGAAGCCGAGATAGATTGTTCGTCGGATTTCTTTACGTCGAGCGAGTGAAGTTCGACCGGTGAGTCCGTTATCCTTTTTATTCTTGTTGTTGCCGTGTGTGTGTGTTGTGTGGGCTGTTGCGGGGCTGTTTCGGAGTCGTGTTTGGACAGCCTAGTCGTGTAGTTTGGGCAGTTTATAGGCTGTTCGAAACTGGTGTTATAAGGCTAGATTAAGGGCTGTTTTAGCAAGGGTTTTTGAGCAGTTTTCGTGGCTGAATTTGGAGGATATTTTGGGCGGCTTGGGCAGTCCAAAAGCTGGGAATATTTGGCTAGTTTATAAACAGATTAGTAGGGAGTTTTGGGGTTTTATTTTGGGACAGCCTAGTTCATTAAAAAGAAAAGAAAAACAAACAGATTTTGGAGAAGTTGGTTCAGTTTTTTGGGCTGTCCGGAAAGCTGAAGCAGATTGGCGGTGTTCAGATTTTGACACCGTATCAGATTGTATAACATATACTCCCTCCGTCCCTAAATTATCGTCCTCCTTTCCTTTTTCGTCCATCCCAAAATAATTGTCCACTTTGAAACTTACCTTTTTAGAACATCACTTTTACCACTTTACCCTTACTTTTTCACTCTACTTTAATTATGAGCCACATATACATGGACATTAATGGAAACTATACATTAAATCAATATAAATAATCAAGTCAATTACTTTTTCTTAAACTGTGCGCCGGGTCAAGCAGGACAATTATTTAGGGACGGAGGGAGTACAACCCAGCTTGAGGGGGAATGTTGAAAGGAACTGAATGTTGATCTTTATGCATAATTTTAGGAGATAATTTATTTTGTAAATATATTAGATTAGGAGTTACATTTCGTTTCCTAAAAAGGAAAATGATTGGTAATTGATTTCTAATTATTAGCTTTCCTAGTTTGGTGAGATTACTAATTTAGTGGGATTCTCTTCTTATTTTTCTCCTAGAATCGTGGTCTGGAATAGCAGCCATCTTTGTATAAATGTTAGGTTTTACTTTATTATTTTATGAATGAGAAATCAGCACATCAAAATTCTCAATTTATAATTTATATAAAGTACATGTCTATTTATAATTTACATCAAATATCAGCCTATTGTATGTGATGTGATATTCATCGCACCCCATGATTTCTTAGATAGATTTGATGTTGAATGACACCGCAACCCAACACGACATGAAACTTGGTATTGTGAATGGCACCACAATTGGAATAACTCTTCAATTGAGTTGAATTTGGATGCAACACCAAATCCACGAATGTTGGCACCACGAATTTTGAATCACTCAAAGAAAATAGCACACAATTTCTATGAAGAAATCTCAAATATTCAATCCAAATAACCAACTGTAAAACAATGTTATGAAAGTCCTTTAAATAGGCTAACAAACCCTAAAACAATTACTAAAACGCCCCTAAAACATAGGCATTAAATAAGGAACCTTAGCTATGGTGGGAGAGATGGCAAGGGCACTCAAGCAAAGAGCTTGAGGTCCTTGGTTCCAATCTCTATACCAACAAGGGGTCACACTTACCTATAAAAAAAGGGTTACTAAAACAATAACTGCTGTAACAGCTCTGCACAAGGGTGCGGGAGCGGTGCGAAGGCTGGCGCATTAGCGCCGAGTTCTCTAAAGTTAGCCCGAACTGTTGCACGTATTGTGGCACCTTTATGCTGCTCTGTCAGTACTTGACGAGGGCGCCATGAAACAATGGCGTAGGGGCACCACTTGCAAAATCCTTAAACTTCGGATTTCGCACCTTTCCATCATCCAAACCCTCCGAATATGCAATCGTACCCCTGGGCTTGTGGAAGCAATCCCTAGGTCACCCTAGTGCGTATCAATATGTACTCCCTCCGTCCCTAAATGAGTGTCCATTTTTGTATAAGTTTACTAGTTTAACCTTTGGCACCTATGTTCTACTAAAATGGTCCAAAAGTCAACTCCGTAATTTTAATGGAAAACTAAAAATAGACGGTCATTTTGGGACGGAGGGAGTGATTCTTTAAACTTTAAGCTTTATCAATAATTTGTTATTATTATTAATTTTTTATTTTATTTTTGACAATCTTATAGAGCTTGTAACATAAGCTGTTGAGGTTTTTTTTGTCAAAAAGGTAACTTTTTCAAGTTCTTATGCACTTAACATGAGCTCTCAAGCACGATAAAGTTTGACATGGTTCCTTTTTTAAAACCATTTTTCACTCAAATTCATTGGAAACTTAAAGTGATAATGTGTCATGCAGGAATAAGATGTACAGCTAGGATAGATTAGATTGCCTTGGGGTATCCAAGAGCTTGTATAGTAACCATAATTCTTTTTAACTACGTAAAATTCAAAAAAAAAAAAAAAGAAGGAATAGTTGTGAGAAGGATACAGTTGCTGGTCACTTGCAAGTTAAGGAATAGAATCAGCAACTTAACAGTCTTAACTATTGCTCTTCAGTAAGTACACCTGACCAAATAATCTCCCTTCTTTGAGGACCTGGCCATGAAAGTTTGCCTTCTTGCTGAAAGGCCAAATTTTTAGTTTAAGGTTTTCCTTTCATAGGTAAACATCATAATTTGTAATAGCAGTTCCTTAGGTATTGTACTTCTTCTTGTCTTTGGTATATTTACTGCTTACTCTTGGAAATTGCGTTTATTGTGCATAGCCTTTTCATCCTTTATCTTGTATTCACAACATTGTGTTTCTTAAGTTTTTATGTTATTTATTTTCTGCATGGTGCTAGATTCATTGAGATTCACTTCAGCCTTGTCAGTGGGGTTAGCTGTTGTTTTTGTGGTGATAACTGCTGGAGTCACTGTGATTAAATTGATAAATGGAAGCATCGGAATGCCACAATTGCAACCTGAAATTGTTGATCAGGCCTCGTTCTGGAAGCTTTTCACATGTGTTCCCATACTTGTTACTGCCTATATCTGCCACCACAACAGTAAGTTTGCATTCCAATCTGTCTGTTTTTCCCTGGATTTTAGTGAGGGTTGACTTACAGAGTGACCTCTATTGCTTGACTTGTTCTCTTACCAGCCTGACGGTTGTAGAACCTCTTGATTCAGTTCTTTTGATAGGTCATTCTCGTTAAATTTATGTAAGAGTGCAACAGGAAGCACAACCGAGTCGCCGAACTGACTCTGCCAACAGGCGAAAAGCTGTGTATAGTAAACCCTTCCCAAGCCCTTCATTAGATGGAGCCTTCGTCCTTGAGCTCCCTGAATTGAATTGCGTCTGCATATTCTGGAAATGAATCATCACTGTGGAATGATACTAAAGTTGGGCCTGCAGTCAACCTGGTCATGTCATCTCACCTCCTACACTTGCAAAGGATCCACCCATTCAAGCGGCAGTGCCCCCTACTAGAATTATAGCCCCTGCAGAGCACACCCGCAGCCCCCCCCGCCCCGCCCCCCAACACACACATCCCCAATTGAACATGAGGACTGAACTTGGGATCGATTGGGGTTTTGAATTGGTGACTGTGATCAAGAGTGCGCTGCGGTGGACCTTCCAGGTACATGTGTGATCTTAGTTTGGCCAGGAAACAGAGCTGAGGAGGACCCTGCGAGACATGTTTCATGATACGTCAACCAATCCATTGTTTCCACTTATGACTTATCACCAATAGTGGCAGCCCACTTACTAAATATATTGGTGTGTTTCAAGTCATTAGGCATGAGATCTTTTCTGAAAGAGATCTCGCTCATTGACGATGCTTGGTTCTAACAATCTAGTAGCTACGACACTTCCATCAGGAAAGGATCTCACAGTACCTGCCCTCTCCCTCTTTCTCAGCTTTGTCTTGGTACCCTACTTCTAATCTCCAACCGGTCCATAGACTTATAAAGTGTGAAGTCAGCTACTTCACCAGGAACCTTCACCTATAGTCCAAAAGACTTGTCTGCTGTTATTACCGGAGAGCTTTGAACCTAGTTTGTGTTGATAACTTAAAAATACCATCTATTTTGGAAATGAAATCGTTGCTCTTTGAGTTGGCTGTAAAAGAAAGTTCACTAGTTGAATTTCTATCTTTGCTAAGCAAGAAGGAACAGGATGGGACACTACCAAGAGTTCGTAAAGAAATGGAACACTCAATCTAGTTATTACAGCTTGTTTGAAGTTTATATGTAGTCTTGATAAGCTACCCTGATTTTTTTTTTTTTTTACTATAATGCAATGTTGTCTATTCCAATTGGAGAGGGTTTATGCAATCCATGCTCCTACATGCTGAAAAGATGTTACATTCCATGTCCATGCTCTTATACGCTTAAGCTAACTACTCCTGTTTCCTATGCATTTCAGTTCACCCAATAGAGAATGAGTTGAAGGATCCTTCCCAGATGAAATCTATCGTTCGAACATCAATTACTTTGTGTTCTTCTGTCTATGTAGCAACCAGCTTCTTTGGATTTCTTCTCTTTGGTGATCATACCTTGGATGATATACTCGCCAATTTTGATGGCAATCTTGGGATCCCATATAGCTCATTGCTTAATGATGCTGTGAGAATCAGCTATTGCATCCATCTAATGCTTGTATTTCCTATTGTCTTTTTTTCACTCCGCCTCAACCTAGATGGCCTTCTTTTCCCCTATGCAATCCCTATTATCTTTGACAACCGAAGATTCTTCTCGGTAACTACCTTTCTCATGGGATTCATTTTTTTGGGAGCAAATTATGTGCCGAGCATTTGGGATGCCTTCCAGTTTACGGGTGCCACAGCTACTGTATCTGTTGGTTTCATCTTCCCAGCTGCTGTAGTACTGAGGTGAGTACATCAATTGAAACTTAACTTGTTTGCCTCTCAGATCCAAAATGGCTTGATGTGCCTACGTAGGCAAAATAGCTGGCTTACTTAATGGACGGTAGCAGTATGGGCATTTTTGTTTGCTGTAATCCTTCAAAAAGGTGAACCTGAGTTCTTTTGAATACGAGGAACAAGGGTTCCCAAAAGTTACATAGCATAACAAATCTAACCTTTGCAACGTTCCATTGACCAGTAAACCTACCACCTCAGTATTTATCAAATATCATGAAATTGATGTTTGCATGTTCTTGTTAATGCAGGGACACTCATGGAATTGCAACAAAGAAAGACAGGCTAGTATCGTGGGTGATGATAATCTTAGCTGTATCATCAAGCATCGTGGCCATCTGCAGTGACATTTACAGCATTTTCAACAGCGAGAGAATTCTTGAAAGTTAATCTCAGACAGAAGACAACTATTTGATGATCTCATCTCATGCCTACCACTCAAAATTTTGGGTATGCATTACATACTGTTGGTCTATACATAATACACTGCCTCGATGCTGCAGAGTTTTCTTGACGCATCTTAACATATCAATGTTATAAACAACGAGAGTTAGGGGGTTGCTGGCTAAAATATTACTGCAACTTATGAGTGAGTCGTTGTAATTACTTTGGTCGTGCTAATAGATTTGTAAATTCTGTAGTTGATATAGGTCCGTTTACAACATGTAACATTTCTGCAAAATTGTAATTTCTTACTTGCGGGAAAGAAAGAAGATAGAAAGATTCTTCCTAGCTGTAAAATTCTTATTCTTGTTTCAAGAACATGTAATTAACTGTACATTCTCATTCATTTGTAATTTTTTAAACATTTGCCAATTTGCTCTGTCTGTCTTTCTGTCTGATCTTTATCTTTCTTGTGATTCAAAAGTATTGGCATGTGTGCCAAAAGTGAGGGTGAAGTGCAGACCTAGTTTCATAGTTAACCGTTGGAGAAAATTCCAACGCTAATTTATATCACATGTCGATCTACATTCTAATAATGTGGTTGAAGGAGAACGAGAGCGTAAAAGTGCTCATAATTAAAACACAAAAACTTTGGAAAAACCGTCAATAAGACAGATTTCCTTATAACCAACTCACCATGTATTGGTGTGCTAATATATATATATATATATATATATATATATATATATACACACACGCACACACACACACTATACTGTTACTTAAATTTCATATATAATTCAGCGTTCCATTGGATAAGGTGTTTTGTGATTTGGTTGAGAGGTCTGGATTCAACTTTTTGAAAGTTATGTAAAATTTATTTTATTCTTGAGTTGTGAATTATCAAGTCTTATATACTCCCTTCGTTCCGGATAAAGAATCCCTATTTAAAAGTCAATTTTTTTAAAGAAAATGATATTTTTATGCTTTAATTTTTAAAAGTAGATTTTTTAAGTGAAATGTATCAAAATAGAATAGTAGACTCTTTGCCGGGAGCACGGATGTAGTATATTATATGTAATGTGTCCAATTTTGGTAATTGCTTTTGTGATTTAATGATAAGCTACTTATGTATGTGCTTAAAAATTTTGGATTCAATCCATAGGATAGTTGTCTAACTTTTTTTTTTTTTTTTTGCTATCAATATTTCAAGCAAAAACTTGATTTTATATCAGTTTGACTATAATTTCCGTTGCTTATATTTGTATGATTCTCAGCTTCATTAGTTGATTATGAGTTTTTATTTTAAAATTTGAATTTGTAGGGAAAGCATATTCTTAAGAAAATATAAATCTAGAATAAAAGAATAAGAATTGATGAGGTGAGTAAAATTCAGAGAGTAGCTCTTAATTGATAAGTTTTTTAAAGTTAGATTTTTTTGTCAAAATTCTAATTAATGGATTACAATAATCGAATCATCAATAAAAAACCAAATGAACATATAACGAATGAGCCAAAAAATGATAGAAGGTAATATAATTTGATGATATAATTGAGAAAAATCCTGAAAAAATGAATAAATCTGAAATATCTTATAGATATGCTTTATATACATTTTACATATTTTTATACATAAGAAAATTATCAAATCAAGATAGAAAATAGCTAGTGTACTAAATATGCAAACAAAGTAATTTTAAATAATTATTTCATATACTTATATATTATGCCAATTGAATACTTTGAACGATGAATAATTAAAAAAATATTTCTTTCTAATTTTTATTTTATATATCTATAGGAACCCATTTTATCATTTTTGTCCTTAGCCCCCAAAAATTTAAAAACAATCATGTGATTAAGTTATAAGAGAGTGAAATTCTGTCTTATAAATTATGATATGTACGACAGTATTACCCGAGACCCAAATACTACAAATCAAATGCATATATGGACTCTTGCACGAGCGTTCGAATCTTTGAAAAGTTGCATCATGTGCTCTCCCTCATGAGCGTGGATGATTGCCAAGGAAATATCTCTGAGATAGTTTCACTTAGTATGTACCAATTATTGCATAAAATCGTAATTTGAAGACTATATTTAATATAAAGTTAGTAGGGAATATTATAATCATAGTCGATTGTATTGTGATCTAATCATCAGTTCATCACAAAACATATATAGTTTGCATATGTTTGAGGACCTTCCACCTTTTAACCGCATTAATTTTTTTATTTTGAAATATATATATATATATATATATATATATATATATATATATATATATATATATATATATATATAAAGTTGGTGAGGAATATTATGGTTGTATCACCTTACTACCTTTTGATAAATCTTCATTGTAAAGCATCTATGTGGAAGTTTTACAAACTCTTGGTTTTCTAGCCATTAACTAATAATAATACATAATAATAATCAATATGATTAGGGGTATTAGTATTAGTATATATAACTTCTTCTATTGCTAATAGTAGAAGACTTATATTTAAAAAAAATTACAACTAACATTACTTCTAACTAATGTGGGATAAAATTCTTTAAGGTGTGACATTATTTCTAATGACTCATATTGTTTAAAAATAGAAATAGAAAATAAGTATCCCACATTATTTTAAAATGAATTATGATTTAAAAAGTTTTTAACAAAAGGACTTCTAATAATATTATCAAGTTAGATGTTAATTTTAAAAGTCTTTAGATCAAAGATTTTTACTATTATTACTAATACAAAATATGTATCTCACGTTAATTAGAACTTAGAAACTTATGTTAATTTTAAAAATATTTAGGTAAAAAAATCGTTTAATATTAGTAACAATAGAAAAAAATTATTATAACAATGAAAGAGATTAATAATCTAATTATAATGACTAAAAGTTATATTATTATTACAAATATATATATATATCAAATTGTACTCGTGCGGAGCACAAACTAAATAACTAGTGAAAAGAAAACTCAATGACTTACTCTCCCTTTATAAAAGATAATACTGTTAACAGTATACATTCTCACAACTATGGATTCAAACAGACACATGCAGCAGAGGTTATAAAGAATGCCAAATATGGAGAGATCAAGTCAAGTATGAAGAAATTCCTTAATTCCATTATAGTTGAAAGTAATAGGGTCTGGTTGTAACTTTTGCTTATTAGAGAGGGCCTCTTTGTAATTGTTGTTTTGATTAGGTAGTTGTTTCTTCCCTGTATATAGTTAGGTCGATTGTTTGTTGTTCAATACACAGAGAATACAATCACAATCCTTCCAGTCTTCATGCCTCTTGAATGAAATTCCAAACTTTCTTTTCTTAGATACTGAAATAATTTCTTTGTGTGATGTGTGCCCCCTTGCTAAACAACACAAATTATCTTTCAATGTTAGTGGTATTAAAAGTAAAGCATGCTTTTATCTTATACACTGTGACCTTTGGGGACCTTATAGAAAATCAACCTTGAATGGTTGTAGATATTTCTTAACTATTGTAGATGACTTTTCTAGGGGTGTTTGGACTTTTCTGATATCTACTAAAACCCATGTTTTCACCTTATTGAAACAATTCTATGCCTATGTCCAAAATCATTTTCAAACCAATATAAAGTTTTGTAGGACTGATCATGGAACTGAGTTCTATAATTCTGAAGTAATACCCTTCCTTGTAAACTTAGGGATTATACACCAAAGCTCATGTGTTGATACACCCCAGCAGAATGGAGTTGTTGAGAGGAAACATCAACACCTCTTAGACATGTCTAGGGCTATTAGATTTCAGTCTGGATTGCCCCTCCATTTCTGGGGATACTGCCTTCTAGCTGCTACACATATAATTAATAGAATCCCTACTACTGCCACTAATTTCAAAACTCCTTATGAGGTTCTCTACAAGACTGCACCTTCATATGATTACTTAAGAACCATTGGATGCCTTTGCTATGCTTCCATTCATCCTTCAGACAAGTTTGCCCCCAGGGCTATTAAATGTGTGCATCTAGGATATCCTGTAGGACAGAAGGGATACATTTTATACAACCTAGAAACTAAGAAGACCTTCATCAGTAGACATGTCATCTTTCATGAATCCATATTTCCTTTCATCAATGTTGAATTTGAAAAAGTAGGACAGTCTACTACTCTGCCTAATGTTGATATTAATCTTTCTCATGATGATTCTCCCATCATGCACATGCAACATCAAAGCAAAGAAAGTAACAACATAGGTGAACCTGAAAGTAATAATATAAGTGAACCTCCAGGAAACATAGATGAACCTATTAATGGCACTGAAGCCATGAACACACAGGTCACCAACAGAAGATCCAACAAAATTAAATATCCATCCTGTTAAACTTAAAGATTATGTTGTTTCTTCGCTTTTAATAGACACAACCATACTTATCATCATTGTGCAAATTCCATGGTTCACATGCAAGAGCCACAGCTTCTTACAACCAAAACGCACCGCACGGAATGGATTGAGGCAATGAATAAGGAAATAACTGCCCTTGAAGCCAATCATACATGGGATGTTGTTAGTCTACCACAAGGGAAAAGACCCATTGGATGCAAATGGGTTTATAAAGTAATATATAATTCTGATGGGAGTGTGGAGAGATTAAAAGCCGGGTTGGTTGCTAAAGGATACAACAGGCCGAAGGAATAGATTTTTAGACCTTTGCCCCT
>CM028378.1:47794841-47921139 GCA_013146195.2 Codonopsis lanceolata | reverse complement strand
ATTTCCAAAGATTGAAAATCTCTCAAAACAAAGAGATTTCAAAGAAAAATATCTCTAAAGATGATTTTCAGAATTCCAACATGTTCAATGCAAACAATTTCCATATTTAACCAAGTCTCTAATAAAGTGGTGTCTTAAATTAATGTGTTTAGTTCGAGAATAATGAACTGGATTTTTGTGCTAAGCAAATGCATAGGTGTTATCAAAAACAAGGTTAACACATCAATGTGAACACATAATCTTTGATCATTTGAAGCATCCATAAAAGATTTAAGGCTTCTCTCAAAAATATTTTGATAAGCATGCAAATTTTGAGATTCAACCTTACTTCTTCTCCATTGTATATGCCATCATGAATATCACCTATCACTTGAGAGATTGGATGGTTTTTTCGAATACGGCTAGGAATGTCATGGCTGCAACCATTCAAATTTGACCGATTTTCTCGAATGTTCAGACCGATTCAAAGTTCGGGACCAGGACTGCTTTCAATCGCCAGAGTTTACGTCCAATGTTGCTCCCATTGTTGCAACATCGGGTGACACATAATGAATCACATTGGTCGAACTTTCGAACATGCGTGCCTCGGCTACGATCATGTGCGTATTTCTGTGAATCTTTGCTGGTTCTCTTGGTTAAGATTTTGGAGGAGATTCATCAATGGTTTCATAGAACCGAAAGCTTAGCACCGGACATATATCAAAGGGTTCACAATATTTGGACTTGCCTTTGTCATTACTACCCTTAGGAACCCATATCCGCTGTTTAAAAACTTTGGGTTGGAGGTTTTTGAAAAATTTCGATTTGTCTTTGAACGAGGCTTCCAATGTGTTCGCCAATGTTGCGGCATTGGGGCGATAAGGCTTCCATACGGTTCGCCAATGAACTTTTTCAAAGAAATCTTGCCTCATTTCATTCTCATACATGGCCTTTTTCGAGAAAACAAAAGGGTTGTATGTGACCAAAGCTTATGGCGTAAGTGACAAACATAATTTTTTCTTTCTTACTCTCGGTTTTCACGTAAAAACGGCGATTTGAGAGAAAACTTTCATTGGTCTGCTTGGTTTCGATGTTCCTTCTCCCTCTTCACAAATACCTTAGTGGACAAAACCAATACCGATCTAGAAGTATTACTGACAGATCATCAACCTTTGTTTGCTAGAATTCCACTTGGTCATGGTCTCTTTTGCTTGAGTAATTGCTCCTTTAACTTCTCAATCTCCACATCCTTTCTACTTGGACACTCTCCAACCTCACTATGCATTCTTTTTATCATCATTTGCCTTTTTTAATAGTTCATTTGCCTTACCAAGTAGTGTAACTTGGTGAGCTCTCTTCTCCCAATCCTTGTACAGCCTTGTTCCAAAGGTTCGAATCATGTCTCCATCATCTTCTCGCAACTGTGGAATTAAAACGTAAGAAATTGTTCCTCTGCGCGATGTCTCTCCCAATGTTGCTCCCGATGTTGCAACATCGGGTGACACATTTGCCGAAACATCTGCATTTTCGAATCGTAATCATAAACAAAGATTCAAGTCAAACCGAAGTCTTCCGGGCATTCTTAGTTTAGAAAGAACGAACATTGGCGGTCCTTCACATAAAGTCCGAAGGGCCTCCCACACATCTTTGGCAGATTCATAATTTGCTATTACCCTAAAGGTGTTAGCATCTAAGGCTTTATAAATAGCAGACAAGGCTTTTGAGTTAAAAGAAGCAGTGTTCCTATCATCATTGGTCCACTCAGATTCTTTGGTGATCTTAACATCACCATCCGAATCTGATTTTAGGAGGACTCCAACCATTTAAAAAAAGAAGCCACGCTCTTTCATCAATGGATTTGATGAAGATGCGCATCTTGACTTTCCATATAGAATAATTAGCATTTGTGAGAGTAGGAGGACGAACCACGTTCTCATACTGAGAATCCATCACGTCTTTAAACAGAATCGACTCTTAGTGATATCAAGAGAAGGCTCTGATACCAATTGAAAGAACGTGATGCCACGGAGTCTCAATATAAAACGATGTTATTGTCAATGTTGCAGTGAATGTTGCAACAATGACAGTAACAATGATAACATAAAGTATATCACAGAAAATAGCAGCGGAAGTTTTGTTTTCAGATTTTAAACCAAGCAGACTTTGGAAGACAGAAAATAACTTAAAAACAATCTACAAGTATCAAACTTGTAGATCAAACCTCAAGGCCACACAAATTATATTAAAAACAATAATGTTTTACCACAAATAACAAACAAAAATTCTCACAAGATATAGGATCTTGGAGAACCAAAAATCCCACATAAAACCTAAACCAAACGTGGGAAGAAAGAAGGAAGATCAACTTCAAAAGGACGAGAAAAGAAGCGAAGAAACGGTTCTTCAATGGTTCGATGAAACTGTTAATGTTGTGTTATCTGAAGTTTCAAACAGCTTCTCTTCGAAAGGATGAACTGCTGCACAAAACCTATCCAGATTGCTCTCAGTTTATGGCTCCTAATCTTCTCTCATTCAGGCTCTGCGCACACAGCGTATATCTCTTCTTAATCTGCTCTCGCAGGTCGCACATTGCTTCATGATCAGCCTCCAATATATACACAGTCCTGCAAAAGCCACAGCAAAAGGAAAACACAATCCTACTAGGAAAGAGATTAGTTATCAAACATAAGAGATTACCTTTCCTAATACAACCATGATACTTTGAATAACTACATTATTTTGCAAAGATTTAGTTACCAAAAATAAATTGCCTAAATCTCTTAAAAGATTTTCAAATCAATCTACCAAAAGTGTCCTAACCAAAATCTATCACCTAAATAATCATTAACTAAAATAAAATCCTACTTTGACCAAGAAAGGTGAAAACAAGATAAAATATGTCATGCCTATTTTACCCTTACAATGGAGTATATTATATGTAATGTGTCCAATTTTGGTAATTGCTTTTGTGATTTAATGAAAAGCTACTTATGTATGTGCTTAGAGATTTTGGATTCAATCCATAGGATAGTTGTCTAACTTTTTTTTTTTTGCTATCAATATTTCAAGCAAAAACTTGATTTTATATCAGTTTGACTATAATTTCCGTTGCTTATATTTGTATGATTCTCAGCTTCATTAGTTGATTATGAGTTTTTATTTTAAAATTTGAATTTGTAGGGAAAACATATTCTTAAGAAAATATAAATCTAGAATAAAAGAATAAGAATTTATGAGGTGAGTAAAATTCAGAGAGTAGCTCTTAATTGATAAGTTTTTTAAAGTTAGATTTTTTTGTCAAAATTCTAATTAATGGATTACAATAATCGAATCATCAACAAAAAACCAAATGAACATATAACGAATGAGCCAAAAAATGATAGAAGGTAATATAATTTGATGATATAATTGAGAAAAATCCTTAAAAAATGAATAAATATGAAATATCTTATAGATATGCTTTATAAACATTTTACATATTTTTATACATAAGAAAATTATCAAATCAAGATAGAAAATAGCTAGTGTACTAAATATGCAAACGAAGTAATTTTAAATAATTATTTCATATACTTATATATTATGCCAATTGAATACTTTGAACGATGAATAATTAAAAAAAATATTTCTTTCTAATTTTTATTTTATATATCTATAGGAACCCATTTTATCATTTTTGTCCTTAGCCCCCAAAAATTTAAAAACAATCATGTGATTAAGTTATAAGAGAGTGAAGTTCTGTCTTATAAATTATGATATGTACGACAGTATTACCCGAGACCCAAATATTACAAATCAAATGCATATATGGACTCTTGCACGAGCGTTCGAATCTTTGAAAAGTTGCATCATGTGCTCTCCCTCATGAGCGTGGATGATTGCCAAGGAAATATCTCTGAGATAGTTTCACTTAGTATGTACCAATTATTGCATAAAATCGTAATTTGAAGACTATATTTAATATAAAGTTAGTAGGGAATATTATTATCATAGTCGATTGTATTGTGATCTAATCATCAGTTCATCACAAAACATATATAGTTTGCATATGTTTGAGGACCTTCCACCTTTTAACCGCATCAATTTTTTTATTTTGAAATATATATATATATATATATATATATATATATATATATATATATATATATATATATATATATATATATATATATATATATAGTTGGTGAGGAATATTATGGTTGTATCACTTTACAACCTTTTGATAAATCTTCATTGTAAAGCATCTATGTGGAAGTTTTACAAACTCTTGGTTTTTTAGCCATTAACTAATAATAATACATAATAATAATCAATATGATTAGGGGTATTAGTATTAGTATATATAACTTCTTCTATTGCTAATAGTAGAAGGCTTATATTTTAAAAAAAATTACAACTAACATTACTTCTAACTAATGTGGGATAAAATTCTTTAAGGTATGACATTATTTCTAATGACTCATATTGTTAAAAAATAGAAATAGAAAATAAGTATCTCACATTATTTAAAAATGAATTATGATTTAAAAAGTTTTTAACAAAAGGACTTCTAATAATATTATCAAGTTAGATGTTAATTTTAAAAGTTTTTAGATCAAAGATTTTTACTATTATTACTAATACAAAATATGTATCTCACGTTAATTAGAACTTAGAAACTTATGTTAATTTTAAAAATATTTAGGTAAAAAAATCATTTAATATTAGTAACAATAGAAAAAAATTATTATAATAATGAAAGAGATTAATAATCTAATTATAATGACTAAAAGTTATATTATTTTTACAAATATATAATGACTCAAATTGTACTCGTGCGGAGCACAAACTAAATAACTAGTGAAAAGAAAATTCAATGACTTACTCTTCCTTTATAAAAGATAATACTGTTAACAGTATACATTCTCACAACTATGGATTCAAACAGACACATGCAGCAGAGGTTATAAAGAATGCCAAATATGGAGAGATCAAGTCAAGTATGAAGAAATTCCTTAATTCCATTATAGTTGAAAGTAATAGGGTCTGGTTGTAACTTTTGCTTATTAGAGAGGGCCTCTTTGTAATTGTTGTTTTGATTAGGTAGCTGTTTCTTCCCTGTATATAGTTAGGTCGATTGTTTGTTGTTCAATACACAGAGAATACAATCACAATCCTTCCAGTCTTCATGCCTCTTGAATGAAATTCCAAACTTTCTTTTCTTAGATACTGAAATAATTTCTTTGTGTGATGTGTGCCCCCTTGCTAAACAACACAAATTATCTTTCAATGTTAGTGGTATTAAAAGTAAAGCATGATTTGATCTTATACACTGTGACCTTTGGGGACCTTATAGAAAATCCACCTTGAATGGTTGTAGATATTTCTTAACTATTGTAGATGACTTTTCTAGGGGTGTTTGGACTTTTCTGATATCTACTAAAACCCATGTTTTCACCTTATTGAAACAATTCTATGCCTATGTCCAAAATCATTTTCAAACCAATATAAAGTTTTGTAGGACTGATCATGGGCGAGTTCTATAATTACAGTAATACCCTTCCTTGTAAACTTAGGGATTATACACCAAAGCTCATGTGTTGATACACCCCAGCAGAATGGAGTTGTTGAGAGGAAACATCAACACCTCTTAGACATGTCTAGGGCTATTAGATTTCAGTCTGGATTGCCCCTCCATTTCTGGGGATACTGCCTTCTAGCTGCTACACATATAATTAATAGAATCCCTACTACTGCCACTAATTTCAAAACTCCTTATGAGGTTCTCTACAAGATCGCACCTTCATATGATTACTTAAGAACCATTGGATGCCTTTGCTATGCTTCATTCATCCTTCAGACAAGTTTGCCCCCAGGGCTATTAAATGTGTGCATCTAGGATATCCTGTAGGACAGAAGGGATACATTTTATACAACCTAGAAACTAAGAAGACCTTCATCAGTAGGCATGTCATCTTTCATGAATCCATATTTCCTTTCATCAATGTTGAATTTGAAAAAGTAGGACAGTCTACTACTCTGCCTAATATTGATATTAATCTTTCTCATGATGATTCTCCCATCATGCACATGCAACATCAAAGCAAAGAAAGTAACAACATAGGTGAACCTGAAAGTAATAATATAAGTGAACCTCCAGGAAACATAGATGAACCTATTAATGGCACTGAAGCCATGAACACACAGGTCACCAACAGAAGATCCAACAAAATTAAATATCCATCTGTTAAACTTAAAGATTATGTTGTTTCTTCTGTTTTTAATAGACACAACCATACTTATCATCATTGTGCAAATTCCATGGTTCACATGCAAGAGCCACAGTCTTACAACCAAGCAGCTCTGCACACAGAATGGATTGAGGCAATGAATAAGGAAATAACTGCCCTTGAAGCCAATCATACATGGGATGTTGTTAGTCTACCACAAGGGAAAAGACCCATTGGATGCAAATGGGTTTATAAAGTAATATATAATTCTGATGGGAGTGTGGAGAGATTAAAAGCCAGGTTGGTTGCTAAAGGATACAACCAGACTGAAGGAATAGATTTTTCTGAGACCTTTGCCCCAGTGGCTAAGATGGTCACAGTTAGAACTATCCTAGCTATAGTTGCAGCACAAAATTGGGAGGTACAACAATTAGATGTCAATAATGCATTTTTGCATGGGGATTTAGAAGAAGAAGTGTATATGGACATACCTCTTGGATACAAAGGACAGACTGCCCCTAACAGTGTATGCAAGCTGAGGAAGTCTCTATATGGGCTGAAACAGGCCTCTAGACAATGGTTCTCCAAATTAACTGAATTCCTTTTGGAACTTGGTTACACTCAGTCTCTTGCATGTTATTCTCTTTTTACTCATAAAGAAGGGCATGAATTCACAAGTGTATTAGTGTATGTTGATGATGTTCTTCTTGTTGGAAATAACATAGGAGTCATCAATTCTTTAAAAGTCCTTTTGCATGACAAGTTCAGTATCAAGGACTTAGGGTCCATCAAGTATTATCTTGGGATTGAAGTGATCAGATCAGTGGATGGTTTTCATATGAGCCAAAGAAAATATGCTATGGACTTGGTGGAAGCAGCAGGACTTCTGAATGCAAATCCTCTGACCATTCCATTTGATCCAAATGGAAAACTAATGATGAATGAGGGTACTCTTTTGGAAAATCCATCAGATTATAGGCAACTGGTTGGGAAGCTTATTTACCTGACTGTTACTAGGCTTGACTTGGCCTTTGCTGCTCAATGCTTGAGTCAGTTTGTTCAAAGTCCAAGGAATACTCATTTGCAGGCCCTGCATAGAGTGCTGAGATATGTAAAAGCTTCACCAGAGCAAGGAATCTATTTACCTTCTTCTAATCAACTTGAACTTCAGGCTTTACGTGATAGGATCGGCTGGGAATCTAATGACGAAAAGTCCATTCTGAGATTTTGTATGATGCTAGGAAAATCACTCATCTCTTGGCATTCAAAGAAGCAGTCAGTAGTGTCTAGATCCTCCACTGAAGCAGAGTACAGGGCTTTGGCTACTGCTAGCTGTGAAGTAATGTGGCTTAGTGGTCTTTTAAAGGACTTACAGGTTCAGTTATCTTCACCTGTTAGAATGTATTGTGATAGCTCCTCTGCTATAGCAGTGGCCAATAACCCAGTCTATCATGCCAGAACTAAGCATATAGAGCTGGACTGTCACTTTATCAGGGAGAAGATAAAAGAATGGCCTCATCAGTTTACATCATATAACCGCCAAGAACCAGCTGGCTGATGTCTTCACCAAATTCTTGGGGAAGAATCTACATTGGAGTTTTCTTTCCAAGTTGGGGATTGTGAGCATTTACACTCCCACAACTTGTGGGGAGAGTGTTAACAGTATACATTCTCACAACTATGGATTCAAACAGACACATGCAGCAGAGGTTATAAAGAATGCCAAATATGGAGAGATCAAGTCAAGTTTGAAGAAATTCCTTAATTCCATTATAGTTGAAAGTAATAGGGTCTGGTTGTAACTTTTGCTTATTAGAGAGGGCCTCTTTGTAATTGTTGTTTTGATTAGGTAGTCGTTTCTTCCCTGTATATAGTTAGGTCGATTGTTTGTTGTTCAATACACAGATAATACAATCACAATCCTTCCAGTCTCCATGCCTCTTGAATGAAATTCCAAACTTTCTTTTCTTATGAAACACCATGAGTAACATACTTTATATCTTAATTAGCTATTAACTATTAACTACGACTATGATGTGAAACATTTTGATTAAAACATCTAATACTATATTGTTGGGTAGCAACATTTCATGTAACACAATTTATATAAGATTATTAAATTAAAGAAATAAACACCAAAAAATCATCAAGACATACTATTATTTTCAACTCGCGGACTAAATAATTCAAAAGACTTTAATACACCTCATTCAAAAGACTTCAACAAAATTATTGATGAAGAATATTATTTTCTTATGACCATTTCCAAAATGAGAAATAAAAAAACACCATAAAAAACAGTAAAATACCTACTATTTATAAAGCTACAACATCAAAATCACAACTCCACCATTAAGTCTTATGTCAAGTAAGTTTTCTATTTTAATATATTATATATAAGCAATACACCACCTCAAAACTTATTATACACGTACGATGTGAGGTTCGAATAATATTTTTGTTCGTTAAAACTATTTATAATAAGATTATATAACTATTTTAGTACTCCATCTGTTTTCAAATTATCGTCTTCTTTGACCCAGCACCCCGTTTAAGAAAAAAGTAATTGAATGTATTATAAATTTTTTTATCCGTGTTATTTCATTTAAAGCCCTTAAACATGTCCTCATAATTAAAATAAGTATAAAATATAAGAGTAAAGTGGTAAAAGTAGTTTTTTAAATAGAAAATATAACTATAGTAATTAAGACAGGGGCGGACGCATGCTTTAGACTTGGGGGGCAGGTGCACCTCTTAACTTTTTTTTTTTTTAATTTTCACTATGTAAAACGACGCCGTTTTACATAGTGACACCGCTCAAGTTTTCCAGATCTAGGGTTACTTCGCAGTTCGCACTGAAAATCAAACGGCAAAAGAACTAAAGAAGTGAGCGTGGGACTGTGGGAGACTGCGACTGCGAGCGAATACGAGAGAGCGAGTGAGCGTCGACTCCGTCGAGCGACACCGGAGTCCGGAAGCCAGGAAGTGGGAACGAAGGCTCGAAGTCGAAGCACAGCCGGAACTTGAAGCCGGAAAGCCGGAACTTGATTACTTGAAGCCGGAAAGCCAGAGCTTGACTGCTTCTTTGATTTGAATCTTGAATTTGGTCTGTCGAAGAGTCAAAGAGGAGAGTGGAGAGTGGAGACTGAGACTGAGGAGTACAGACTACAGAGTACTCACCGAGCGGCGAGGCGGCGACGGCGGCCGACGGGCAGAGTGGCAGACGCAGAGGCCGAGGTAATTTCCTTTTTATGTTTCTCACTTTCTCCAATTCTTCAATCTTCATTCAATCATTCTTCAGGTTCTTCACAGCTTCACTTAATTGTTATTTGTTAATCACTTCAATTCAAGTCTTCAATTCTGCATTTCTGAATTCTGATTTGTGAATTATGCATAGGAAATTCCGAAATTAGGAATACCAATTACAAATATTTTGGGTTCTTCTCGTCTCTTGTATGTTTTATTGAAAATGACTTGTTAATGAGTGTTACAGATGACGATGTAATTCAACGTTTTCAATGTATGAAAACACGTAGGGGACAATTGTAATTTTCAAAAAATTATGTAATAGTATTAATTTGTGACACCGCTGAAGTTTATGTCTGGATCCGCCACTGATTAAGGATGACTATAGTAATTAAGGATGACTCAAGATGGGCCACATATCCATCTTTTGATTAATAATAATTTTAATTTTCATACATTTAAATATTTAATCTTTCAACTTCTCATTGGTTCCATAAGATAATTTTTGGTAATTACTGTAATTAAGATATATAGTATATTACTCATGATATTATCATTTATAAATGGAGAGTAAGTCATTGAGTTTTCTTTTCATTTCTAATTGGATAAAGGTAGTTAGAGACAAGAATGACTTGATGTTTAAGTGCTTGTTTGGTAGAGCGTTTTGACCAAAACGTTGGTAAAAAACGCAGTGTCTCCTCTTTAAAAATGTTTCAATGCAACATTTTAAAAATGTGCACCGTTTTAAAAATGTGTTGTATTTACAACTATTTTGTTTATAAAAATAGCATTTTGAAATAGTTTTCCAAACATGTTTACAAGAAAAAAAATTATGTTTTGAAAATGATGCGTTTTAAAAACGATGCGTTTAGAAAAAGTTGTGTTTTTAAAACGATGCACCAGACAGACTTTCTACACATGTGGGATAAATTGTTGTTGACAACTGAAAATTTAGCCTTTAAACTTCATTTTCCTATCAATGTGACGTTTGATTAAGTTTTTTGAAACACTTTTAAAACTCATTTTATCCAGAAATAAAAGTGAATTAGATGGAACAAATTTTTAATAATTTTTGCATACTCATATTGACCCATATGATTATTTATTTTTCATTAGTTGGGTGTTTAGCATCATAAGGGTTATTTACTGGTTTGACAAAAACGTCTAATTTTTTCAACAGTTTCCAAAGTATTTACTCATACACATATAAGAAAAAAACTATTTTAAAATAAAAATATTATACTAAACGATCACTAACTTGGATACATTAACAATACCTCACTTTTATTAAATATAATAATCATTATAATGTAGTAATATGTTTCTTATAAATTACAATCCTGCAGAGTAAGGGTTTCATTGCTAGTTATAGTGAATAATGAATATGATTCGGTCCACCTGAATATGATTGCTTGTTTAAATCTAACAAAGGTGATAAAAGAATATTTAATAAATCATTGATTTTATTTTATTTTATTTAAAAATGTATTTTTCTATTTATTTCCCATTATTATCAATATCACTAATAATCTTTGATGGTGCGTTTGAATGTCGAGAAGCTATTTTGATTCATTATTTTCATTATTTCCTCGATGATAGTAGTTAGTCTAACAAATGGATCCCCCGAGATAAAGATTGACACCAAATGCGTCTCATAGAAATTTTATGACAATGAAGTTTAAATGGTAAAAATTAAAAACATGAAAATCAATTGAAGAGCCCATCAAACCTTGTCCCTCAAAACCCCTTTACTAATGTTCGTGGGCTTATCGATAGTACTGGACTTTTTAAAATGATGTCCGATATCATATGGACTTATACTGGGCATTCCTATACACACCCTAGTGTTACATAACAGTCAACATATCTTCTAATGGATCCCTTAATCAATTTGGCATGTCTTGAATATATTACTTTCTTCGTTCTAAAATTCTCGTTTGAATTGATTTGACGTATAGTTTAAGAAAACACATTTATATAAATTATTAATATTAGAATAGTGTGTGGTTTCCTTTAAGGCCCATAAATATGTGACCCAAAATTAAAATAAGAATAAATTAGTAAAAATGATGTCCTAAAAATGAAACTTTAAAAGAAAATAATTATTTTAGAATAAACGAAAAAAAAAAAGACAATAATTTTAAAATATATACACTTAAGGGCAAAGCAAGAGTGCGGTTAACACGGGTCGACAGTATCAGTATAGTAACGAAGGCAACGGTGGAGATGCTGCTTTCCTCTTTTCTAAGTGATGCTACAGTAATTAATTGACGGTGCGGTGGTATATCTATTTTTTAAATTAGACTAACAAATGGCTCTCTATATTGCAAATGTGTTTTCTTTCTAATCTAAATTCACTTTTTTTTTTCTTCAACGTTCATAAATCACCAAAATTACAAAGAATAGATGATCCTAAGAGTACTTATGAATAAGTGCGACAACTTAGATTAATTAAAAGTCTAAGGGTTTGTTTGGTAATAAGACAATGATAAGTAATATTATTACTCCCAGTACTATTAGTGTCCTCGTTATTAATCATCACTTGTATATCGGGGGTAATTTTGAGATTACAAATGTTAATCCCAATTTTTTTTAGTGAGGCGTTAATAATACCACCCTCTTCATTGGTATTAATAGTGAGGTAATAATTACTTAATCCGGATAACTCATGTTATTAGTCCCGACCATCTATTATGTATCAAATATCAGACAACTCGGCTTATTAATCATATCTGCCTTTAACCCTGGTTATCAAACACGGTACCTAAGAGTAATTATTAATTTGACATTTATACATTTAAGTTAATTATATAATAAATGTGATTGAAGCCGATAACAACGGCTTTGTATTTATCGGACTTAAATACCACGTCAGTACGTCACGTCCATAAATATTATTCAAGGAGAAGATGAATGATGACCGTTGTTGAAAAGTGGTAGTTAAGGTGGGGGCAGCTTGGTCGTTTCCGTATAAGATTATTGTAGAGCGTAGACTAGAATTTGTCCTCGTGCATATAATAATACAATGTATCGTTAATATAAAATGATATCAGTATTTGAATAAATTAATATATGTTTAAATTTTGTAAAAATCAAATCAATGTATAATACAAAATAAAATAATATTTTATTTGACTCAAAATTTGTCACTCATCATTTATAAAAAGAGTCAAATTTTTCTGGTTATGATCAATACCCATTTTGCATTCACAATCAAACAAATTCATAAAAGAATCTGTTTATCGTTTTTTTTTTAATTAAAGAGTGTTGGTTATGTCATATGGTTGAGAATCCGAGTGCTGCATATTTCCAAGCTCGATAGAAGCAAAAGAAGAAAGGAGTGATGCAACAGTAGATTTATATGCGAACAGAGTGGTCACGGTTGGCTAAAGCATACCTGTAATATACATGAAATAAAGATAGAAGGTGGTTCGTCTCTTTTATTCTTTTATGCAACAAGATGCTCTTTTTTTTCTTTCTATAACCGACATATGGTCGTCCTTCGATGAATAGAGTCCGCCTCTTTCAAAGTTCAAAGTTCAAAGCCATTGCCAAATAGACATACAGACCCTAACCCTAACCTACTACTCATGCCAATGGCCATATTTCTATTTTCTATGTGCTCTCTGTATCTACCCATATCTACTATTGCTACTCTGCTTCTCAGCCTTCTTTAAATATTTAATGCTTATTTCCATTCCAACAAATCATATTTTCGTTTACAATATGTATTTTCAATCTTTCCCTCCGTAATGATGTAGTAATACATCAAACATAGAATATTATAACCTAGTCCTTCCTCCAACCCAACTGCCTAAACAGATCTTAATGGCAAAACATATATAGATTCTTGAGAGAAACCTATAGATTATAAAGTCAGACTTTTATTATAACCCAATCCTTAGCTCAATCATTCCTCCAACCCAACTATCTAAATAGATCTTAATGGCGAAACTTACATAGATTCTTAAGAGAAACTTACAGAAGGCCCGATGTCGACGGCCGCTTGAGGAGAGGCAAGAAAGTGGCGGCGACTTGAGGGGACGAAGAGAAAGTGGCGACGTCTTTAGGGGATGCTGAAATAAATCGAGAAGGAAAGGGGAGGGGAAATGATAGAAATTGGGCGGAGTAAAAAGAGAGAAAGAGTTGGAGGAGAAGTTGGGCGGAGTCACAAATAGAGAGATAGATAGAGAGGGGTTGGAGAAATAAAAGTGACGTGTGTTTTGTGGTTGGAGTAGAGAATTAACCGTCCTCACACGCTTGGTGGATAAAAGATTTAATCTTGACTAGTAGTTATGTTTGGTAAAAACAAATCTTGGTCAGTAGTTAGCTTTTACCATTTCAAGTGTACGAGATTGAGCTAAAATATAATATAGATAGAGTGAGGCTAACCACACCTCAATTTCCTATCTCTACACCCCATGTACTGCATTGTACATCGTAGAGTACAACATTTCAATGCAATACTTGGGGTGCAAGGATAGGAAATTGGGGTGGAGTTAGTTACACTCATATGAATATCATTAGCTTCCGTGATATACCATTGCTAGTGGACACATAGACATACTCATTTCCACTTAAAGAGTCCACATATGACTAAGGCACGGTGTCGGTATGAGTTCGGTTCAATGGATGTTTAGGATAAACAAAGCCCATAACTAAGGGGGTAATTCAAACAAAACCCACAACTGAAGGTTTTATATGTAATTGTTGGGGGGGGGGTAATTCAAACAAAACTCATAAATGAAGAGTTCGTATGTAACTCACATACTTACTGATCAATCTGGACCGTCAGTGTGTTTGACACAATTCATTCAGGGCTGCCAGTTATACCATGAGCTCTTTTATAATAGAGATGGGGGTTCATATGTAACTCATGTACTTATGGATTAATCTGGACCATCAGTTGTGTTTGACACAATTCAATTAGGGCCGCCAGTTATACCCTGAGCTCTTTATAATATATATAGGTTAATCTTACCCCTACATGGTTGTGACCATTTAGGTCCACGGGTTAAACAGACTATTTTAAATAGATCGTTAAAATTGTTGACCTAACACTAACCCTAGAAGCCTCAGTTTAAACCGGTAGCTAACGGGTTACGCCTAAAAACACACAAATATTTCAATCTAAACTTTGAAATCAACTAATCAACGAACGACGATCAACATCACAATTCAAAAATTAATAATCATACAACGAGTCAACATCACTTGAGCGATAAAATTCAAAACACAAATCAACTTCAAGTACTACTAGTTAAAAAGTATTAATACAAAAACATGAAACAAGTCAATAAGTATCATCTTTATTCTTCAACCATGAAATAAAAATAAATTAGTAAGCAGTTTCTGAAACATATTAATGCACACATACAACATGTTCAATGATCGTTACTTGTTAGAGTTTTTTAAGAGTTACAATGTTACATGTAAGCCATCATCTCAATGGTTTTTGCACAAAATTATATAAAAATTAATAATAATAATAATAATAATAGGGCTAGCCCTAACGGGTCATAACCCTATTGATCCAACCATGTTAGCACTAGAGTTATATCGGTCACAAATTTCCAACCCTAACCCTTAATTTTCTCATTTTAAAATTTAAACGGGTCGGCTCAATATGTATGAGAACCAATACATTGATCCGATCCAAAATCAATCGAAGATGTATGAGAACCAGAGTCTGACCAATAGTATGATTTTTTTACTTTTTAGCTGTTTAATACAAATACATAATAAAATCTTAAAGACTTAAACTTCATAAAAAGATTAAAAAGCATCCAATAAAAGTATATTGAACAATTATATATATACATATAATTATATATAATAAATAAACAACATATTAGGTCGGGTCAGTCCGATTCCTTGTTTTTTTTTGTTCGCGAACTGGGATCCAACCAAATATCAGATTTCATTGGTTCAGCCTGGTTTCAAAAAACTTATGCACCGTAGATACTAGTTCTTAATTCTTTTACTTAATTTCATGGGCAAAATTCGGACCGATCCACTTTCCCAAATTTCTAATCGCTAAATTACACATTTTTTAAACCAGAAAAAGTCAATTTTAGACGCGAAAAGACTGTGATACCCTTAATGAACAATAGGCGCGTTACGTCAAGTTTATATATCTCGGTGCAAAGTTTATAAAGTGCAAGTTTATATATCGCGATGCAAAGTTTCTTTCATCAATTAATTTTACATATTTTTGACTAACCAATGTATGATACATCTCTTCTATTGGTGATTAATAATATTATTTTTAAAACAACATCAATTTCTAACCAATGTAGGATACATCTCTCCTATTGGTAATAATAGTAAAATATTTTGTAACCAATGTGAGATGCATCTCTTATAAAAGTGAAAGTCTTTAGTTTAAAGACTTTAAAATCTAACATTTACTTTTTAAACAATGTAATACACATCTCTTTTATTGACAATAATATAAAATAATTTAAAATCAATATCATTTTCTAACAAATGTGAGATATACATCTTCTATTGCTAATAATGGTTGAAGTCTTTTATCAAATGACTTTAAAAACAAACATCACTTTCCAACCAATGTATGATACATCTCTTTTATTGGTACTTAATAATAGTATTTTTAAAACAAACATCAATTTGTAACCAATGTGAGATACATCTTTTGTATTGTTAAAAAGTTAATTAGTACTATTTTTAGTGAAATTTTTTTTGCAACTTAAGGCATGAATTTCTTTACGTGTCATTTGTTTGTTGGCGAAGGTAATTGCGCAAATGTGTTATAATTGATAAGAGCATTGAAATGATATATTTATTTGTCCAAATCGAGTTTTGGATGAATAAGATATCAAGACTATTTGTTAAAAAAAAAATTAGTGTTTTTAGTGAAAGAAATTGTGCAACTTGAGACACAAATTTCTTTACGTGTCATTTGTTTATCAAAATGATATATAATTTATTTGTCCAAATCAAGTTTTGGATGAATAAGATATCAATGATTAAAGTATGGTGTTAGAAGTGAGTCATTAGAAGTAATGTCCCACCTTGAAGAGTTTTATCTTACATTAGCTAGAAGTAATGTTAGTTGTAAGAGTTTTTAAATATAAGTTTTCTTATATTGATAATAGAATAAATTATATCTATTAATACTAATACCTATTATCATATTGATTATTATTATTATGTATTATTATTAGTTAATGACTAAAAAATCAAGAGTTTTTAAAACCTCTACATAAATGCTCTACGATGAAGATTTATCAAAAATATATATATATATATATATATATATATATATATATATATATATATATTTATCGTTAGAGAGAATCCTAGTATTGATTAGATGTTTAAGTAGGATCATGGACATTAGAAACCACATTAAACCAATATAAATAATGTCAATTACTTTTCAATCAATCAATAGTAGTATTCTTCTCCTTGCCATTAACCTCACTAAATGACTTACCTTATTTTTCAACTTTAATTCTCTTTCTTTCTAAAACTAAAAATGAGACATTTCTCATGCTTGTCGTACTTTAAAGAGGTGGTCTCGTGTAAAAAGATCTTATAAATCTTTAAAGCTGTCCAAATAGATTGATGGTGTGGGTTGACCCACAACTGACTATAACCCACCATATAACAGGGCGGAATGAACCAACCCATAAATGTGACGGGTTTGGAAATTACCAACTCATCCATCATGGGGTATGGGTCAGGCGGGTCAATCTACCAACTTTTTCTTTTCAATTAATCAAAATAATAATAATAATAAATAATACATAAAATATCACAATTCATTAAAAATTATATTTTCTACAATTATATTCTAAATAACATTTTTTTAACAACTTTCTCTAGTATTAATAGTATAAAATGAGAAAGAAAATATAAATAAAAATAATTTAATCATAACTTTTTTTGTATGTTTTTATAATATTTTTTACGTAAATATTGTGGTTAATCTACCTTATTTTGAGATCTATTGTTGTTGTAAGTGTCACTTTTTAATGAATTCAAATCATTTACTAATATTTCAGATATAAAAAAATTATCTCACATTTTGAGCGAAAATGTTTTTTATTTATAGTTTCGAAGTTGTGGCTTGTGTTATTTGTAACTAATATATGTCCGGTCAACCCGTCGCGGGCCCAACCCGCTTGACCCACCTTCTAGTGGGTTCATATTTTATCAATCCAACCCACCTCTTATAGGTGGCGAGCTAGTCCAACCCGTTTTGACAGCTCTATGGATCCTTATCTGTAAGACGGAACTATTCAGGTTAAATAAAGCAAAATTCAGAAATTTCAATGCAACCTCTTAGTTTTTGAAAATTACAGCGCCGCTCCTCATGTTTATATATGTAGAGTGTCACTTTTTACTATTAGCAGTGTCACTTTTGGCTTTAGAAGTGTCACTTTGCATTTTTAATGAAAATTATAATTTTTTCCCTTAAAAAATGTTACTTTTGAGCTTAAACGTGTTACTTTTACTTTGAAAAGTACCTCATTTTTTTATAAATGAAAATCATTTCGTTTAGCATTAAAGTGTCACTTTATAGTATTAAAAGTGTCACTTTTTAGCATTAAATGTGTTACTTTTGACCCTAAAAGTGTCATTTTACCTTATAAATAAAAATCATCATTATTGACTTTAAAAGTGTCCATTTTTAACATTGAAAGTATTACGTTAGTATTAAATGTGTCACTTTTGGTAGTCACTGTTAGTTTTAAAATGACATTTTTAGTATTATAAATGTGTTACTTTTTAGTATTAAGAGTATTATTTTGTATTTTAATGAGAATTATAATAAATTTCTCTTTATAATGTTATTTTTAAACATAAAATGTATCACTTTTATCTTTAAAATTATCATGTTTGGCTTTAAATGTGTCACTTAGCATTTTGTCAAAGTCTGTTAAGATCCGTCAAGCATCCCAAGGCAAATGAGACTAACAGAGCTGACAGAGGATTAAACTATAAGACGTGGAAAACATAAGAATTTCGACGGAAAACCTTGAAAGTGCAGGGGCACGGGAACAAAATAAGAAACTTCTCATTAATGTGCAATAAAATTTTAAGCATCAACTCTAGACCATCTTGGCTGAAACGTTATTGTGATTTTTGGTAACATATTGTTTATTTATTATGACCCGTGAATTCTTAAATTATGTTTCTTCTTACGGATTTGAGATCCATAAGACTGTCATACACAAATTTTTTCTAATTTTACAAATATATATATATATATATATATATATAACCCTGCCATGTTAGTCCATAGTCTTGAAAAAATGGTCTATTTTAACCTATACACTTCCATTACTTTTGAGAAAAAAAAAACAATTCTTTTAAAATAGTGATACTTTTAGTCTTTGATTATGTATCGCGCACACAAAAAAGTTGTCATGTTAGCATAAATTATAGGAAATACGTATAGAAACATAAATATGTTTGGATTGTCGAATGAAACTTTTTTCTTGAGAGGAGGGGGGGGGGTATGTAGAATCAAAAAGGATTAATATTAAATATTTTTACTTATCAAATTGAGACTATTTTCTTAACACTGAAAAAGTTATACTCCCTCTGTTTTTATATTATCGTCTTTTTTTATATAACACATCGTTTAAAAAAAGTAATTGAACTTATTATAAATATTAGTGAAATGTGTGGTTTCCTTTAATGTCATTGATTATGTGGTCATACTTAGAGTAGGTTGGAAAAGTAAGAGTAAAGTGATAAAAGCGTTTTCCTAAAAGAGAAAGTTTTAAAAGAGGACAATTATTTTAGAACGAACGATAAAAAAAAAGGAAAATGATAATTAAAAAACAGACTGAGTATATAAGAAAATAAAGTTCATTCATCCAATTCATCCCAAAATTATTTTCATGTTTGATCCGACACTTAAATTAAAAAAACAATTGATTTGATTATTAAGTATATCGGTATATAGTGTGTAAACGCATGTGTGTATGTGACCCATCATTTAAATAAGAAGAAAGAGTCTGTGTAACATGTTAAAACATAAAAGTGTTGTCGTGACAAAGAAACTTTCAACAAGACAATTTTGTTTACGGATGAAAAATGTAAGGAAAACAATAATTTTGGAAACTAGGGTGTAATATTTTTTAAATTTTATTTTATCGAAGAAACTTAACTTCAGTTCTCCAAAAAAAAAAATTCTTTTTTTTTATTTTTCCTTTGTATTATAATTGCAATATCACACATAAAAGCTAATAATTTAGTCTAATACATGTATACATGTGAAGTTGTGGATTTAAATGAAAGTGTCACTGACAAAACTCTGTATACCCTTTTTCTGTCTCCATCTCATAGTTTAATTTCATACATAAATTAAAATTAAAACAAAAAAACAAAAAAAAGGTCTTAAACAAAAGAAAAACTGAAACAATTAAGAGACAAAGATTGTTCTCTATCACGAAATATCATTTGATTGCAACAAAAACTTTGCAGTCCATTTTATTTTATTTTTCTGAATGTGAAAGACAGAAAGAGAAATAGGACCTAACCTCAACTTATAATTATACTCCTAAGTCCTAAATGAAAATGACGTTACTATATATTCATTCTCTCAACTTTAGCAACCGATTGGCTGACAAGAATATGTTAAAGTATAAAAAAGGGGACAGCATGACACTGTGACTAGTCACTAATCTTTGTTTCGGTGATTAATTTAGTGCATTAACTATTTTCATTATAGGATTGAACAAATGAAGACAAGACCGCAAGCATAACAATCTTATGATTATGGTTAGAATTTTTTTTTTTTTTTATTTTTATTTGCTAGTGACTATGACTAAAAAGAAATTAAGGACATCTCCAACAATAAACATTTAAAATATTTATTTAATATATCATGTTATTAGCTTATAAATTGTTTCTTCAAAATTTTATTCTCCACAATAGATAAAGCTATAAAAACTTTATTAACTTTTTCTCTACCTTTTATCAAACTTTTTAAAAATCCATCATGGCATAAACCGGTTGATATTTGTACAACTTTTTCAAGCCTTCAATGGTGACTTGGCATTTCACTATAGTCATAAACTTTTTGAAACCTTTGTAAAACTTTAAGATCTACGTAGGAATTACTCTAATCTTAATAGAAGCGATTAGTCTGAATGTCGGTTGAGTTTGCTTTATAAACTATTCAACTAGGTTTGACTAATATATGTAGCCAGCCGGGAGGTAACTCCAAAATGAATATGCTTAGTGTGTATGTGTGTGGGCGACTAGGAGGTGGCCCTAGACCCGGCAGTTGGGTTAGTTTGGGTTGGGCACTTGGGTTTGAGTAGATAATGGGTTGAAACGGATCTCGATCTGTCAAAACCCAAATTATAAATGGGTCAAATGGGATAGGGTCAGAAATGTGTTGGGTTAAAACAAGTTGACCAGTTTTAAATGTTACATATCAATATACAATTGTCTAAACAATTCCCCCCAAATGTTACATATGAATGTTACTTTCCCTAACATTGGATGTCGTCTGGTTGACTGAGAATTATGATTTCCATGGTTGCGTATTTGGAAGATAACCTTGTGGCCTTTTTCAAACCCTAGAGGTTTTACTAAAAATTTCTTTGGGAAAGAAGGCTTTCTGACCTATTTTGCAATAATCTAGGGACTGAATTGTGATTGTGACGTAGTTTGATGACTATTAATTATAACATGGAGATGCCCTTCACTTTAAATTTTTATGAAAGAAACTCTTAAACGTTCACATCATCACTCCGTTAACGAATTTGGCCAAATAGGAGAGAGAGTGTATTTTCTTCCTAAATAGGAAGAGAAAATGGTGGGAAAGGAGGGAGCAAAGGAGCAGCGATATGGTGCAGGCGCGTGCACCACATGTGGGGGGTAAAGGCGTGGGAAGGTAAGTGGTGGATCCCAGTGCTTTGAAAATTGTCTGTAATTTGATTTTTTTCAATTGTTACTATTCAAATGGGCCAGGTTTCCATTTGGGGGGTTAATTACTTTTTTTTCTTTTTTAGAAAATAGTCATTTGTTGGTTTTTTTTTAAAGTTTTTTTTTCTTCTTCCTATAAATATATCACCTCAACCTTCTTCATTTTCTTAACAACTTCTTTATTTTCTCTTCTATTTCTTCATAATCTATTCTAAAAAATCACTTTCTCTACATACTTATCTTCCAAATTGATCCAATAGGTACTAATTTGTTCCAAAATTTATTGAACTCTTCCGATATTGAAGAAAATCAAAATACACAAAACTCTCGTGTTCCCGAGAATGTTCAACATTCTCAATTTTCATCTACTCCCCAATACCCCAAATACCCGTCTATTTTTTCAACAATCCAAATGTTCCCAATTATCTAAATTTCTACATGCCTCCAAATTTTCCAAAATTTGGAAATTTTTAGAATTTTCAAGTTCCTCAAACTATTGAGAATTCATCTGGTAACGTTCCTTTTCCTCTAAATTATTGGCAACCTACCAGAAACCAATTTTTCACTCCGCAAGGTACGCCTCGTGCATTTTCTCAACTTTATATATCTTCAAATGACTCACATCCAACAAGTGTAGATGGGACTTCGTCTGATAATTTTTCGACAACGCAGTCATCGGTTCCCGAGACGCAAATCAATTTAAAAACAATTGATTTGTATGACGAAACTCAACCGGTACTGGTAAAACACAAGTCTCAAACATGTGCAAGATGGACCAAGGATGAAGATCTTGCACTTACAGAAGATGTGCAAACTATTGGCCAATATCCAATAGTTGGTAATAGTCAAAAGAAGTTGCAATATTGGAAGCGTGTAGCTGATTATTACAACGAACATCACCCAAGTGAATCAATTCCAAGAGATATCGCGAGGTTAACACTACGTTGGTCAACTAGAATTGTTGCATCGGCGAGAAGCTTCAACGAAATCTATAATAGGCTTGTCAATGCTAAACACAGCAGTTAGAGCGATGATATTTTAATGAAAAATAAAAGGGCGGTATACCATCAAGAAAAATGTCAGCACTTTAATTTTGATCATGTCTGGGAAGTGTTAAAAAATTCTTCTGTATCATTTTTTAGACAAATGAATATTATTCACACCAATAAAAAATTTAGGACGTCTGACTCCGAGGGCGGTTCTTCTAATACTAGTGTGGATGTTGAATATGTTAAAGATGTGGAAAAAATCGATTTACGTACTAATCCGATTGGACAGAAGGCGAGAAAGCGGAATGCTAAAGATAAAGGAAAATTTGAAAAATCTTCAAATTTAGATGGGTTGCATACGCGTACTTCTGAGTACGCTTTGTCGTTAGATAAATACTCTGAAATTAAAAAAATTGAAGCGGAAGCTAAAGTAGCAATAGAACAAAGAAAGGAGCACGAAAGGCTCGTGAAAGATATAGTTTTTCTTACTCCAGATATCTCAAACATCGAGTCCAGAACAGCTTGTCATGTATCAACACGGGTGTGAGCAACTAAAGGCGCAGTTGAGGAAGAAATGATATGAATTTTAATATTACAATGTTTTTATGTAACATGTAATATTATAATGTTTTTATGCAACTTTAATTGTTAATGTTTTTATGTAACTTGTAATATTATAATGTTTTTATGTAACTTTAATAATTAATGTTTTTATGTAACTTGCAATATTAGAATGCTTTTATTTAACTTTAATTATTAATATTTTTATATAACTTGTAATATTAAAATATTTTTATTTAACTGTAATTATTAATATTTTTAATTAAACTAGTCATTGTAAACTAGCCGTTGTTGAGAAGTATATATAGATGAAAATGTGTCTTCTTTTTTCTACCAATAGCTACAAATCGTCAACATACCACTAAAGATGTCTTCTTCTTCTTCTTCTTCTACTAATAGCTACAAATCGTCAACATACCACTAAAGATGTCTTTTTTTTCTTCTTCAACCAATAGCTCTAACACAAACAGTCATACCGAAGAATCCAACGATGAATCCAACATGCCTAAAGGTAAAAAAATGTTTTTGGAGATAATTGCATTACAACAACAGATAGAAGAAACGGATAGAGCCAACATCAGCGGGCGTCGCCAGAGGAAAAAGAGGAGGTATATAGATCGAAAGTGTGTAGCGGAAAATACTCAACTTGTCAATGACTACTTATCATCTTAGTCATTGTATCCCGATCATATATTTCGGCGACGCTTCCGAATGCATCGAAACTTATTCATTCAGATAGTTAATGCATTAGAAAATCATTCAAGTTATTTTTGACAAAGGTCTGATGCAGTAGGAAAAGTAGGTCTCTCACCAATTCAAAAATGCACAGCAGCTATTTGTCAATTGGCTTATGGAGTTCCGGTCGATTATCTCGACGAGTACCTCCGATTAGCAGAAACAAATGTCATCGAGTACATGTTCAACTTCTATCAATGTATTATTGAATTGTTCGGAGGTCAATACTTGAGAAGGACAAATGATAATGATACTCAACGTCTGCTTCAAATGCACGAGCAAAGACATAGATTTCCAAGTATGTTAGGAAGTCTTGATTTGTATGCACTAGGAATGAAAAAATTGTCTAGTCACTTGACAAAGTCAATATGCAAGAGGTCATGGGAAGCCAACAATTATGCTCGAAGTAGTTGCATCAGCAGATTTATGGATATGACATGCATTTTTTTGGGTCGCGGGTTCTCGTAATAATCTTAATGTGCTATATGAATCACCTTTGTTCAATAACATATTCGAAGGAAATGCACCGTCGTGCAATTTTGAAGTGAATGACACACAATATACAAAAGGATACTACTTAACCGATGGAATTTATCGGGATTTGGCTACTTTTGTGAAGATTTTTTCGTGCCCGTCAGATGCTAAGTGAAAGAAATTCAAAGAGATGAAAAAGGCTGCAAGAAAAGATGTCGAACGAGCATTTAGAGTGCTCCAATCAAGATAAGCAATTATCAAAGGTCCTAGCAGATTTTGGTAAAAAAATAAGTTGAAAGAAATAATGCTCACATGCATTATTTTACACAACATGATTGTGGAGGCGGAAGGTGATCACGTTACGAACTGGGCTGATGATACCGTATATGACTTTCCACAAGTAAACCATGGGTTAACACAAGCATTTGAAGAATATCTGCAACGAAATTCAGAAGTACGAGATAGAAACACACATCATGAACTTCGATCCAACTTGGTTGAGTATATATTGCGTCGTTACGATGACGCTTTTATGTAATTCTAATTATTGAATTGTTTTTACGTGATTTTTAAGTATTTATGTTTTATGTAACTTAATCATTATGTATTTTTTTTCTTTTCAATTTTAACGTTTTATGTAACTTTCTATTGATGTTATTTTATGAGTTATGTATAATATGTGTTTTATAGATAATTTATTAATTAAATTATAAATTATGTAATTTATGAATAATTTATTATTTATAAATTAATTAATATATACGGAATATTTAAATATGAAATATATTAAATAAAGTTAAATAAATTTATCTGTTTGAGAAGTATAAAAATAAGATTAAAGTGTAAAATTAATGAGGTGATAGTGGGACCCAGCTAAGAAGATGCATAAGAAGATTAGGAATAGGACGATATATTTTTAAATGGAATAAAAAGAGAAAAATGTGTAGGTGACAGTGGAACTCGACTTATAAGATAAAATAGGAGGAGGTGCATTGGGGATGCTCTTACAATGCGGACACTCTTCTTAGAGGATCTATGTAAGAGAGAGAGGGAGCAAACTTTGTAAATAGGGAGAAAAGAGATGGAGAAGAAGAGAGTGGGAGAAAGGGGGTGGTGTGGTGCACCGCTTGCTCAAAGTGGGCACGTGCACAACACGCGCTAGGGAGGGGTGTGGGAAGGGTTGTTCGTGGGTCCCCCGTCTATTTTTTTAGTTTTAAACCGATTTTTTTTAATAATGCATTTGTGGGCCAAATTTTTTTATACTTTTCAGTTTTAACACGATTTTTTTTGTTAAATAATGCATCTGTGTACTAATTTTTTTTATACTTTTTAGTTTTTTTATATACTTTTCAGTTTTAAATCGATTTTTTTGTAAAATAATGTGTTTGTGTACCGATTATACTTTCTAGTTTTTTATACTTTTCGGTTTTAAAACGATTTTTTTTGTTAATTTATTTTTTATTTATAAATTTATTTATTTATATATGAAATGTATTAAATAAATTTATATAAATTTATTTTTTTGACAATTATAAAAATAAGATTGAAGTGTGAAATTAATGAGGTGACAGTGACACCCAACTAAGAAGATGTGTAAGAACATTAGGAATGAGAAAATATATTCTTAAATAGAATAAGAAGAGAAAAGTGTGCAGATGGCAGTGAGACCCAACTAAGAAGATGTATAAAAATATTCTACATTGGAGATGCTCGTATGCCTGATAAGCTTGTAATTTTCCTTTTATTTTCATTATTTTCTGGAGTTTTATTGATTATTTTGAGTTTTGGTTAATGATTAATTGCATTTGAGAACTTATTCCTAGGTATTGTGTACTTCATGTAAGTATCTCGAAAATATTTGAGGTTTTAAGGCTCAATTTATGCAAATCGAGGCAAAAAGTGAAGAAAAATTGAAGTTGTTTAAAGTTTTGGCTGACTTAGGACCAAATTGTGAAATCTGGAGGGGAAGGACTCACGGAACTCAGTCCAGAAGACCAGGGGAACCGGGGTAAACCTTAGATACTCTAGGAATTCAGCGCTCAACTCAAAACACTAGAGGAGGCCGGAGCTAATTTATGAAAAAACCCCTGTCCTTTTGCGTTGTCGACCACAGGAGCTCTCCTCATGTCATCTGCCCAACCACCTCCAAGCCTCTAGAGACCCACGTCCTTTTTCCTGGATCTGGGTCTGCCCGCTTTTGCCCAGCCCATTTCAGCCCATTAGCCCACTCATTCACCTGTTTACTCTCACATCACCAACCCATTTAACCCCCGGCTAACCCGCGTGCATGCCCACCTCCCTGCCGTGACCCAGCAACCTTATTTCTTCCAATTCAGCCCCCACTTCTCCTCTGCACTTCCCCAAATTACCCCTGGCTATGGGAAACTCAAATTCACTTCCTCATTTATACTCCAGCAGCCCTAAAATCAAAGGAAAGCCTCCATTTTTAGGGCAGCAGCCCTAAAAACTCTATCCAAAACCATTTCTCCACCTCTCTGCTCATATTAAAATACATCCATTTTGAAAGCTTAGAGCATCAAATCAAGGGTCAAGGGAGCAAAATTAAGTGAAGTCAACCAAAAATTGCAACGTTAATTGGTTTAATTCTTCCACTTTGCTATTTATTTTATAGTTGTAAGTTTTGGGAAAACTTTACATGTGTCTTGATATCTTGATGATGAGATAAATATATTTTTGGATTGTGATTATTGTCTATGTTGAATGTGATGTTTTAATTTAATTTCTCTCTATATGAAGTATTACTCATTTTTTTTTGTTATTATCATTGTGTGCTTAATGCTTTTAATAAAGTCATGAATCATTAAATGAACACTAGAATGATAGGATACGAAGTGAAATCCCTTCCTATTATTTTGAAAAATCGTAATAATTGTTTACGTTTCTAAAGCACACCGATTGTCGAAGGCCGTAGATAGTCATTGGAAACTTGATCTACCACGCGGCTATTTTCTCTCCTATGTTATGTTTGTGATGAGATGAGTCCATAGCTAGGATGAGTGATAGCTAGGTTTGCTATACGTAGCAAAAACCCATAGCAAATATTAGTGTGTACCCGACTACCAAAATTTTGAGTTAAAAAAAATTATATAGAGTTGGATTAAACATTGGCTAGTCTAGAAATATCACAATCTTATTTTTAACCTTAATTTGATGTTGCCGTCGGTTCATCGTTGTGTTAATTTAGTTTACTTTCTTGCTTTTATTTTGTTTATTTTATTTTTCTTTTAAATCTAATTTTCGTTAACTTAGATAAAATTAGGTGTGCTCAATTTTAGTACTTATGATTTATTTCTAGTGCTGTCCTAGTGGGATCGACTCGTACTTACGAGCTTTATTACTTGATACGATCGGGTAATCTTGTCCGTGTTACGTTTTCGCCTATCAATGCCTAAAGACGCTTCCACTGATTTTTACACATGGGAATTGTCCTCTACGCATAGAATTCCTTCTTCTTTTTTTGGTGTCCTCTCCATATAGACTTCCTTGCTACCAACATAGACATATCATTAATATCAAAAAAATTACAAGAAAAACACAACATAACAAACAAGCTACGAGACCACGATCCAAAAGTTAGTCATCTAAGACTAACTCACCCTAAGACCACAGTTAAATAACAAAGAAGCTGATGGTCAATGACCCATCTTCAGAAACCTAACCTATTTGGTCCATCTGACTACTAAGACATGTCTAGCTGATAGAATTAAAAAGTAAAAAACACCGACTAATAAAAGCTAAACAAAATAAAACAACAAACCAAAATAACAAAAAAGCTGATGGTCAATGACCCACCTTCAGAAACCTAACCTTTTTGGTCCCTCTGACTACTAAGACATGTCTAGTTGATAGAATTAAAAAGTAAAAAAGCACCGACTAATACAAGCTAAATAAAATAAAACAACAAACCAAAGAACGATAAAACAAAAAAAAAGAACTAAAAGAAACTTCTGCCTTCCTCACCCAAAACAAAGGTTACCCAAGACAACAAAAAATCTCAGCCATGTAAACCACACACAACACGCTGGAAAACCACCTACACACACCTAACCACGTAAGCCATTCATCAACAGCAAGCCACGTACACACACATTATCGCCACAAACTCACCAGAACGACCAAAATTGTTGTGACACTAAATTACAAGGACAAACTGAGACCACTCTATGCTCCTCCAAAAAATACGAAACCATCTACGCTCCAATGCAAACTGAACATACTAACAATCCAGCAGGAAATGAGTATCACGCTGCTCCAACTTCGTACAATTTGAAACCAAAAAGCCCCAATCCAGGATTTATGGCTGATGTGATAAAAATACAGCTTGGACCGTCCGTGTGATGGGTAGGATATCTTAGTTTGATCTGCTTCCTTGAACCTGATTAAGATCACGAAAGACACCTTAGTGAGAGTGCAAAACTTGGCCTCACGAAACCACTCCGGCGTGAGAATAAATATCGTGTGAGAAAGTCAAAAAGAATTTGACAGAGGTTCGAGGCTCAAGAAAGAGTGTGTACCTTGTTTGTGGTTTAGGAGGGGTATTTATAGGCCCCTAATGACATAGAATCCTTGTGGGATTCAGTTTCCATAGTTTTCCAGCCAATTAAGGAGGAAATCCCCAAATTGTAGGCATGATAGGCAGCTGGCCGTGTGAATGTAGGAGTAGATATGGTAAGTGTCCTGCTTGGTTAAGGAAACCTTTGACTTGTCTTGAAGAACAAGTTTATGAAGTTCCCCATTCAAAGCTTTCCCGGGCGAAGCAAGACTCTGCCTAGCTGTATGATGTAGACTGGTTAGAGACGAGTATAGATCCCGGGCTTGGCCCCTAGTCGGGCAGGCATGGCCTATTCTCGACCAGGTTTTGACGGGTGCTATAGTGCTCTCTTCTCGGTGCCCTCTAGCTCTGCTCGCTAGTTAGGTAGGTTTCATATTAATCAGGCTCGTGACTGGCACGTGGTGGGCGCTCGTGCTTTACTTGTGGTCGGGTTTGGGTCGGGACATCAATGGCAAACCAAACAAATTATATCAAACAAATCCCAACAGAAAAAGGTTTCCAAAAATCGGAGGGGGAAGAAGAAGCCACGATGGGAAAAGTCGTTTGGGGGCAGCCTCCAATTAATTGTAGAAAAAAATAATAAAAACACACGGATTGAGGGGGTAAGGGGAATCGATGGCGGGGAAAGCCGTTTGGGGTGAACCTCGAATCCAAAATAAATCACAAATTTTTAAAAACATGTTGGGATAACAAGAAGAAAAAATAACCACCGTGGATCTAGGTGAAATCCGCTAAAGACAAGAGACCAAGAAAGACGTTGTCGGTGAAATCGCACATGAAACGGTCCAAGGCCGCCACATAAACCCAATCACCGATAAAATAAGGGGAACCTGAAGCTAAAAATCACGTCGGAGAGCAAAGGAGGAATAAATCCGAGTATATCATCGCGATTTGTAAGAAGAAATTATGGGTATGGGATACGCAGAAGGGGGGTGCAAAAGGGAGAGGTCTTGAGAGATAGGCTCAGAACGCAAAGGGAGAGAGAGTAGAAAGGGAACGGAAACTAAGGTACCACGGCCGACTAGAATAAAACGTTGACTGGAAACAAAGAAGAGAAGAGGTTTTCTAGTGAGAATGCTATTTATGTGTTGAATCTTTTTTAACACTTGATTGCACCAAAAACAAAATAAAACTCCGCATAGACTTCCTTGAGAAAATTGCCCTTCATTGTTAGGGGTGGCAATTTGGTGTTACCGGTTAATTTGGATAAAATCATTATTTACCCAATATAGTTAATGGGTAGTGTTGGATATTATTCAATAACACCCATTAATGTTAATGCGTGTTATTAGATAATATTCAATTCTATCCATTAATAAATGCGTATTATCCGGATAATACCCAATAAAGAATATAATTTATTGTTTTGAGTATTACTTACCTACTTATATTATGATTCACTAAGCATAAATACACACATAAGACTCACCCAAACACACACACGCGAAAAAAACACACACACGGCAAAAACAAACACATGCACACACACGGAAAAAACATACACATGCGCGCACACACACACAATGATAAGTTAATAACTTAATGTTCATAAATCATAATTTTTTTCACCAACTTTTCACGTTTAATAAAAATTCATGGGCTCCACTTTCAACTACGACCGAGATATTCTCTTAATTTTGACATTTATCTTTCCTTTCCTTTTTTTTACCCCTCAAATAAAAAGTGACATTTGCAATGCTACACTATTTTTATCACCTAATATATTAATTATATATATATATATATATATATATATATGTATAAAGTTGTCAAAAATTTATAATAGTTTTCATAGTTGTGAGATATAAAATATACGTGTTTATTGATTTGACACTAATAAATGATTATATAAAAGTAATAAAAAATATAAAAAGTCAAATACCTTATTAAAAAATTAAATACTTATATTAATTATAATTATAAATTATAAATAACAAACAAATATTCTTAATCTAAAACAAAATAACAAATATGTTCATAATAATCAATATTTTTTATGATTACTTGTTTATATTTATATTAACTTTCAAATAAATATCAAAAAAGTGATCTAGCTTAGTGGTAAGAAGCTTTGGTGTAAATCAACTTTATCTAAGTTCGAATCTTACTAATTTTGAGTTATGTATCTAATTATTATTATTTTTAAGTAAGGAGCATAAAGTGGTGATGGTGGCGGCAATGGGCGGTAGTGGGCAGTGGCGATTGTCGGAGGTTGGTGGTGATCATGGTTGGCGGAGGTGGCGGTGATGGATGGTAGTGGCGGCTAAGGTTGCTGGTGAGACTGTGGGAGGCGATGGCCCGTGGCAGTTGCCGGAGGTGGGAAGTGGCGAATGTGGGTGGAGACGATTGATGGTGGCATTAGTTGATAAACTCAATGGTGGCGGTGGTATTAGTAGATAAACCCAATAAATAATCTATTTTGTTATTGGTCTCTAATGGATATTATTCATTTACACTCATTAACTTAATTGTGTGTTAATAGAAAACACCCAATAAATCTTGTATAATTGATATAATAGATAACCCAATGGGTTTGATAAATTTTTGCCACCCCTATTCATTGTGCAAGAACCGAAAATAATCACGGGAATTTTATAAGATTATAAATGTAAAAGTTGTCTCAAAATTATTATCTTTTTTTTTTCGGTTTCAAAATATCGTCTCGTTGATAATTTTCTTTTTTAAAACAACTTTTACATTTATATTCTTAATTTTTCTTCTTAATTTAATTATAAGTCACATGAAAATGAGACAATTTTACATTTATATTTTTACTTTTTCTTCTTAATTTAATTATAAGTCACATGAAAATGGACTTTTATATAAAACTACACATGCACTATCGATATTAAAATCAAATCAGTTGATTTTTTAAATCCGAATACCGGGTCAAAAGATAATAAATTTGGATGGAGAAATACTAATTTATCTTTTTAGATCTTTTCAAACAAATATTAACCTTTTTAAAATTTTAATTTTGTGATGTCACTCATATCATTTTGACTTTGACTAATTTCTACTTTAATCGATAATCTCACTATCAAATTAACATTTTCAAAAATCATACATCTTAATATTTATAATAAAATCAATTTATATGTATATTTATAATAAGTATGCATATATACGAACAAGGAATTACTGATACCTCTGTTCCGATAACTACACCATACTATTTTGGTATGCTCTATTTTAACAGTCAACTTTCAAAAAATTAGATTATTATTTTCATAACATTTTAACTTTATCCTTCATATTTGATAGTGACATTGATTTTTCTCAAATATTTTTATAATTTGATTAATTTTAATACCCTTAATAATAAAACTATTCAAAGATTGATCTTTTTAGATCGAACGGTGGAAATATTAATTAGGACGAATCGTTTTGATACTTCGCATGCATAAACTTTGCTACTTGAGATAGGAAATTGAATTTTACTTGAGGGTATTTTATTTTGGCTGCAGCATGCAATCTTAAATTAATTGTATTTAGAGTATTTATTCTGCATGTGATCATAAATAAATTTTATTGGACCGAGAGTAAGAATATTAGCAAAGGACTTAATTGCCTGCATGTGATCGTAGGTGGTGATGAATGATGATGATAATGATGATGAAAACGGATACTTATAATTAGGTGCATGCAGTAGAAAATTGAAATATATACTGCCCCATTTCTAAAAGAGAAATGTCTATATGGTTTTAGTAAAAAAAGACCCGGATTGCTTTATATATAATCAAACAGCACACTGTATACGTGGATGATGCAAAAATAAGCATTGAGCCGTCACATTTAATGAGTAAAATATTTAGACTTGATAATATAAATTAGATCTTTTCATAACCTGTTAAGAACACGAAAACACCTTAGTTGGAGTGCAAGACTTGGCTCACAAAATCACTCCGACATGAGAGCAAGTATCATGTGAAAGTCAATAAACAAATTGACAGAGATTTGAGGTTGTAAGAGTGTGTGTCCTTATATATGGTTTATGGATGGGTATTTATAGGCTCTCAATGTCATAAAATTCATTTAAGATTCACTTCCATGGTTACCTAGTATGTTTAGAAGTAAACTCCTAAATTATAGGCATGATTGGCGGCTGATCGCGTAAATATCGTTGCAGATTTCGTAAATGCTCTGCTCAGATAAAGAAACATTTAACCTATCTTGGAGAGCAAGCTTCTGAGGTTCCCTGCTCAATACTTACCCAGACGAGCATGACTCTGCCCGGCTACATGGTATAAGGCTGATGTTGATAAGTGTGATCCCCTAGCAAGGCCCCCTGGTCGGGCAGGCAAAGCCCTTGCTCGTGACCGGGTTTGGGTCGGGCACATCAGTGGCCCCTTGCTCCTTGTCTGGCGAGTATTAATGCTCGAAGCGAGGATTGTTCTTATCTGGAAGGGATGACTTTATGGTTGTCACGGGCTTTAACACTTGTGCACATTTTGAGTTAATTGTAACTTGGTCTGAAGGCAACTCGGTGGAATGCTCTGGAACTTTGGTGGGCTGACAGCTAGAGCGTGTTGGGGAAGCTTGCAGTTTGGAGAGTACATGGGCGAGTATGCGTAGAGGCGCGTGAGCTGTCAGCTAGTGGAGTAAGTGGATGGAGGTGTGAGTCCCGAAGCATCGCATTAAATGCGCGTGTGTCCTTGCGTGACGACAGAGCCGTTTAGTTCCACCCTTCCCCCACCCCCCCCCCCCAAACTCCTAAAACTTTGCCTATAAAAAGCCAACCCCTCATCTCCTTCATTCTTTTACCGATTCCAAAATTTCTAGAGAGAGAAAAATCATCCAAGCCTCATTGTTGCTGCTGTTCTTGGAGATTTCTAGATTTCGACCTTCTTGCTTCCAGATTCTGATTGGTATTTCATCCTCTTCCATTTGAACAAGTTTGTGAAAGGAATTCCTAGCCTATTTCTCATAGTAAGTTTATGGTTTTCCCTTTTTCTTGATTTGTTATTCCTTTTATGGGTTTCTTGTTCTTCATCCTTTGCATTTCTGGGTTCTTTCTTCGTCTTCATCCATTTATCGGTAGGATTCGTAGATTAGAATCGGACCTTAGGTAAAGATCGAGAAAATGACCAATCGGTCTTGCCTGCTAGGCGGGCATAGCCCCTTGGTGTACCTAGACCTAGGATTTTTCCTTTATGCGTTGCCGGTCATCCGGGAATTTTTTTGATTTTTCTTCCTCGATTTCTTTGTAGAAATGTCTCATTATGAATGCTTAGACAACGAGAGAGAAACGTACAGTTACGGCAGACAAAATGATCCACTGAATAGCGAGAAGACTCATTCCATAGATGCCGAAATGGAGGATGGTGATAAGTTTGTGGCCGGTGAGGCCACCAGTAGGCGCACTTCTATCCCCGTGGTTGAGATGGCCGATTCCTCCAACGAGCACAGATCTTCTGGAGAAGAAAGTGTTGGGGACAGGGAGGCTGCCGACAGGCATGTCCCCGAACAGCTAGATGAGGGAGAGGAGCCCGTAGCTGAACAAGTTGGTGATAAGGCGATGCGCTCTGTTTCCAGGCAAATGGAGGCCGCTGAAGAGGTTTCCAAGTCGGGTGAAGAGAGCTATGATATCCCGTTGGTTCGGAGAAGAAAGAATTATGGCCGATCAGAAGACGTGGCCACTCCCTCGACAAGTGAGCCTCCTTGGTCAATGAATGCCGATGAGAGCCTGTATGCTGCACACTGGGCCTCTCTAAATACAACGGTCAAGGTGACTGACTGGTTTACCTCTCTCGACGTGGACTCCAAAGATTATAGGGTGGATAAAAGGAACCTCCCTGTTGACGTCGAGCTGTCTCGCGAGCTAGGGAATGGGCTTTTATTTTTTGCCGATTTTTTCAGAGTAGGATTGCATCTTCCTTGGAGCCCTTCTTTATGGATTTTTTGCTCGAGACGAAGCATATGCCTTGTGATCTGATTTTGAACACTTTTTGGGCAATCATGGCCTACACTGTGGCCTGTCACATGCTATACTTCGAGCCAGACATGTACCTCTTTCGTAAATTCTTCATTTTCAGCCCAAGTAGTGGGGCCGGATCGAGGTCAGGTCCAACTCAAGTTTTTTGAGAATCTTGAGCGATGTCCTGGGAAAAGTTGAAGCCTGGGACAAGAGGGTTCTGATAATTGATTCCCGGGTTGGGTGGCCGTTGAAGCCCACAGCGAGCAGTGACGTGAAGGACCCCAAGGTTTCAAAGTGGGACTTCAGCTCCGGAGGGGGTGCGCGGTTGTGGGCAATGAAGACCGCCCTCGGAGTTTGTGAGGAAAACAAGAAACTGGTAGGCCAAAAATATTTGCTCAATTGGAAAGAGCTGGTCTGCAGCCTGCGGAACCTATGCCTGGTTGGTGTACTTCGAACAACTCTAACCTAGGTAGAGCCCCTTCTAATTCATGGACCCGAAGCTACTCATCCATACTGGGTGACTGTCACGGGCAGAAGTTCAAGGCTGACTGCTCCAAGTGTAGGTTGCTCACTGCTGGGGCGAGCTGTCGTCCTACTTTTGAAGACGGAAATGGTTGCCTGTTCGCTTATTAACAATTTCATTTGCCTCGATCATACATGTTTTCAATTATTGTACTGATCTTAATATGTCTTTGTCTTAGGGCCCAGGGTGACCAGTGGGCTGCCAATATTAAGGCCAAGGAGCCTAAGGACTTGCCCAAGGTCCCTTTTAGCCTTCCGGCCAAGAAAACTGTTGTATCGGGCAAAGCTCCCAACCCGACTAAGAAGTATGTCGTCCTTACCCTTCCTGCTCGTGCTCCCATGAAGGCCGCTACTGCGACTGAGGCTACTAAAGCCGTCGTTGCCAAGGCCATCGAGGCAGCGGGCAAAAGGAAGATGGATTCCCCTCCTCGCTCTGATCGTCCCTTACGCCATTGTGGCGCGGGCTCTGCACCCACTTCTACCACTGCTCCACCCGCCAAAGACGATGTTAAGTCGTGGAACATCCTGGCTTTGAGATGTCTGCCACTATTAGCTCATCGCGGGCCCTTGTGAACAAGATTAAAGGTGGTTCCCCCATGCTCGGGGGTATCGATCTAAATTCACGCAAGAGTCCTGCCGGCTTGGTGGGTAAATGCATTATCAAATGGGCTCTCCATGACGATGTCATGCATGATCGGAAAACCGTCAGCCATGTGATGCTCAGGCATGTTGGAGTCTACTTGAGTGAGGTAAAACTAACTACAACCTTATCTTTGTTATGGCTATTATTCTTGTTTGCCTCTCTCATGATCATACTTTATGTTTGTTACAAATTGCATCCACTTGCACCAACTCTTACAACCGATACAGCAAGGAAAAGGAGGCTCGCAAAAAGTTGGAGTCCAATAGTGCTGATCGGGAGAGCTTGCTGAAGAATAAGATCGATCAAGTTTCCTCCTTGGCCGATAAGTTGAAGGAACAGGAGGCCACGACCAAGAAGAGAGGGGCGGAGCTGATCGCTAAGAATGGGGAGCTGGCCTTTGAGAAAACTGTGCTCGTGGACCAGCTAAAAAAGGAGTAGACTATGGTGAAAGCGCTATCCCTGCAGCGGTCACAGTTGCAGACATAACGGGATGCTCTTAAAATGCAGGCTGTCAAGGACGAAACAACTGTGACCAGGCTTTCGAAAAAGCTTGTAACGGCCAAGGAGGCGGCGGTGAAAGAGTTTAAAATCTCCGAGGAATATGAGGCTGCGGTGGATGAGGCAATTCTTTTATATTATGCCCATGGAACAAGCCATATTCTTTGGATGCTCGCTGGTCACGAAAGGGTGAGCATGCAGACCATGGCTGAATGGGCCATGCTCAACCCATTCGATGAGACTGCTAGCCAATTCCACCACTTGGTCCCATTTATTGAGGAAGAGCTTTCCTCCCTTACTCACAATGACGTTGCTGCTAAGCGGAGCCTTCGGTCCCTCCCACGCCTCTTGACGTTAACGTTTGCTCGCTGGTTGAAGCCTTGCGAGCACAAGAGAAAATTGATCAGACTTGCGAGCATCTTGTAGAAAAGGCTGATGCAAAAGCCGCTACGGACGAGGTTGCCCGCAAAGAGCTGAACACTCAATATGAGGAGTTTTACAAGGCGGTCTCAACGAGTTTTACACCTCTTCTAGACAAAGCATAGATTTTAGATTTTTCTGTTTGGCCTGTGTCCCCAAGACATGATGTAATTCTGCTAAACTCTGTGGATATCTTGTTTTGATCGATTGTTGTTTCCTTACTTACATTTTTTCTGCAAATGATTAATAATAACATGCATGTGTATGTGCTCGTGAGCGAACATAGGTAGCAGCAAATTTGAGCAACCATTAATTACGTGCGATCATGCATACTTGTGCAAGTAATAATTCAAAAATAATAAGGCTAATTCAGAGGACAAATTATTTAAGTTTGAGTGCTCGGGGAAACGCTTTTCCCTTAGCTAGGTGTTTGGATTTGGCCAAGGCTTTGAGCGGGCATGGCCCCTATCACCTTTGGCGAGCATCTGGATGACTACTTAGGGGTCAGAGCCCAACTCTTAGTGGTGACCAACTAACCGAGCTTGGCCCTGTCCGATGTTTGCACGTCAAAGTTGTTGCCAGTATATCATCTAGGTATATAGATAATCAACTAACGGTGTTGTTTGGTCACTGTAGTAACCCAAGGTAGTTAGCCACTTAACTTGTGGGCATGATGACCCCTACTGACTTGCAGGCATCTAAGTAAGTTGATCGGGCCCTATCTTGCTCGCTTGGAAGACAAGATTTGTCCACTAATGCTTAGGTATAGTGGATAGTTGGTCGGGTTTGGCCCTACAAGCTCGTCTTGCGAGTAGATTTTTTCAAGCAATTCTTATGCAATTTGTAAATATAAAAATGAGAAATAAATATATTGACAACTGTAATGAAAGAACTTGCCTTTTTATTGATAAAATGATAGTGACCTTCAACAGGGTTAAGGGTCTTGCCCGTTTATACATTGAGGACTTGCTCAATGATAATATTTTTTCAACTGGTCTGCGTGCCATGGACGTTTTAAGTCCTTGCCTTCCTATGTCCGAAGCGTGTACGTGCCCTGTCTGATTATTCCAGTAACCTGAAAATGCCCTCCCAAGTTAGGTGAAAGTTTTCCCCTTTCTACTCGGTGACCGATAACTTCGATTTTTCTGAGTACTCGGTCGCCGACCATGAATGCTCTTCCTCGAACTTTGTCGTGATGAGCCTTTGCTCGTTACTTGTAGCTGACCATCCTTAGGCATTGATAGACGTATTTTATATATCTTTATCGGTTACTTTTATGACATAAAATGAGCAATTCCACGAGGCTTTTGGCTACTGATATGTGTTTTTGAGCTATTTTATGAGTTTTAGGGTTTTAGGTGAATTTATGAGATTTATGAAGCTTTTAGTGAAGATTTCGAGGAAGGGGGCAAAGTGCAACATTGGAAAAAAAGCAGAAAAGAAAGATTATGGCCACCTTGCGACCGCAAGGTCAAAAGACCTTGCCTTTGCAAGGTAGACAGAAAGACGGCCAGCCAGAATTAGACCCTTGCAGACGCAAGGTGAAGACCCAATGCGGCCGCAAGGTCCCCAGAACCGACTTTATGGGGTTTTTGACTTGGATTGAACCTCATATTCCCTACAACTCCATGGTATAAATAAAGGATGGTAGCCAAAGCCTTAGGACGTCCAAGAAGTGTTAGAAAGCAGCTTTAGCTTAGGAATTAGATTGTATTACGTAGTTTAGTTATTGTAATTACAGTTTTGAAGATCGATCAATGTATTCCTTCATCTCATTGTGCAATTCATCTTCAAAGATGAACTAAACATCCATTAATCTAGGAGTTGGGAGGTAACTTGTATCGAATCTATGGCTTAATATATTTTTTATTCATTCAATTCTTGTTGATCATGGTGTTTATCAACCCCTTTATTATCTAGCCTTGAACAAATGAATGTAATCACAAGTGATAAAGGCCTAGAGGTACGAATACCTGCACGGCCATATGCATATGTCGTACACTAGCTCACCATCATGATAAATTGAACCTATCGATGCACGAGAGTGATAAGTTAGGGTTAGGTTCTATATATGACCTAAGTGACAGTTAGGATCCATATGTTCTTGTGCCTATGATATAGAATGGACGAATTATTTGGAGATGGAGACTAAACGGTAATTCGACAAGTTATATCTATCTTTCGTGAACAAACCCAAGTTATTGAATGATACTTTATCTAAATAAGCTATAAAGTATATACAAGTGAAACCCTAATCCTAGATTTCATTCCTCCATAAGATCTTTACAAACTGTGATTGCTACTTAGTTTAAAATAGATTTAATGTCTTAGTAGAATAATTAGTTTAGATAAAATCAATAAACAAACCCCCATAGTTTAAAATTGCTACTGATATTCTTGCTATTCGTATTCTTCTTGTCTCTGTGGTTCGACCCTTGCTTCCCAAGCTATTCTACAATAGTCTTGTCCACTTGCAAAGAATTAATTAAAATAAGACACGATCAGGCATACATCAAATCTTCTCTCTTCGAGAAGGTCTAGATCTATTGTCCGGGCAAGCTCGTTATTTTGCTCGTTGTAATGAGAGACTCTGTAACTTGGTAAGGCTAACTCAACAGGGATAATGGCCTCGGAGCAATATGTGAGCGCGAAAGAGGTTTTTCCAATAGGACTCCGAACAGTAGTTCTAACGGCTCATAAGGCTGACAGCAGCTCTTCTGCCTTCTTTCATGCTCGCCCCTCTAGGTTTCTCTTAAGCGCGTGCAAGATTTGCTTGTTCCCGGCCTCTGCTTGGTCGTTGCCCTATGGGTAGGTTACTAATGACTGCCAATGCTTGATGCCTAAATGTGCACATTCGGCTGTAAACTTTTCCAAGAACAGGGTACCGTGGTCAGAGATGATTACTCACGGGAGCCCGAATCGGCACCATACTTGATCGTGGACGAATTTGATAACATTTGCTTCTGAAATTGTAGCCAATGGTTTTGCTTCGATCCACTTTGTGAAGTAGTCGATGGTGACCACCGCATACTTGTATTTGTATTGTGCTATAGGGAATGAACCGATCAAATCGATTCCCCACATGTCAAAAAGCCAGCAACGACCACCAAAGTTTGCATAGTAGAAGGCAACCTCGGTATATCTGCATATCTCTGGCATTTGTCATGTTCTCAGACATACTTCTCAACATCCCCCCTGAAGGTGATCTATTAGTACCCTGCGCGCAGGATTCTCTCTGTAAGGGCTTTGTTGCCCAGGTGACTGCCGGCACTCTCTTTCGTGGACCTCGAACAGAGCCCCTTCAGTTAACTCTGGGGGAACACATCGAAACATATGTCAGACCTTAGGTTGTTTGTATAGGATTCCCCCACTTACCAAGTATCGGCAAGCTTGATTTCTAACTGTCGTGGCTTTGACCTTGTTTACGGGCAGGATGCCTTGTTCGATATAATCTTTGTAGTCGTCGATCCAGCTTCTGCTCGCTGGCTCGATATCCATGATCATGATCACTGGTCTGTCAATGGTTGGAGTTTCAATATGTTCGATCATGATTGGGGGATTCAAGACTACAAGGTTTGTTTCGGTAATCTTTGACAAGTAGTCTGCTCGCATGTTGTCTAATGATTTTCCAGAACTTAATTTTTTTTCAAAAGTTCCTTGACAAGCACACAGTATTTGACCAGTGAGGGGTGATGCACCATATATTCCCCCTGGACTTGGTTCGCTATTAGTTGTGAATCTGAGTACACCATGATTGTTTCCACGCCCATGTCTGCTATGAGTTCAAGGCTAGCGATCATTGCTTCATATTCGGCCACATTGTTGGAGGCTGGGAATTTACATAGTACAGCTTAACTCAAATTCTGTAACTTGGCCGGGAGCTATGAGAAGGATGCCCGATCTGCTCCCGACTTTGCTCGCTGCTTCATCTACTTAACATTGAAAGCAACTCGTGCCCGGGCTCTTTTGGCTGCGAGGCTTCAGATTCTTCTAGTTCGGTGAAACTCGTTTCGACCAAGAAATTGACCAAGGCTTGAGCTTTGATTGCTTGCTTGGGTTGATAGTCGATATGGAACTCGGTAAGCTTGATCGCCCAGTTAAGTAATCTACCCGCTGAGTTTGGTTTGTGCAGGATTTTATGCAATGGTGCATCTGTGTATACTATGATTACATGTGCAGAAAAGTAAGCTCTTAATTTGTGAATAACTATGACAAGCGAGTAAGCTAATTTCTATGCATTAAAATAACGACCCTCAACAAGACTGAGGGCCTTTGATACATAGTACACAGGTTTTTGAAAACCTAACTCCTCCTTAACAAGTACAACTGTTGTTTCTCATTTGTATCTTGATTTACATATGTTCATTCATTACATTAGGTTCTATGCTTAGTGGCTAATTGGGCTGCGTATAAATTAGCGTGGCAACTGTGTATAGAACTTTGCCTTAGAATAGTTTTTATAGGCTTCACAGGTTCAGCGGGAAACTTCAGCTGAAGGCTTCACCGGAAGACTTCATACAGCATCCAGCGGCAGACCTTGTCTGCTCTTACTCAAGCATGACGTGTCCAGTCATCAAGTTTTAGTGGATTAATTAAATTCGAACTTTATCAGTTTGAATTTGAATTAAAACAATCTTCTATAAACTCTTGACTTTTCAGACACGCCTGTCCAGCTTTCCGAAAAGCATGAAGACTTTCGCCTCCTGAAAAGTGACAGAGTAGGTGAACAGACTGACACTTACAGTCTGTACCAACTATTGCAGGTCTGCAACTCCGATTGCTCACCTACCAGTTGCTGCAACAACTCTTCAACCATTCCCTGCTCAGTATCAGTGAAGACGAAATATATAAAGTCAGCTCCATGAATTTAATGCATTCAACCTAATAGAGCTGTTACTCTTCGTCTTCTCCAACGGTCTCAAGAATGCCCCAGCTATAAATACTGTCATTAAAGACTGAAGAAAATAATGCTCTGAATCTTCCCAACAACATCAAGTCTTATATACTCAGTGCATTCAAGAGATCTTAAATTGATCAACAAAGTCCTCAACAACAACAAGAAGATCTGTATCAACACTTTATCTTTTGCTTCTTATTGTTGTTTCTTTAAATATTCTTCTACACCATTGAATATTCTGTTTGTCCAGATATTCAATTCTCAACCCTCAAATACAAGTCAAATATTTTGTACACGATCCATTGGAACTCTTTGTAATAAAACTAGTGGAAAACATAGTGCACATTTAAATCCAAGGTTGACTGCCTTGGTGGTGGACGTAGCACTCTTTATAGTGCGAAAAATCTCAAAATACTTGTGTTCTTTCATTACTGTTGCTTACTACTTTGTACTGTTTCATATCTCTTTACTTATCGCTTCAACTGCAGACTTGAGTATTCAGCAAAGTCTACCGGTAGTGCTTCACCGGCAGACTTGAACTGTCTTCCTTACAAGACTTCCGCTACTTCAATCTTTTCAATGGATTGCAAGTGCTTATTTTAGGAATTTATACTAAAAGTTTTAAGTGTAAAATAAGCTATTCAACCCCCACTTCTAGCTTATTATTGTGCCCTTTGGGACTAACAACAAAATCTACAGCCTGGTCTGTGGCTGCTAGATACATAATTAATGGTTCCCCGAGTACGGGGCTATTAAGGAGGGGGATTTGTCGAGATATTCCCTGAGCCGCTCAAGGGCTTCAGCTCATTCCTTGTTCCAATCAAACCTTTTTTTGCCTCGTAGGATCTTGAAGAATGGTAAGCATTTCTCTACTGATCGGGAAATGAAGTGACCAAGGGCGATGATTCTGTCATTTAGTCGTTGGATGTCCTTGATGCACTTGGGTTGTTCCATCTTTTTTCAGAGCTTGGATCTTTTTCGGGTTAACCTTGATTCTGCGCTGGTTGACCATGAAGTCGTGAAATTTTCTTTCTCAAACCCCGAACACACACTTACTCGGATTCAATTTCATGTTTTGTTTATGCAGATTGGCAAAAGTTTCTTCCAACTCAAGGTCGATTCGCGAAAATGTGCGAAAACGTAACACGGGCAAGATTACCCGGTCGTATCAAGTAATAAAGTTCGTAAGTAGGAGTCGATCCCACGAGTTTAGAGCCAGAAATAAATCCTAAGTACTAAAATTGGGCACACCTAATTTTATCTAAGCTAACAGAAATATGATTCAAAATAAAAATAAAATAAACAAAATAAAAGCAAGAAAGTAAACTAAATTAATGTGATGATGAAACGGCGGCAACATCAAATCAAGGTTAAAGAGTAATATTGTGATATTTCTAGTCTAGCCAATGTTTAATTTAACTCTCTATATTTTTCTTAACTCAAATTTTTTGTAGTTGGGTGCACGCTAATATTTGCTAGGGGCTTTTGCTACGTATAGCAAACCTAGCTATCACTCATCCTTGCTACGGGCTCATATCATCGCAACACATAACATAGGGGAGAAAATAACCGCATGGTAGATCAAGCACTCAATGACTATCTACGGCCTTCGACAATCGGTGTGCTTTAGAAACGTAAACAATTATCACGATTTTCGAAATAATAGGAAGGACTTTCGCTTCGTATCCTATCATTCTAGGGTTCATTTAATAATTCATGACTTTATTAAAAGCATTAAGCACATAATGATAATGACCAAAAAATATGAGTAATACTTCATATAGAGAAAAATTAAATTAAAACATCACATTCAACATAGATAATAATCACAATCCAAAAATATATTTAGCTCATCATCAAGATATCAAGATAATTGTAAAGTTTCTCCAAAAATTACAACACTAAAATAAATAAAGAAGTGGAAGAATTAAACCAATTAATGTTGCAATCTTTGGTTGACTTCACTTAATCTTGCTCACTTGACCCTTGATTTGATGCTCCAAGCCTTCAAAATGGATACATTTTTAATTTGGGTGGAGAGGTGGATAATTGGAATTGGGGAAAGTTTTAGGGCTGCTGCCCTAAGACTGGTGGCTGCTTGTACAAAATGGCCCGCTTGAAACACAAAAAGAGAAGGCAAGAAGAGGCAAGGAGTAGAAAGGGGCAAAATGGGAAGAGCAAGGAAGATAAGGGGGCGGAAATGGAAGAGAAATTAGGGGCTGGGTCACACTGGGCTGGCGAGTTGACCAGGAGAGGAACGCGGGTTGCCCAGAGGGAAACGAGGCGCGGGCTGTGAGGTGAAGTGGGTGAAAAAGGTGAGCTGATGGAGCAGGTTTGGGCCGGGCTGATCCAGATCCGACTAGGAACACGCGGGTCAAGCACACAGGAGGCGGGTGACATGGCTGATTCTGGGAGCGACAACACATTAATGAAGCTTCTGCCGGTTGTCAGCGCTACCCTTCAGGTTTCTGAAATTGCTCCGGTGCCCCTGACTTCTTCAATAAGGCTGCCGAAGACCCTCTGCTCCCAGGCTTCGCGATTAAGTCCTCTCGCTAGCGCTGTTAACCTCCATTAGGACTGCTTTGCCTTAAAACTCTTAACGGACCCTAACGACAAGTATCAAAACTTAACATTGAAGCCTGGAATTGCCTAGATTTACACATATTGAGCCATAAAACCTCGAATATCTTTGAGATACCTACATGAAACACAAAATACATAAAAATAGTATCTCAAATGCAATTAATTATTAACTAAAGCTCAAACTAGTCAATAAAATTTTGAAAAAATAATGAAAATAAAAGGAAAATAACAAGCTTATCAAAGGTTTTGGTCACGGCCTTCGGTCTTGATGACCATGTCATCAATATAAGCTTTCATGTTTCGGTCGATCTGTGAACCGAACACTTTGTTGACCATGCGCTGATAGATGGCCCCTGCGTTATTTAGCCTGAAGGGCATCATTTTGTATCAATACAAACCTCCGCCTGCCCGGAGAGTTGTCATGGCTTTGTCTTGCACGTTCATCTTAACCTGGTGATACCCTGAGTATACGTCCAGGAAGCTGAGCATTTCGAACCATGCTATGACATCCATGAGCACTTCAATGCGTGGCAGTGGGTAGCAGTCATTTGGGCAAGCTTCGTTGAGGTCTGTGAAATCAATGCGCATGTGTCACTTGCCATTTCCTTTTTGACCATAACCACATTGACGAGCCATGATGGATATTGGATCTCTTGGATGATATCAACCTTCATGAGTTTTTCCACCTCCTCTTTGATCGTTGCCCTTTTTTTTGGTGAGAATTTCCTCGGTCGCTACTGAATTGGATGAAAGGTTGGGTCCATATTCAGGTCGTGGCAGAAAATGCTCTCACTGCCCCCCTGCATGTCTTCGACAATCCATGCGAATATATCGAGGCTGCTCTTTAGTTAAGCGATCAGGTTTTCTTGAGCTTTTTCGGTCATAGCCTTCTTGATTTTGATTTTCTGCTCGTGGTAGGCAGGATTGATAATGATCTCTTCCAGCTCAACTTGTGGGTGGAAATCCGACTCATCTCGAACCTACAGTGTGTCCAACTCGATCACCTATTCGGGGGGATGCCCGACCTTGCGCGCAGGGATAGTTATTGGTGGAGCCTGTTGGTTTCATCGATCTCCATGAGATCAGTTGCTCCTGATTATTCCCCAAACTCAACCAACCCGATCAATTTTGGGCCAGTTGTGATGTAGGATTTTTCCTTCTCGGTGATTATAATTTCTTGCTCGGGAGAAGAAACAATAAGCTTCTGCTTCTTCTTCTGGGAATCCCGGGCATACTTCCACAATACTCGCGGTTTTCTTTTGAGAATACTAACCCTATCGTTAGTGTAGAACTTGACCTTTTGATGTGGGATGAAAGTGACCATCTGAACTTTTGCCAAGGTCGGGGCCCTTATGATGCAATTGTATACGGACTTGAGATCTATCATCGAGAAAGTGATTCATTTATGTCTGTGTCTGAGTGTCATCTCCCATGAAGACTTCCAGGTTGATTGTCTATTTGACACTTACTTGATGGTTGGTGAAACCTTCAAGTTTTCCCAAGTATGGCTTCAGGCATGTATCTGATAATTCCAAGCCTTTGAAGTAACAGTAGTACATGATATCTCTACATGCTCATGTGTCTATCAATACCCTGTGCACCTGCCATTTGTTTATGAGACATGAGATTACCAGTGTTTGCTCGGAAGCCAGTAGGGTGTTTGTCAATTCGCTGCGAGTGAAAAAGATGATCTATTCTCCTATTCGCTGGACTGCTGGGGTGTTGATCGCTTTTGACAGGGAGTAGATGTGTCTATCGAGCTGAGTGTTGGACGGGGTTTCTTCCTGGATGACATTAACGACCCCTTGAATCTGAGGGACCTGGCCTCCTCTTCCTCGATTTGGTCATGCCAGACGATTGTTCCCAACGCCGTTGCCCGCTCCCTGGTCTTTCTTGTAGCGATCAAGCTTGCCCGCGTTGATGAGCTTTTGGATTTCCCGCTTCAACATGTTGTAGCTCTCTGTGTCATGCCCGGTGTCACTTTGATAGTCACAAAACTTGGTGTTGTCCCTAGTGTGAGCGAACTGAGAATCGAGCAGGTAAGGGACAGGTAAAGCATCCCCGACTTGGAACATGATTTCTTATCGAGTAGTGTTTAGAGGGGTGTATTGTACCTCTCTGAACCTTTTCATGGGAATCGAAGTTCGGTTTCTATCCCTGCGCAGACGATTGTTGCCCTCCGAGCTCTAGTCAGTTGGCATGGCCAAGTTGTCCTAAGTTATGTCTTTCCCTTTGTATTTATTACCGTTGGTATTCTTGGTGGAGCAGAATAAGTGGGAACTGGCCAACATTTATGCTTTTGAAGCGGTGGGATTCATCGTCAGTATTGCCTTTAGTGGTCCCGATCTCATGTTTTTCAAATAACAAAAAGTAATCTCCGGTCACTAGTCGTTGATATCTGTTCGAGCATTTCCTCAAACCGTTTAAGGTAGTTGGTGTAGGACTCATGATCTCTCTGTTTGATTTTGCCGAGATCAAACCAGTTTGTGGGCGTAGGCCCTACTGTGTCGAATTTAGTTAGGAAATCCTTTGTGAGCGCTTCCCAGCTACAGACTGATCCCGTGAGGAAGTTTTTCCAACCAAGCTTGTGCTTTTCCGTGGACGACACCCTCAAACGCTCTCATTTTAAGAGCTTGTTGTCTGTGACCATTCATATTTATGCCTCGAATGACCTCAGTCAATAGTTTGCTCATGTCTTCCCAAAGTATTTTTCGAACTGAGGGAAGATTACGCCTTGCATAGCGTGTGCATTCTCGATTTCTGGGGTGAAGGGGCTGCCTTCCATCGACTTCACTATCATGCTTGAAGGCTTACTGACTATCAGTTTGACCATCTGCTTAGCCATGTCCTTCTTCATGGCCTCCATCTTCTTGGTCAGATGCCTCTCGGCATCTACCGTCAGCCTGGAAAAGGTAGTGCGAGCCGATCTTTTCGAGCGAGCATTCTCGGATCGATGATTGTGTCCCCTCTTTGAGCGAGAGGCAGCAGCAGAATGTCTATATGTCGGGGGATACCATGATGAATCATAAAAGTATTCCTCTTCCTGGTCGACTCGGGCTCTGAGCCTTGGTCATTTCTCGTCCGCTTCGGCATACTCATGAGCTTTGCGACGATCATTCCCCTCTGCATGGGCATGATGCTCTTGTCTGCGATGACGATGGTAGGGTGGGACCTAGCGGCTATTCCTGCTTTCCACCTGCTGCGCAACCCTTTGCTCGTGGGCATCCCGACCTGATACTACTTGTACAACTAACTGGATTCTTCTGCTCGAAGTGGGCACCTATTGTGGGGCCTTCGCCACCGCTAATAGTAACTAGATTACTAAGAGTTATGAGCACGAGATCAGTGACTGGTACCGGGGCCTAGCCTAAAGCGAGCAGTTGCTGATTAAGCGCGAACATCTTGTTGTAATATTACGCTTGGACTTGCAGGGCGGAAGCCTGTTGTTCAGCAATTAGCACGGACGGGGCCGCGTGGCTACCTTGATCGTTCTCCCGTTGCTGATTAAGCTAATTCTCTTGGGAGCGAGCTTACTTCTCGTTGATCACATTGCGGGAATCCCGCTAACTTGCTTGGCCCTGACTAGCATGGTGGGAAGACTGCTCATCTTCAACGTATGGAACATCCTCTCCATGCATTGCTTGTCAACCTGCTATCTTCTGATTCCTCGTCTGGACTCCAGCGGGCAATTGTAGGGGTGCCTTCGGTGGCAAATCACCGTGCGCAACGGGCAATGGTTGGTTTCGAGCCTACTGGCTTGCAGCCGAATGATGGCTAATGGCGGCGTGATGCTTGCTTCCCTTACCAGCCATTGTTGTGCAGTTGTTTGCCTGAATCAATTGGAGAAAATTGGACAGAAAGCTTTGAAGCTAGTTTCCCGACAACGGAACCAAATTGATGATGCAAAAATCAACCTTGGGCGGTCCGATTTGATGAGTAGGATATCCTAGGCTTGATTGTATGGATTTGATCTCTTCACAACCTGTTAAGAACACGAAAACACCTTAGTTGGAGTGCAAGGCTTGGCCTCGCGAAACCACTCTGACGTGAGAGTAAGTATCATGTGAAAGTCAATAAACAAATTAATAGAGGTTTGAGGCTGTAAGAGTGTGTGTACCTTGCTTAGGATTTATAGAGGGGTATTTATAGGCCCTGAATGTCATAGAATCCGTCTAGGATTCACTTTCATAGTTACCTACTAGGTTTAAGAGTAGACTTCTAAATTGTAGGCATGATTGGTGGCTGACCGCGTAAATGTCGGAGCAAATTTGGTAAGTGCTCTGTTCGCATTAGGAAACCTTTTACCTGTTTTGGAAATCAAGTTTCTGAGGTTCTCTGCTCGATGCTTACCCGGGCGAGCATGGCTCTGCCCGGCTGCATGGTGTAAGGCTGATGTTGATAAGTGTGATCCCCGGACAAGGCCACATGGTCGGGCAGGCAAGGCCCTTGCTCGATCAGGCTTAGACAAGATATACGGATGATCTATGCTCAGGTACCTTGCTAGCTCTACCTGCTAGGCTTGTGGGTCTCATGCTAATGAGCTCATGACTAGCACGTGGTGATCGTTCGTGTTTTGCTCATGACTGGGTTTGGGTGAGACACATCATGTGTTAAAGGCTCCAAATCGTCTATCTTAATCTCTGTGGCATCCCGTGTCTCATTGAATTATACTACAATATATTTCTCAACAATTACAATAATTATACCCGTCTTATGCATGGATTTTTTTTATATATTTCAAAAAAAATTATTTATTAATTATAAAATGATCACCCTGTATAAATTGGATAACCCATTATGTATACAAATAAATACTACTATAAGAGAAATACTCTTTACAACGTCAATTCTATATTAAGGGTTTATTTTTGGTTTTTCTAAAAGGTAAAAACTTAGGTAAAACGATCTTACACATATTTTCTTTAGGACGGATTCTCCTTACCCGACTCACTGTGTGTTGGTAGGTTGAGTTGTAAGATAGTGGGGCTCCGTCTTACGAATTAAGATTCGTAAGATCGTCTTATATGAGACTTACTCTTTCAGAAAAATTAAGGAAACTGACTTTCGAGTTATTTTAGTAGCAAATATACATAAATACCATTACATGTGCATATTAAGGCATACTAGTTAGTTAATGTGAACTTGGTGATTTAATAATAAAATAAGCACTCATTATGTGGCAAAATTTTAAAACAAAATGGACATAACATCAATTTTTTGTGAAAAATATCAAAAGGTCTCATTAAAACAATTCTCATATCCAAAAAGTTTCAAAAACAATATTTTATTAAAAAAGTCCCAAAGTTAAACTTTTAGTACCAAAAATTCCAAAACTTAACGTTTCTATTAACATCGTTAGTTTTTGAGGTTTTATTTGAAAATAAACGTATATTTAACTTTAATAATGTTCATTATTTAGTATTTCGAATAAAATAACAATAATATTTATTAGTAACTAAAATAATAATAAAAATATTAATGATAATAATAATAATATGATAATAATAATAAGAACAAGAACAACAAATAACTATACTATTAATAATAACAATTGACAAGTTTTTTGCTATTTATTTTTATTAATTAATAAAAATAATAAAAATAATTTTTTTATCACTACTATTACTATTACTACTTCTACTACAAATAATAATATTACTACCGAAATTTCATAATAGTGTAAAAGTTAACTTTTTTGAATTTTATAGTATGAAAAAATTAGATTTTATAAATTAAGTAGTTCCTTTGGGATAATTTGGGAATGAATTTTTTAAAGATATTTTTGTACTATTTAATAGTAAATTTTGATGAAGAAAATGATAATAATTATATGGTTATAATAAAAATAATATTATTATTTTAATTAGAATAATTATTATTGTTATAATAATAATAATAATAATAATAATAATAATTGTTGTTATAATTACTATTATTGTTATAATAATAATAATTATTATTATTATTATTCTTATAATAATAATAATAATACTAATAATAATAATCAATGCAATTATTATCATCATTGTCATAAATTAAGAGAATAATAAGTTTTCATCTAATGAAAGCGTTTAACTTAACGTCGTTTGAAGACACGTTAAGTATTGGATTTTTTGAGTATTAAATTTTTAGGAATAATTACCGGCCGGAACACTTTTGTAAAATTATAACCGTTTCACTCCCCTATTTTTTATTCAACCGGTAAAGTGATTTTTTAAAATTTTATTCAAAAAATACTATTTTTTCTGCGATTCTCTTTCAACCTATGTCGAATTCAAATTTATTTGGTTCCTTTTTATCACTGTGCATTTGCTTTTCATCTTTGTAGTATCTCAATAAAAACTCTGATTGAGAGGCTGCTTGAAAATCATGTTATGATAAAACCTAGGGATTGTTCATTATCTCTTCTTTGCGTATTACAATTGAAAGCATTTTGATTTTGATCACAAAGGGAACTACTCCAAATCGATTCTTTATGTTGATTCCACTATTCCAGTACGGATTCTTCTTCCTCGTGCTACTTCTTTCTCTTGCCTCTGTCACACTCTCCTTCTTTTTCTTCCTCCAGCTTCGTCTCCATCTCTCTTTACTCCATTGTTAACCTCTTTTCATCTTCTTCGATCAATTTTCTTCATAACTTTTGATCTCAAATGAACCACATGACCCACCACATATTAAATCGAAGCTCTCGACGAGATCTACAAGACATTTTGGGTTTACCACACGACGTCTTCGAATTAAGGCCAAAAAAATGATGTTTAAACACTATTTTAGGCTTCAAAAGTGTTTCGATGTCCAATTTTTACATATAGATTTGGGGTTTGTTTAATTTATTCATTCTGGCGTCAATTTTATTTATTTCGATGCCTACTTTTGTTGATATTTTGTGGCATTGTTTGATTTATTCATTATGACGCCAATTTTGTTAATTTCGAACAAGGTTCTAAAAGTCGTTAGGCGGAAGCTAGACACCAGATCAGGCGCCTAACGCTTAGTGCCCAGGGGCCTAGGCGGGGACTAATCAGGGCCTCAAAATTAATACATAATTACAATAGTTCATGATTTTTTAAATATAAATTTAAAAAATACATCAAACAATGACTACAAATTTAATTTCCTAATTTTTTTTCATTTTCAAATATTAACTACACCGTGCAAATTTGTAAAATCGATTAAATTACAAATATGCAAAAGCCCAAAGTTGAGAGATAAATTGTCAATTCTCCACATTCCTTTTTTATCCGATCGATCCATTACCTGGCGTGGACCACCAATAAAAGGTTACTAGTAAACTCTAGCCTAATAAACAAATATATAGTCACCAGAAAAAACAGAAGATATTAGGGCTTTGCAATTTAAACCATTTATTATATATAAAATGTCAGCCCTTTCTTTAAAGCTTAAAACTAGGGTTTTTTTTTTTTAAAGGTTGGAGGGGACATATACATTACCCCAACCTTTATTTTTTTGGGTAAAATCTTGTGTAAGACAGTCTTACGAATATTTTTTGTAAGACGGATCATTTTTACCCGACCCACCGTGTATTGGTGGGTTGAGTTGTAAGAGAGTGAGACTCCGTCTTACGAACTAAGATCCTCTTTACCCGACCTACTCTATTTTTTTTTATTTTAATGCCTTGAAATGCTACAATTATAGATATATGATGTCTTTGGTGTGGCTAGAACAAATGATGTCTTTGGTGAGGATTTGAACACTCGACCTCCCGGTTGAAAGTAGTGATGTACAAGGGTGCCTCTGGTACGGCTTGAACATTCGACCTCTGCGTTAAGATAAGCGAGTAGCTAAATGGAACATTTGAGTAAGGTTTGAACAACAACGTTACCTCCGAAAAGACAAAAACTAGGGTTTACTTTTTACTTTTTCAATGTTTCCCTTTTCCAGCGTCTTCCCCCTTCTCTCCGGTTTCCTCAATCTCTTCGTCGGTAGGCAAGGTATATTTATTTCATTTCCTTCTATTTCCTTTTGTTTTCTTTTTTCCTAACTCCCCTCTTTTAGCTATGTCCTCTCTATATTAATATTATTTTTCATCTCTTTTCAGTTTTCTCGTTTCAATCTCTCATCCGATGACGTCAAAGCACCCAGTTTCAATAACAGCTGGTCCAATTCCACAGATTTTTCAGAAATTCAGTTTAGCGGAGATAGGTGTAGTTGGCACCTATGACGATTAGTCGACGCCCAGGGTGACTAATTGGCGATTTTTTTCCCAAACATTTTTTTGATTGATTTGAAGAAAGTTGCGACGTTTCTGTGCCGCTCAACACTTAAGCGCCGCCTAGGCCGATTTCTAGAACCATGATTTCGATGCCTAACTATACTGATATTTGGTGGCAGTGTTCAATTGTGTCCATTTTGATGCCCAACTTTGTTGATATTTGGTGACATTGTTTAATTTATTTATTCTGACGCAAATTCTGTCCATTACAAGGCTCACCTATGTTGATATTTTGTGGCAATGTTCAATTTTATCCATTTCGATGTCCAACCTTGCTGATATTTGATGATAGTGTTCAATTGTGTATTTCGATGCCTAAGCAGTGGCTTTTTGAATTTCGACGCACAAATTTTGACATATTTTAATTGTGTAATTCGATGCACAATATTTTCATTCTGATTCCCAAATTGGGCAGTGACTTTTTAAATTTTGACGCTTAAATTTTAACATATTTCAATTGTGCATTTTGATACTCAATGTTTTCATTTTGATGCACAAATTGGGCAATGACTTTTTGAATTTTGACACTCAAATTTTGATAGATTTCAATTGTACATTCCGATGTCCAATGTATTCATTCTGATGCCCAAATTTGGCAGTAACTTTTTGAATTTCGACGTCCAAATTTTAACAGATTTCAATTGTGTATTTCGATATCCAATGTTTTCATTTCGATGCCCAAATTTGACCAGTGGCTTTATGTGCGCTCTGTATGCGTGTTTGTTGTTCATTAAGAGTATTTTTGTTATTTTATCATCAAAATTATACTTTAGCTATTAGAAACAAATATATGAGACTTTTTTTTATTATAATATCATCACAGGGGACTGGCTCGGTTATCACCTAAAATTTTAATTTTAGGGCTTTTTGGATACAAAAATTATTTTTTGAGATTTTTTGAAAATAATTTTTTTGTAGGACTTTTAGGTATTTTCCGTTTTTTTTCTTACTTTCTCTCTCCATCTCTTTATCTCGTATCTTTTTCTCTCTGAATGTTCCTCTATTCTCTTCTTTTCTTTCTCTCACTTTTTTTTTTGCCTTTTTGCCACATGGCATCTTAATATGATTAGTTGTTAAGGATTGAAAACTGATAAAGGACGAATTGGCCTTTTTATTAATAGGTAGTATATATAGAGACCGTTAAAAATGATAAAGTTGGGAAATTATTGCAGTACTAGTTTATTAATTATTAATTAAATGATTAAATAATATTTTGGTCCCTCAACTTAACACTTTCTATTAGTTTAGCTCTACCTTTTTTTTTTAAATTACGGTTGGTCTTATATCTCATATTCTCCAACCATTCCCCCTTTTCCCGTTCATATTTTTCGTCATTTTTTTCTAAAAATCCCAAATACCCTTACTTCTAACATGCCCAAAACGGGAGTTTCGGGCCTTCGATCATAAAAATAAAAATAATAATAATAAATAAAAGGGAGACTATTTCCATTACACTGTTAATTATCCACTACATTGCTACAATAAATAAATTCATATTTGAACAATAACATTCTTTAATTAATTACTTGTTATTTGAAGTTGATTAATATATTGTATTTCTAATTTCCAAGTTACTTTTGTTGGAAACTTAGTTTTCCAATAACTTGAATTAGCTAAGTCATGTAAAGGGAAAAGTGGAAATCCCACATTAGGAAAAAGATGAAACAAGCTCTACCTTATAAAGTAGAGCTTTGAGGCTTTATTTTCGGCCCTTAAACCACTACACTTTTGTGTAGGAGGGAAGACCTACATAGGTGCAGGTCCAAACACACGCGCGCCGCCACCCGCCCAGCTCGACTGGTTGGCTGGCTTGCCTGACTGAACCTTATCTTTTTGCTACCAGTTGAATTGGCATGTGATCCTTTCATTGTGAACCTTTTCCACAGAACAAGTTCAGCAGCCTTCCTTGTCAGTTAGACAGTTATGTCTGAAATCACATTTTTCGGCACTGAAAACTCTCCTCTTTTATGCACAACCTTTCTGCCCCTTACAGAGATACAGCAGCGTGTTCGTGATTCGCCCAATGACTGAAGTTTGGAAGACTGCCATCTTCAATCACGTAAGTATCCTAAAACCTGGGAGACTCACTGGCACCACCCGTCCAGTCTGCATACGGGGCCAGTTTTTGTCTTAAGGAAAGAATTTAATTACCTCGAGGATCCTTATCATTCTGTCCACACACACACACACACACACACACACGAAAACTGAAATAACTCAGGCCATACCTTCCTTAACTGAAATAAGACATGCACGAACAAGCAGGTACGATAAGTAAAAGTTAAATATAGAAAAACTTATATTTTATATTAGAATCCAGCAGAGGTTCATCAAATGATAAACATGTTTAGTACATTAACCTGGACTCTCTAATCTAGCTACCCTACGGACTTTCATGGAAAGAAAGTCATGGGAAAATGAAAAGACATATATCAAATCTCTCACCCTTACAAACCCTTAGGTAGTTAAATATGGAAGTGAGAATGTGAGAGTGATGTGAGAAGATAATATTGTGAGTTGTTTAATTAACTAGTAATTTAACAAATGAGTGATCATTAACACTCAACCAACTGTGACGACTCATTATTACACAACCGACAGCCTTTGCAATAGAGTAAAAGTCTGCTAGTGTGAATACAATTTGGATTAACAGTTCGTGATCTTCCTTAAACATCTTCAAGTTGTTTGTGTTCAACTTCACGTTGGGGTACTTAATCTCTAACTGTAAATTTGGAGTCTATGAGCAGTAGAGACGGAGTCTTTCAAATGAAGAAATAACTCAAATCAAAAGAGAGTTCTTGATTGAGCACAACTTCTTGCCTTTGGATTTTTTGTTCTCTTTCACACAAGGTGTTAGAACTAACACTTGTGTTTTCCCACTTTTTGATGATCTCCAGGTTATGTTATAAGGCATAAACATTCACGCACTTACACACGTTAGAAGAGGGATGAAATGTTTCCTTTATAGGCAGAGAGGTAATTGATCCATTGAAACTTTGGAAAGATTTCTAACTGTTGGAGGGTTCGGTCTTCAATGCATCAACATGAAGATCTTGTCTTTCCAAAAGTCACACTGATAGATGTGACATGACATTCATGCATGGGTTGTAACAGACGTTATACTTGGTCTTTGTTGAACTTTATCTTAAAGAACGAGACCAAACACACAAAAAAAATATCTAATTGATATGAATGAAGACTCGGATATCGATACAAATCTTTAGCTATTAAACAGACCTGCAAAGTATATTTTGTGAATCTCTATAGACTTGATTGTTTGGTGATCGATTGATTTCTACTTTGAACTCAGCATCACTAAAGTAGTAGATACGTGGATAAGAAAACAAATATTTGAATATCTACTGGAAAGATATCTGATGGAGTTGACACTTAACAAGCTAATTCAATGAGTATTTTGTCAATAGTTGGTACACCATAAATTGATTGTGTATAAATACGACCTAGCCTAGGACCTAAACAATGTTCCAATGAGTTGCCACACTACCAATACGCAACACTTGTAGCCACTCTTGGAACATGATGTGTAATGAGAACAATTAAATCATTGTTATGGAATATGCATACGTGTACATCAAATATATATTTGCACATACATACTTCTACCTTTATAATTGATTCAAAATTTAATTTTTTGAGTTGATTGAAACAATTTTTTTGTTTAATACCTACCATATTAATATTATTACATCGATCTTTTAAAGTAACAAACTAAATTAAATTATTTTTGTTTTGATAATAAAATATCCAATATTTTATATTAAAAAAAATTCCCACAGTCCAAAGTCCCCGTCCACTTCGGCACCTCAACTTCCAATTGATCCCCAAAGTCCCCCTCCAGTCCAGCGACATCCTCCTAGGTTGGTTTTCAAGTCATCGGAGATCAAACTCCATTCATCCATGAAAGACTCTTCCTTCAAAGTGACGAATAACACACATGTTTTCCCTTGTATCATGAAAGGAAGGATGAAGAATAGAACCAAATGCTTTTATTATATAAGAAGAAAAAACATGGGATAAGTGTACCATTAGTCCCTGAACTTTGGCCGAACACATCAGTTCTCCAACTTTAAAAAGTTTCACCACTGACCCAAGTAGTCCTTTTTTGCTCATCGGAGGTCCCTAGCCCTAACGTTGTTTGTTTATTTCCGTTAAGTGGACATGTGTCACTCACATGCACAAAATAAGGGGATTATGTATAATATCGTCAAAATAAGGGGGCAAAATGAATATAAACCAATTCAGATCAGCAAATTTCATTACGTGTGCAGATTTCATTCCCTTTGTATCCTCGGTGTAAAATTCAACATCATGGGTAAACTTGTATTTTCCAAAATTTTCCAATCAAAGCTCAAATCCTTACACTACTGTGAATGGACTCCTATTTTTCACCACAATTATACCAGATTATAAACAAATTCTATGAACTAAAATTTTCCAATCAATGAATTTTAACAATTTTAGTAGTCAATCAAACAGAAAAAATGGTAGATCTTACATGAATTCACAAAAAGAAATTCCCAAAATCCAAACGCTAGGCTCGAATTCGTCGTCGGAGAGAGATGATAGCGTGCTCAAGAATGGTATGAGTGCACTGCCTTCGTTGGAATTGAAGAACCATAATTGATGGTGGATCTAGAGAACGCGAATGGAGAATGTCATGAATGTGGTCGGAGGAGAGAGAAATTGAACTGGGGATAGAATGAAGTCGGCTGGAGAAGAAATCGAAGCTGGAGAAGCCATAAATGAAATTGCAGGTGACCGACGATGGAGAGGGGCATGAGGGAGGTCAGTGGTTATGGTGGGCGATGAGATTGAGGCGCCCGGCTGGAAGCATAAACGAACAGAGACAAAGAATAAGGAGGAGCCGATTGTGCGAGGTATTATCGAATCTGGAGAAGAGATGGGGATGGGTTGGTGCGGCTCTATTTGACCGGAGGAGGGAAATCAAAGAAAGATTTGCCAGCGATAGAGGGAGATGGAAACGATGCCGACATGATTTGATGGAGCGGCGAACGGGATTGCTTGGCCGCCATGGAAAGAGATGGCAGATCTGGACTGGAGAGATCAGAGATGGGATGCTTCATGGAGAGGAGGGCGTGAGGTTGAAGAAGTAATGAAATTTGCTGATTCACTTTGCCCCCTTATTTTGACGATATTATACATAACCCCCTTATTTTGTGCATGTGAGTGGCACATGTTAACTTAACGGAAAAAACAAACTTTGTTAGGGCTAGGGACCTCCTATGAGCAAAAAAAAGCCTACTTTGGTCAGTGGTAAAACTTTTTGAAGTTGGGGGACTGACGATGTGTTCGGCCGAAGTTAAGGGACTAATGATACACTTATCCCAAAAAAAACATTTTAGTTTGTAATTCCTTTCTATTTTTTGGTCTACTATAAAGCAACTTTAAAAATTTTATATTGCTCCCTTGTATTTTATGGCTTGTCTAATGACATTCCCGGATTGTTAAAAGTAAGGGTATTTTGGGTATTTAATTTTTTTTGACGGAAAGTGTGACGGTGACAGGAAAAGGGGTAATCTGACTGGAAAATATGAGATGTTGGACCAAACGTAATAGAAAAAGAGGTAAGACCAAATTAATAGAATGTGTTAAGTTGAGGGACCAAAATCTTATTTAATCCATTATAAAAGCGTAATTTTTTTTAATGGATAGGGTGGGAATTTTTACTATATATGTCATTCGTTTCCAAATAATTGTCACGTTTTGATTTTTGTCATTTTATAAGAATGATATTGTTTCAAAACTCTTTAAAAAAAAACATTTTCATCACTTTTTTTAAAGTTTAAATCTCATGTACCACAAAAATGTAACACCTATGTATCACTAAGCTATATGCTCTATGAACAACCCGTTACCCATTTTCAAATGTAATGATGGTACGTGTGGTATATTTTTGTAATACATAAGATCTTAACTCTTTTTTTTTTTTGTTCTATTTTAATAATGGCTCCCCTTATGTAATTGTGTTAAAAAAAATTATATATTATACTAATATTCATAATAAATAAATTAATTGATTTTAATCTATAACGGGAATAGAAATTTGAGTTAAAAAATGGAAAATGTAAAGGTGATGACGTGACGGGGGTGCAGAGCGGTGATTGTGCGGAACTAGCATTCTGTCGGGGGCTAAGAAAAATGTTGTCCTTTGAAAAAAGGCAACTTTATCCTTTGAAAATATTTAGTTGTAATTGTAAGTCTTAGCAATTTTGGGGGTAATGGTTTTGGATAGCTTGTGTATATTAATGTATTACTCCACTATAAAATAGATTGGTCATAACATAAGACATAACTCATAAACATTTGACCACCTGCCCTTCCACGTGTTACGACGTCCGCCTTCGTTAGGTTGTGCACGTGCTGTACCCCTTCCACGGGTCCGAATCCCTTCTTGGGTTAAAAAAATACCGACACAACACAGTCTACCCAATTAGTTGGATCGACGGCCACGGTCCACTTGACAAGAAACCTCCTCCGAGGAATCCATAATTCAGTAATTCACGGATCTTCCCTATCCAAATTAATTTATGCAGTTAATTACCGGAAATGTCCTTCTTACCCCTTATCTAGTTATCTTGTTTTAAGTGACTGCGCAACCCTCCAAGTTGGGTCAATTTCATTGCATGCTGTATTCCAGTTCAAATTCAATGTCAATTTCAGTTCTACAAAATGGCCCATTAACGACATCTCCATCTTTAAGCTTTAGCTACACCAACACATTTCAGTACATGAATTCAACGATTTAGATTAGACAAACATGTGCTGACTTTCGAATAAAAACGAGAGGCTATTTTATTTCTTCTTGAAATGTAATAACATATAGTTGATGAATTTTGGTTAATAAGGAATGCTTTTAACTTTTAAGGGCATTAATAATATGATCCGAAAATTGTTAGTTTTCAAACATTTTGTTTAATTTTCTCATCTCAATCCAATCTGGGGATTAAACATATGATTAGTTCTACTTTTTAACTCATTAAATGCTTGATTATCTATATATATATATATATATATATATATATATATATATATAAAGTTGTACTTCTTGCGATTTAAAATATCTCAAGTGTGAAATATAAGATACTTAATTTGAAAAGCACCGAGTACAAGAAAATTTGTATTCATATCATTTTCATGAGTAAATGAGTTATATATATGAATTAATTATTACTAGTATACGTGCTCATGTCATAGGTACGGTATCATTATGAAATCAGTTCAATTAATGGTTGGGATAAACAAAACCTATAACTGACGGGGTAATTCAAACAAAACTCACAACTAAAGGCTTTATATGTAATTGTAGAGGGGTAATTCAAACATAACTTATAACTGAGGAGTTCATTTGTAACTCACATACTTACGAATCAATATGGACTGTTAGTTGTATTTAACACAATTCGATAAGGACCACCGATTAGACCTGAGTCTTTTTATAATATAGATTAGTCCTTAAAGTGAATTGGTCCGTTTGAATAAAGTCATTATAAATGAAAAATAGTATATGTGAATTGGTCCGTTTGAATTAGTCCTTATTGAGAACTAGCTTGCCATTGGTCAATCGTAGTTATCTTAGTGAATATAAATGTAAAAGGTTGTTTGCTTCTTTCTTCACAAAATGGAGCAACACAATCGATCATCTTCAGAAAGTTGACCAACAGAATCAACTTTCAATGCAAACTTCTGGATCGTTTTTATTATTGGCTATATTGAATCTATTCTGCTAGATGAAGGGCTAGATTGACAATATTATTCATAATTAGGGCAGTTGGTGATCTTATATCAGAACATGTTGTGGGTGAATTGCAACTTTCTCTTTGTATAAGTTATTAAGTGCACAGTTCCGACTTCACGTGATGGAATTAAAGGCATACCGATACGGTATGAGAAGATTTGTTTGATGGAGTTAATAGTGCAACCCATCTGCTGCCATAAATAATGATCCAACGGCTACTCTTCCTAGAAAAATTTCACACAGCAAAACTTAATTACACAAATTCCATGTATTGACTATTGAGTTGAACCATCATTTGTATAACAATTTTTTATTTAATGTCTTCATACTCCTCTCATCATATTTACTTTTTTTTATTTAATGACTTCATACTCCTCTCATCATATTTACCTTTTGTAAATAATATATATATATATATATATATATATATATATATATATAAGTTAAATAGTCTAAAAGAGGTCAAATTCAGTTAAAATGTACTTTTTAAAAAAGAAATGTTATTTTTTAGTATTATTATATGGTAGTTAGCATGCATTGAGAACATAAATCTCAATAATTGATTACATAAATTTGAAGATTTATTGAAATGCGTAAATATGCACATGTGGTAAAAAATAGCGAGTTTCTATGTGGTAGTATTTAATAGGAGTAGCCACCAATTGAAAATCTGTAAATATAAATCTCTTTTGGTGCTTACTTAATTTACTGATTAATTAAAATGAGCAAATAACATTTGAATAAGAACAAATGTGTTATAAAAAACCTGTTCATTAAATACATGTGATTACAAAATTAAATATAACCATAATTAATTATAAAAAGCATATTATGGAGATCTTCGTATATGACTTGTCTGTATTTGAAACTTTTGTATCTCTTTCAACGTATACAAAATTATAATATCAAAACAAAATTTATTTTGATAAACAACCACATTTAATTATAACTTATTGGTAAATCATAGGAATATATACGATTAAATAATAGTAGTAGATACCAACCACAAATTATAAATATTTAATAAATATATATGTTATATAGAGAATAATATACATCTGAACTACTATTTATACTACGTAAGATCCTAAATTTTAATAACAAAAAATATCAATTATTAAACTCTAGAAAATTATGAACAAGAAAATGACTTAAACAATTCATAAAATAATGGATTAAACGATATCAATTATACGTATATAATTTGTTCTTTTCATCATGTTTTTTCTTTATTTTTTAATTTTGTTTAAAATCTTCATTTTATTTGAGTATAATTTAATTAAAAGAGATATATGCACATGCGTTTAACACATGTGTATAAAACTAGTTCAATTAAATAGTTTAATCGGACATATAAACAACATTTAGTATGAGCTTACCGAAAGAAACCGATCTCTTTTATCATCAAATTCCATAAATGATCAATTTTAAGTAACCACTATGTATGGTACCTCTTGCTAGTTTGGATTAACGCTATATATGTTTAATAAGCTAAATTGTCTGATGTTTGATACAAACTGTGGCGGATCCTGAAAATTTTTAAAGTGGATTCACAATTAAAACTATTACATAAAACTATAGAAATTACAATTGTCTTCTATTCATTTTCATACTATGAAAACGTTTAATTACATCATCATTTGTAACGCTCTTAAACAACTCTCTTTCAATATAACATACAAGAGAGTCACTTAAAAATTTATCACACATTCGATTTCACAAATGCGTCTTGACAAAATTCATTGTTGAAAAACATCTTTCCACACTTGTTGTTGCTATAGGCAAAAGAAGCGCTTCAAAAATCGATACACCAACAGGTACGACAAATATTTGTTTGTTTACACTAGCAATGTAGATAGATCACCAAGCCACTTCAATTGGCTGAATCTGTCATCTGTTCGGACATCCATAATATATGTCTCTAGTTGATTCTTAATAGTCATACACTCAAATACTGAGAAGTCGTTAGGATAAAATTGAGTTATTCTTTATCAATGCTGCTGTATTATAATCATGAAAATCATTACTTGGATTCAAACTAGCAACACAAAGAAGCAACTCAAAATTAACCTCATTGAACCGATCATTAATCTCGAAAAGCTGCTTATCCATAATGGCATAAAAACATTCCACACGATAATGAAAATCGTTAGTAATGTGTCTTCTATGTCAAGGTCTGTGAGCATCAACATATTCAATATTCATATCCAAACAATCAATCTTATTTTTCATTTCAAAATGCATTGATGTCACCTAGAAGAGATTCTCATCTATTATCTCTTATCGCTTGCAATCGTGTCTTAGTTATTTTAACAAGTGACATAGCATTCACAATATCTTCATCTTTCCTTTGCAAAGCCAATGACAAATCATGTGTGAACCCAAATATAAGCAACATAAACTGCAAATGAAAAACAAAATCAAATGATTCTAACTACACCAATAAACCCCTTGCTTGAGCTCTTTTCAATGCATCAGTACCATCACATGAAACAATTTCAAGAACTTCACGAGTAGAAGAAAACAAAGCAACCAAGTTCAACCAACGTGTATCCGTAGTCCTCTGAAAACTTAACTCTTGATTTAATCCCTTTCTTGTCTCGATTAAACCGTTATTAATTCCTTCTACCACTTTTTCTCCTTGTTTTTGTCGAATCATGTCTTTATGCTTACAAGAGACTCCAATAACATTCATTAATGTGGAAATCATACTAAAAAAGTTTACAGTATCCTCATGTTTAATAGTCACGCCAACAAGAGCCAATTGATGTTGATGGACAAAACAATGAACATAAAATATAGACGGATTTTCATTCAAGATCAAAATTTTCAACCCATTGAATTCATCATTCATATTGCTTGCCTCATTATAGCATTGACCTCGAATTTTCATCAAACTCAAACCATTATCAGCTAATAATTTATCAATAGCAGATTTTAAAGATAAAGCAGAAGTCTCCATCACATGGACAACACAAATAAATATCTCTTTCACAATCCCACGAGAGTCAACAAATCGCAAAATTACACCCATTTTCTCTTTGTCTGATACATCACTAGACTCATCCATCATCAAAGAAAAAAAAATCATCTTTAAACTTTCCAATTATTATTTATATTGTCTCTTTTGCAAAACAATTAACAATATCCTTTTGAATGTTGGAAGCAACCATTTGACAATTTTTGGGGGATGATTTTTATAATTACTCTCACCATGAAGATTCACATGTTTCATCAATTTAAGAAAATTCCCCATATTTAAAGAACCATCACTCTCATCATGTCCACGAAATGTCATCCCCTGGTGCAACAAAAATCTACAAGAATCAATTAAAGCATTTAATCGATTCCGGTACTCAATTTTCCCAATGTCTGATTGTCTATGAAGAGCAACTGCTTTAGATTGACTTTATCTCATTAGATCCTCACACTTCTTTAAACACACATAATGATCAATATTAATCGCACCAACATGAGAATCCAACCTAAATTTTTTTATTCCAAGTAGAAAAACCTTAAGTTATAAATGTCTCACCACCTTGATTGTTGATTTGATCTCTAAACAAATAACAACATAAGTAATGTGTTTTATCTTCTTTTATACTATACTCTAACCAATTAACATACTGATCAAACCAATCATGATTAAAATGACGCATTTTATTTCCTATCATTTTCTGAGGGAAATCATGGTCACGGGGTTGACAAGGCCCTTTTAAGATAAGCTCTTATAATTTCATCAACTTAATTTTGGTGAAATTCATATATCTTTTTCTTTTTTGTCGGATCTGAAAGAAGACTATTCAAATCAACAAAATATTTCCTAGTTGAAGTTATGGGAACAGACGGTTAAGTACTAGGAGGTGCACCACTCGAACCACCAATTCCAATTTCTGTAAATTTTCGTTTAAAAAATCTTTCCATATTCCCTTAATAATAAAAAAACATCTAACCTTGTTGAAGAGACAAAAACCAAAATTCACAATTTGAAGATTACAATTTAAACAACTAAACAAGTAACATGTAACAATAGGTCAATATCTCAAAAACCATTAAACCAAACAAATCCCCAAACAACAAATTCACAATTTGCACCCAAGTAAATATGTAAATAAAAAAAAAAGCCCTAATTTTGAATATAACATCAAACCCTAATTCTAAGTTTTCAACCAACAAAATAAAAATGTCATAATTTTAGACATCAAACATTCGAATATTCAATGATTCAAAGTTTCAAACCAACAATATTTTATAAAAACTATTAAAATAAAGGTAAACAAAAATTAAAAATTAAATAGATCAGAGACATACCTTGTTATTTGATAACGTGGAGTTCACGTGAACTGAAGTGAGAAGTCAACAACACAAAACAGAGGCAGACACAATTACAATTTACAAATCATTGAAATCTGAAATCCCCAATTCCCAAATCTCCACTCCAACTTTCCTCCTCTTCCCAAATCTGAAATCCCCAATTCCCACCTCCCAGTTTTTCCTCTCCGACCGATTGGGCCGACTCGGCGAATCCTCGCTCACTCACGACCAAGGTTCTAAAAATCGCCAGACGATAGACTAGTGCCTAGCACCTAGAGAATCTAGGTGTGATATAGGCAGGGCCTAGAAATAAGACATAATATTATATTTTTAATATATTTTTTATTATAACCTAATTATTAAACATTAATTTTTTAAATATAGTAATACTAAATTTCACCTAATAATTTAAAAATAATGAATACATTATGATATTAAATTTTAAAAGTAAAACTAGAAATTTAATATCATCTAAGGTTCAAAATATTACAAAAATAGTTAATAGTTCAAATATCCATAGGTCCGTTGACAATTACAAATTTACAAAAATAATTTAATAATTTGAAATTGATATTTATTATTGTTATTTTAAAAAAAACCCAAAATGACATTATTTAGGGCCAAAATTTAAAAAAAATAAAAATATGAAAAATTAGCAGTTGACCGCCTAATCGATTTTTTTTCTTCTGATTTGCCAAATTTCTAGGCGTCGGGATGGCTCTTAGACCGATTTTTTTACTGCTCACGGCCTCACTCCTAAATCCCTCAGTCCGACAGCGAAGGCAGCGGTAGGCAGGCAGATAGTAGTACAGCACGGACACACGGTGGCAACGGCATGACAGTCAGCCCCAACTCGGCAACTCGCAGAGGTCCCGTCTCCCTCTCTTTATTTTTTGACTTAGTTAGGCTTAGGCGTTGATAATGAAATGTGGGTTACGTTGATAATGATAGATGGGTCACCTTGTAAAACGACGTCGTTTTACAAGGTGAAAATAAAAAAAAATTGCAAATTAGTTCACTCGCATCCACTTTTGCAAGCGTATGTTTGCCCCTGGGTACATAATTAGTGGCCGAGAATAATAGAACGAGTTACCCGACGAAAATTATTATCACCTCACTATTAATATCAAGGGAAATGGTGATATTATTAACACTCTCACTAAAACTAATTGAGACTAACATTTTTTTATCTCATAACTACCCCCGATATAAAAGTGATGATTAATAGCGAGGACACTAATAATACTATGATTAATAATATTGATTATCTTTGTCTGACTACCAAACAAGTCCTAGCAGTCTTCTAAAATACACTAAATTAGGTCTGGCAATTGGGTGGGTGCGTCGAATTGAAATGTGTAACTGGTTGAAACCCTTTAGAACCTAAATGTCAAACGGGTTGAAATGAGTCGCCCTGTCTTAACCCAATTTTTTCCCAAAATACATGAATTTATAGTACTCCCTCCGTCCCTAAATTATCGTCCTCCTTTCCTTTTTCGTCCGTCCCAAAATAATTGTCCACTTTGAAACTTACCTTTTTAGAACATCTCTTTTACCACTTTACCATTACTTTTTCACTCTACTTTAATTATGGGCCACATACACATGGACATTAAAGGAAACTACACATTAAACCAATATAAATAATCAAGTCAATTGTTTTTTCTTAAACTGTGCGCCGGGTCAACTAGGACGATTATTTAGGGACGGGGGGGAGTATAAAAAGTCATGGGTCGAAAGGGGTAACAGGTTTGACCCGTTTTAACCCGATCCAACTCGTTAATATTGGTTGAAAGAAGTTACCCGTTTCGACCGTGAGATTTATCAAATCTGGCCATTTGACCCGGTGAGTAAACAAATATAGCCTTTGATCATGGTTTATTGATAAACCAGTATAAACCACTTAGTCGATCACTGGTTTATCAATAAACCAGTTGATTTATTGATAAATCAGTGTAAACCACTTAGTCGACCACTGGTCGACCTGTCAACCACACTTGTCGACCAATGATTTCGGATGTTGAGACGTGTATTTTTACTGGTTTACTGATAAACTAGACTACTTAGTCGACCACTGGTCGATCTGTCAACCACACTTATCGACCAATGATTTCGGATATTGAGACGAGCATTTTTACTGATTTACTGATAAACCAGTCACTGGTTTATTAGTGATTTATCAATAAGTCAAATCATAAAAGATTATTTTTTAAATGAGGCTACAAATGACCAAGTCATTTTTGACTTGACCATTTGTATAAATACCCCGTTTCAACCTAAAAATTTTAACAAGTTTGATTGAGTTAAGTAATTAGTAGATTGGATTGAATGAGTTAATGAGCAGTGAGTTGTAATTGTCAAGCCTATCATACAAAAATTTAAAAGAAGAATGATATAAAGGAAAAATGGACTGATAAACATTATTAGAAGGTTTGCTTATAACATCCAACTGTTGGAACATATTTTGTAGTTCTAGTTCCTATTAATATTAATATTAATATTTGTACTACACTCAAAACTTTGTGGCCAAATGCCCACGTCATCTAGTTGTCCAAAACCCCATAATAGAAATACGGCAACTACAGTTGAATACGAATACACAAATCAGAGTTGCACATTTGTAAAGTTGTTTTTTATACGTATTATGATGCAAAAAGAAATTGGGTAATCACTAATTTGTATTTTTGTGGTCAATGGTAGACATAAGAAATTAAAATGGACGGATAGCAATAGCATGCATTGATTTCCCCTTATTTTTAGTTGCAACAAAATGCATGTGGTCTTTAAGTCTTAGCTACAAATTAATGAGGTGTCAATGCAGCAAATAACTTTTACGTTTCTCCCATGCATCACATTTTTTTTTGTCATAATATTCGTATCCCCCTTCCATCCTAAAATTATTCACTTATTTAACTCTACACACAAATTAATATTTTTAATATTAGTATAATCTATAATTTACTTTTACATTCATGTATATATGATTTATAATTAAAATTAAAATAAAATAAAAAAAGTAAGGATAAAATAATAAAAAATATATATTTAAAAAGAAACTTTCAAACAATATAATTTTTACAAATGAAAAAAGAAAGTAATACTATAATTTTGAGACGGACTAAGTTACAAAGATGACTCTCGAAAGTTATATCTATATTATAAAACAGTTAGGTAATTGAATAGAGCTATTCAGAGATTGTGATTAAATTATCTTAAAAAGTTTAACGGTTGAGATTCAACCTTACATTCACATGAGTGAGTAATTATCCATTTTTAACTCCATATTTTTTAATTTCTCTATAACAAGTCATCCCATACAATTAATATTATGAGCAGTCACCCATTTTTTTCTTTTCTCTATATTTTATCTTCATATTACAAAGTCACACCATACGATTAATCTTCTGAACAATCATCCCTTATAAAACACAAATCCCTTAACTATCACTTGATGTAATGTATCCCTTAACTGTAACATTTTTTTAAATCACGCCTTTTATATATACACTGTCATTTTAATTTACGAAATCAAATATATTAACACCATGCCATAGACACGAACATAAAGATTTAGTATATATATAAATGAACATCTTGAGTGCATAGATAAACCTCTAAAAGGGTTTTCACAATTTTTCGTATGTCATATCAAATGTTGTATCAAAAACAAAAAAATCATCTCTTTACATATCTTTCTCCACAATTATAACCTTATTTTTATAATTTTTTAATGCTGAAGTTAATGCCAATGTGCCTCATAATTATTCATTTTTTCCCTTCATAAATCACTTTTTTTCCTTTCACAATAGCTTTTTTGATAATATGGATCATACCTCTAAAAATATGTGCGTTCGAGATGCCCTTGTCGCTGAAGCCATAAGTTTACGATTGGATGCATTTCTTTTGGTTAATTTTAAAGTAATTATTTTTAATTTGGTAAGAATGTACTATTTCGCTCCATATACTAGTATCATCAAATAAAATTAGACTCAAATAAGAAGCAAAAAATATGACACCAAATTGATGACATACCATTACGAATTTACTACCGGTTATTATCGAATCTTAAAATTGAGTATAGATTACCAAACAATCGATAACATATTTATCAACAAGATGACAATGTCTTAACACGTCATCAGCAAAAATTACTCAATGCCCCCAAAATTAATAAAGTGAAGTAGCAAGTAATGGTTTGTAGGAAAGTGATTTGTCTTTTGGCCAGCCGCTAATTATGGAATTTGGTCAATCTTAGAACAAAAAATCGAAAACAAGCTGGTTTAGATAAATTTCTTTTTGCCCAAATCCTTGTAATTTGTCTTTACCCTCACACTAAGGCAAAGACTTGATCCTTCCTTACCCTTAAATTTCTCTCCCAACTTCTGACCGCAAAACACTAAATTTGTGAAATTAAATAAAACGGTTAATTTCCAAAAAAGAAAAATGAAAAGATGAAGAGAAAACATACTCGTGTTTTCTTGAATTTTTTTCCAGACGCTTGTGCGGTGATTGGGCTTGTTGATTACATTTTCTGATCAAATCTTGTTCCTCTTCTGTAATTTTGTGTGTGAAATTCTATTTTCTTTCTCTTTGGTTCAATTATTATTACATTATTCGTAATAATTAATGTCATTTAGATTTAGGAAAATTAAAATCTTAACCCAGGTAGAAAGATTAAGAAAAGCTTTTCATTTTCTCATTTTCGGATAATCCATATTATTTTTATGTGTTTTCCAGCATTATTCCTTGTCGATTAATCGGCAATAAAATTTGACAGAAGGCCAATATGAGGTTTGTATTGGCATAAAAAAATTGTATTTTTAAAAAATGTAGTTGGTGAAAAAGAATATTCAAAAAGTACGAAATCATTGTCCGAGCCCTCTGTCGTTTGTTTCTTCCTTTTTTCTCAATTTTTAGAATTTCCATTTTATTTTATTTCTTATTTTACTCTGTAAGATAAAGATTTGAGGGTTCTTTAGAAGGAGAGAGATTTTAAAAAAGTGGAAGGAGGGGTATGGATATAGAAAGTGCTGTCAATTTTTTGAATATATATATATCTTGAATTTTCATCTTTTCAATTTAGGGAATCATAAATCAAAGATGTGTTGAGCTGTTACCGTATTCCCCCTCCGCTCCTTTTCCCTTTCGATATATTATCTCACTCTGTCTCTCTCTCTCTCGCTCTCTAAATTTTAATTTCGCTCCCATCTTTTGCAAGCTGTAATTGAATGGGGGCACTTTTGTACTCATCTCTCACCTTAATACTCTTCGCCCTCCTCATTTTCTCTTTCTAGAACTTACTGTTTCTCTAAAAACTACTAAACACAGTCCCCACCATTGTTGCCATGAATTCTACACCCACATCGTTTTCTTTTCTATATTTGAAAGAGACTTTATAAGAACCAAAATGGGATCATAGCAATAACTGGGTTTTGTTTGAGCACTCCACTAACACCTTAAATACAAGAGCTTTTTTGTTTTGTTTTTGAAATAAAGAAGGCATTTTATATATTTTGTGATCTGGGCATTTTCGTCTAAAAAGGAAAACGAAAATGGCACCGTCGTTCGATTGGTGGGCCAAGGAGAGCCACAGGGGAACGCCGGTGGTCGTCAAAATGGAGAACCCGAACAACTGGTCAATGGTCGAACTTCAAGGCCCTTCCGACGACGACGATTTCATCCTCCAAGACGGCAACGTTTCCAGAATCTCTCGTGACAAGGGCCGTAACAAGAATGCCAAGCAGCTCACGTGGGTCCTACTCCTCAAAGCCCACAGGGCCGCCGGCTGCCTCACCTCCATTGCCTCCGCCACATTCGGCCTCGCCGCTGCCGTCCGCCGCCGTGTCGCCTCTGGAAGGACCGACACTGATGCCGACACGAGCCGCGAGGATACGGGTCGGGAGAACTTGACGGTCAAAACCCGGTTTTATTCTTGTATAAAGGTGTTTCTTTGGCTTTCGCTGGTGTTGTTAGGGTTTGAGGTAGCTGCTTACTATAAAGGTTGGCATTTCGGTGCTCCGGATCTTCATTTACAGTACTTATATACATTGACCGACCCGTTAGCTTTTAAGGGTCTGTTTGATTCCATTTATTCGAGATGGGTTCTGATTCGGGTCGAATATCTTGCTCCGCCTCTCCAGTTCCTGGCCAATGCCTGTATCGTTCTGTTCCTTATCCAGAGTTTGGATAGGTTAATTCTCTGTCTGGGTTGCTTCTGGATCCGGTTCAGGAAGATCAAACCCATTGCCAAACAAGGCCCATTAGATCTTGAAGCCGGTGATTCTGGTGGGTTTTTCCCCATGGTTCTTGTTCAGATCCCCATGTGCAACGAAAAGGAGGTAAATTTTCATATACCCATTCCCTTGTTTGTTGAATTTCGACTGAAAAGTAGGTAAATTTTGGAAAACAAATTAGTTTATTTGTTGGTATGTGTCGGAATTATTGTATTTGGTACTAAAAAGGATGTAACTTTTTTTCCAAACTGTAATGTATAATTTAATGGTTAATTATACATTCCTCGGGTTAATTCTGAAGTTGTTACTTGTTATCAGGTCTATCAGCAATCTATTGCTGCTGTGTGTAATTTAGACTGGCCGAAGTCGAGAATCCTAGTTCAAGTGTTGGATGATTCGGATGATGTTATGACACAGTTGTTGATCAAAGAGGAAGTGCACAAGTGGCAGAAGGAGGGCGCCAATATTGTGTATAGGCACAGGGTTATTAGAGATGGTTATAAAGCTGGCAATCTCAAGTCTGCAATGAACTGCAGTTATGTTAAGGACTATGAATTTGTTGCCATTTTTGATGCTGATTTTCAGCCCACTCCAGACTTTCTCAAGTTGACAGTTCCTCATTTCAAGGTGTGTTTTAATTAAAACTTCCTCCATCCACGTTCTTGCTGAGCGCTGAGCTACTGATTTATTTGCTTTCCGGTTTCATGCCTTGATCTTGTATTCTTGTTAGTCATTATTCCTTGAGCACCCATTTGTGTCACTGTGCGAACATCGTTGTATCCTGGCTTATTTGAAATGTTCTTGTAACTGTAGGACAATGAGGAAATTGCATTGGTTCAAGCGAGGTGGTCTTTTGTTAACAAGGATGAAAATCTGCTAACAAGGTTGCAACACATTAACTTAGCTTTCCATTTTGAAGTAGAGCAGCAAGTGAACGGAATTTTCCTGAATTTCTTTGGTTTCAATGGGACTGCGGGTGTTTGGAGGATAAAGGCATTGGAAGACTCTGGTGGGTGGTTGGAGAGGACCACAGTGGAGGACATGGACATTGCTGTTAGGGCTCATCTCCATGGATGGAAAATGATCTTTCTCAATGACGTGGAGGTACATACTTTACTCCAAAACTTCAATTAGTAAGATTGCTTTTAATGAACGGTAAAGTTTGTCTGCTAGTATGCCGAAAAATGTAATAAATATACATGGATACTGCATAATCTTTTAATGCCACACCTTTTTCTAACTCACATTCACGATTTTGGTTGCCACATGAATGTATTTTGGGTTAAATCGAATGATACACCAGTTCAAGTTACTCCCCAAACATAGAATATCAATGCTGACCAAAGGTTTTCGACTGTTTTTGTATCTTAAGAGCAACAAAAATGTTCTAAAATAGTTAATTGCTGTTTGACTGTAACTCAATTTCCTTTTCATTTTCAGTGCCAATGTGAAGTACCAGAATCTTATGAAGCTTACAGGAAACAACAACACAGATGGCATTCTGGGCCTATGCAGTTGTTTAGGCTCTGCCTACCCGACATTATCAAATCAAAGGTGCTTATTTACTTTTTGAAATTGTGTTTTGTAATTGCATTGCATGCAATTCAAACTACTTGAGGTAGAGTTGTGTATTTTGTTTTGTTTTGCTGATACGGTTCCACTGTAATTGGGTTTATGCAGATCAGCATTTGGAAGAAAGCCAATATGATTTTTCTCTTCTTCTTGCTCAGAAAACTGATTCTACCATTTTATTCATTCACCCTGTTTTGCATTATTCTTCCTATGACAATGTTCATACCTGAGGCGACACTACCATCATGGGTCGTTTGTTATGTCCCAGCCACCATGTCATTTCTCAATATACTCCCTGCCCCAAAATCCTTCCCCTTCATTGTCCCCTACCTTCTATTCGAGAACACAATGTCCGTGACCAAGTTCAACGCCATGATATCGGGCCTTTTCCAACTTGGAAGTGCATATGAATGGGTGGTCACCAAGAAATCAGGGCGTTCCTCCGAGGGCGACCTCATCTCCTTGGTTGAGAAGGAACCGAAGGATTATAAAGGTAGTTCAGAGCCTGACTTGGTGGAAATGAAGGAAGAACTTAAATTCCAAGAAACTAGGGCGCGAAAGAAGAAGCACAATAGGATATATACTAAAGAACTGGCACTAGCTTTCCTTCTGTTGACAGCCTCAGCAAGGAGCCTTCTGTCTGCTCAAGGAATCCATTTCTACTTCTTGCTCTTTCAGGGGGTATCATTCCTGCTTGTGGGGCTTGACTTGATCGGGGAGCAGGTCGAGTAAATGGATAAAGAAAAATCATAGGCACCATAATACGTACATATACATGATAAATGGATCTGCAACCTGGTGATCGGTATTTTGGTTGAGAATTTACCGATAATTAGAGGCTGCAGAAATCCATTGGGGGGTTTGAGAGTGCTGCTTGTTTTGTCCTCCGGCTCCATCCTTTGGAAACCAAATCCCCATTTCCGTTTGGACCTGATTGTTGAACTCTGGCGACTATAAAGTTATTGTGGAGGGTAGAGTAAGCAATTAGTAAATGGATGGTGATGTTCATTACTACTATATTGATCAGTTTCCTTTTTCTTTTCTTTTTTTTTTCCATGTCTTTTTAGTTTTGTAACTTCTTCCTTCCTTTGGATTCTTTGTTATTTTTTGGGTCTATTCATTTGTAAGAAGTTTTTTTGTTTTTTGTTTTTTGAAGGCTTTAACAGGGTATTTAGTTATATCCATATAGGAGTAGTGGAGATATGTTGCACTGGTGTTTATGCAGTATGTAAAAGAAAGAAAAGAAAGAATTGGAAAGTTGAAATAGCTTAGGAAGTGTGTAAAATTTGAATGGGAGACGGAGACGGGAGACGTGTATATATGAAGTGTAGGCTGAATTTAAAATTATGGTTTTTGTTAGATATTGTAATCTTGTAAGAGGGTTGTGTGGCTGATGCATATTGAATATTGATATTACCCAATTGGATCCATCATTTTCTGGGACTTAAATCCCTGGACCTAAGTGGTTACCAAATACTCCAACAAGTTAACACATTACTAGTTGATATAGCATACATTATTGCTATTTTCCTCGACGGTGGTTGAAACTTGAAATGACAAATCAAATGGGAGGTTTTGTGCAGGTAAATGGATCTTCAATGCCAAAATATTTATTGAGTATGGTCCATCTATCATTTTTGTGCCATGGTTTGGCTGTGAATAATACAGTGGGAGGATGCATGTGCCCTTTGTCTCTCCCTCTCCCTAGTCCCTACCTATTTTTGGACCCTTGCCAAATTTCATTTCCTTGCACCTAATCAAAATTCGAAACCCTATTTAACAAAGTGTTACTATATTGACATAGTTTGGGAATACAAATTTACACTTGGATAGATGCTCAAACAAAAGTGCATTAATGTAGAGAAAATTAAACTTTTGAATGATTTGATTCATGACTGATCAACTAGCTTGATAATTGGGTGAGTTGGGTTGGGTTTGATTGGAATGAGTAATTGGTTGAAACAGGTCGAAACTCATTAGAACCCAAATGTTAAATAGATTGAAATGAGTTGGGTCGGAATGAGTTGGGTTGAAACAGGTAACAGGTCGACCGGTCTCAACTAAAAAAAAAACATAAATTTATAGCATAAAATGTCACGGGTCGAAATGCGTAACGGGTTCGACCCGCTTTAACACGACTCGGCCCATTAATATTATTGGATCGAAACGGGTTATCCGCTTCAACCCAAAAATATTAATAGGTTGGGAAATTAGTGGGTTAGATTGAGCAGGTTAATGAGTAATGGGTTGTAATTATCGGACCCACTTATTACTATACTAAATTAATGTTGACTAGTCAATATGTTTTAATCATAAGAAGCGATGAAATTAACACGTGCTAGTCAAGCAAGCCTTGTTTTGGAGTAATTATTACTCCAGTTGATACTTTGACTTGTCATTCGTTTATGTAGAGGTTGGCGGGCATTTACACTTGTCTCTTGCTAGCAGCTAGCAGCTAGCAGCTACTCAGTCCTCAGTCCTCACCGACAATATGCCAAAACTTACCTCCTCAGCTTTTAGCCTTTTACACCACAAATCCATCTTTGTGTTTTCGACCGCGATATTCAGATATTTCTGGAAAACAGTATATACCGAGATTGTGTGTTATTTTAATACAAATTAAGTTCTAACTTCTAATCAATTGCCACAATCTTTTTAGAAAACAAAAATGCTTAAAAAAGGAAACACTTTTGCTTCACTTGAGAAATGAACCAATTCCTTTGTATTCAACATATTGCATTTTTTAAGTTATTGAAAATTTAATAAACGTTTCAAATAAGAAGCATTGGAACAAATGCAATGGACTATTAATTTCATAATATCATAATATCATCACGAAATAGAAAAATTGTTAATTTTGCCATTATACATTGACCAATCTTTACATTTTACTACTATACTATTTTTCGAGCGAAATTGACATTCCACATTTAAAGATAGATGCAATTTCACCACCATCATTAACTGTCATCCAATTTTAACAAACTTAATTACAGTTGCCTCCCCTAAAGGTTTTTAAAATGTTGAAAGATACTTAATGATTGTTAATGTTAAAGGTAGATGTTTTTTTGGTTTTTAAATTATAGGGGGGGGTCCTTTTTTGGTTTTTAAGGGCTAAAAAAAGATACAAAAAAAAAAAAAAAAAGAAAGAATCAATGAAATATAAAAATACAAATAAGAAGAAAATATATAATGCTTGAAAAAAAGAGAAAATATTTAAATTAATTAATATATACATTTTATCTTAATGAATAATATAATAAAAATACAATAATAATAAAACATGAAAATTTTAAAATAAATTTAATCATTAATAAATTCTAAAAATTTTAATTCATTAAATCTAATTGTAAACACTCATTTATTAAATATAATTTAATTAATAGAGAGAATTGATTAAAGACAGTTCTTGGCTGTTCAATCTTAAAGTATCATCACCCATCACAATTCTTATTCAATTCATCTTAAATTAAATTAGCAAGTGGGAGAGAGAAAAAGTTTAATGGGCCAAGGGTTGCTGTAGGTGCTGTTTTGTTCGGACTTTAATTTCTTTCCAGGGCTTACACCGGCTTACACTAATGTCTCATTTTGTGCAACGTTTTGAAAATACAGTTTTTTTCAAACACATTGTTATTAAAATGCAGCATTTTCAAAACGTAGTTTTATTTTTGTAAACACGTTTGGAAAACTATTTTAAAACGCTATTTTTCATAAACAGAATAGTTGTAAACGTAACATATTTTTAAAATGCTCCATATTTTTAAACACTGCGTTTTAAAACGCTGCATTGAAACACTTTTAAAAAAAACACAACATTTTGACTAAAACGCTCTACCAAACAAGCACTAATACACTCTCTGTCCGGTGTCCACCACCTTCATTCACCAACTCTTTTCCTTAGGTGAAATTCGGGCTGGTCCACTTTATTGAGTTTTTAATCAATAAAGTATCTTATTTTTATTTTTATTTTTAATCGGAAAAAATCATTTTTGGACGCGAAAAGACTGCAATCAATACCCTTAATGAACAAGAGACGCGCTACAACAAGTTTATATATCGCAGTGCAAAATATTGTGACAGATGAAGTATTCATTTGTTATTATTATTAGTTTGCACCACGATTCACAAATTCAAAAGCCAACAAAGTTTTGTACTGCGATTTCACAAATTCAAAAGCCAACAAAGTTTTGTACCGCGATTCACAAATTCAAAAGCTAGTATAATTTTGCACCGTGATTCTTCATCGATATATTTGCACTTTATACTTTAATTTATTGAAAATTAATTAATTTTTTGCAATTTAACAACCTTTTGAAACCGCGATTCAGAAATTTTGACACTGCGATTCACAAATTCAAAAGCTAGTGTAGTTTTGTATCGCGATTCATAAAATTAAAAGCCAGAATATATATATATATATATATATATATATATATATATATATATATATATATATATATATATATATATATATCGCGGTTCACATGTTAGAATTAGAAATAAAGAAAGTTATTGTTTCTTGCACTGCGATTCCTTTCTTAAAATTGTTGCACCGCGATATATTTGCTTTTTTATACTATAATATATTGAGAATTAATTAATTCTTTGCACTTTAACAACATTTTGAAATCGCGATTCAGAAATCATTAAACAAAAATAAAAATTTTATATAAAAAATGATTTTTGAACCACGGTTCATGCGGCTATTCATCGTAAAGCGTTCAGTAAGGGTAACGTAGTTATTTTTCCTCCCAAAAGTGAATTTTTCTGGTTGAAAATAAATAATATATACTATAGCGATTAAATTGTTGGAAAATGATACCCACCCGTAATTTTTCCTTTTCTTTCTTTTTTCAGTTTGTCACTCGATAAACTAGTTTGGTCCACTCAATTTTTATTAATTTCAATTATGGTATACTATAATACTTATTGCCATTATTTAAAATTAAACATTTAGAGTGAGTGCTTAAATATTTAAATCTTCTAATTTGAACCTTTTGAGTGGTGAAATAATTGGACTAAAAAAGATACTCTTTATATTCCTAAATTATAGTCCTATTCGACTTTTTTGAATCAACCTAATATTTTTCTTTCAAATAAAAAATTAACAAATATATATACAAAATAGTTAGTTGATTGAATTATTTTTAAAAAACATGACAATAATTTAAGAACGAAAAAAGTCTATTTCTATTTTTTTAAAAATATTAAAGTGATCTTCCAATTTTTATAACAAGTCTCACTGACTCCTGGTAGATAGGAACGTTGGCCAATCAGCGTTTTGAATATTGCCACGGCCCAATAGAACAAATAGCTACTCCACTATTTAGTAGCCCAAATATGGCGACAGGAGTCGGTGATATAATACCTCCTCTTTCCTCCTTACCATTTATACATTAAGCACAACGAATATAATTATAAGACTTACTATAAAAATTGGAAATATAGTTTTCGAAAGAGTCACCAAAATAAGTAATTGAGATCATAAGAGGGAAGAAAAAAAATGTCGAGAGAAATAGACATTTTTGAATAGGGAGTTGTAAATGGTGGTGCGTAGGTCGAAGTAATATTCAATAAGGATCAGTGAACTGCTGAACCAATACTCTTTCATCAGGCTCAGGTTCAGAAGTCATAACCAGCACAAGTAATCTAAAGCCTGTGTTGTGCTTTATTAAAATGTTTCTTGTGGAAGCCAAAGCCCTACTAAAGATTAAACTAGCTTAAGTAGTAAGTTTCACAATTCCAAAAAGTGTAGAAACTCCTAATATGTTATTGCAAATAGAATGGGGCTTGTGTTTGAAGGAATGACATGTAAAATTCTCAAAAACACAACCTTAACAACTCTTTACACCAACTCTTTCTTCAACTTTACTCTTTTCTCCAAAACCCTCAGAAAGCTTCACACGCAAAATACCAATTAAAACCAATCATCTTCACCAGACACCAATCAAAGTCTCTGTTTTTCTTTCTCTCTCTTGTTCCAATATACAAATCTAACCAGTGACTCATCTTTCTTCTGCTAAAATTCGAAGAACAAACGGTTAGGAGCTGATAATCTATACAACTCTTGAAAAATAAATTGGCTCATCTTTTTCACTTGTTTTTTTGAACTGTATCTGCGGTCAACTTAGGAAAACTTCAACTCTCAGTCATAGTTAGAAGGCAATTAGCACTTTGGTCATTCCCAATTTCTAAAGGTCCAATTTTGATCTCCCTGCCATGGATTAAATAGTTTTTCAAAGTTAGAGAAAATAAATGCAGCAATGAAAGAGCAGTTTTATGGCGAATTCCATCCAGATTTTGAAAATTACCATTCAATCCCAGATTGTTGATAGCAGTATTAGAATCAAATCCCATTTGGAGAAGATTTTGGAGCTCATGATCCCATACAGGCTGTTGGGATTAGCAAATGGTTTATATTAACTCTCTTACCAAGAGAATACATGATTGTAGCTAATGAGATAATTATAACATAGAATACCTGAGGATGCATAGGATGAAATGATGGAGTTGCACCAGGAATACCCGGCAAGCCACCTTGTGGATAAGGATGTGAGGAGTTCAATCCTGGGCCAAATCCAAGTAAAGCTGGATATGGGTTGCTACCACGTGACTGAAGAATCTAGACAAACACGAAAACTATAACTTTTAGCAATCAAGACTAGTTCAAATATGATCGTGTACAACATGTAGTGTTCGGTATGACTTACATCTTTGGACAGAATCCTTTCAATATCAATGTTTAATTCTGGATTCACAGTTGCAAGTTTCATTGACAGAAACTGCAATAAAAGAAAATTAATATTCTTCACTTGACCATGGAATACATAAGAACCACTAAATTGAGAAAAAAAGAAAGAGATCAACTCAGTTACATAAATTCTTTCAACAAGATTTTATGGCAATATAAACTGTGTATATATTAATAAGTTCTAAGCAAAATAAAAAAACACATTAAACATTAAAAATCCCCTTCAATACTGTAACAGCACTAGCTCCATAACCATAAGGTCCATAACTATGATCACATATCTTTATGACTACAAGTTACTCTAAAAAGTAAAACTAATAGCTGGCAGGAATATTGCAAATGAACATACCTCCACCTGCTGCTGCAGGGATTGAACATAGTTGATAATCTCGTCAAGCATTACTGCCTTCCCAGTGATCTTCAAATAAGATTAGAAAAACGATCCGCAACTCTCAATAAGTGTCGTCAATTTTAATCATAGCAAGCGTATAGTTGGAAGACAATCCCCAATTACCTTATTGCAGCCAGGAACAAGTTCTTGAAGCAGCCTCATTCTCTCACTAATCCTTTCTCTCCTAACCTGGAAATAAACCTCCCTAAGGTCATTCAAAGCTTCAAAAGATCAATAATAACATGGGCTAAGTGGAGCAAAGAAAGTACCCTCTCGGCGAGGCTATGACTGTTTGTGGCCTGACCCCTTTTGGCCCTCACATGTATGTAGTTCTCTTTTGGAGCTCCCCCACTGTCGGAATTGTCTTTTGCTTGTTTACCCGTTTGCTTACCACGCAAATTAGGATTAGTGCTATGTTCAATTTTCTGTTTCTTGTCATCCTTGTCTTCTCCATTTTCTGAACTATCCCCAGAAAGATCCTTTTGAGGTTCTCCTTGAGCATTCTACAAAGAATAACAAAAAAAATAGGACCAACTGAGGTATGAAAACGAATGGAAGGGATAATGTACTCTGTAGCTGGATTCCTCTTTAGAATCTTAACTTATTAGTTTCCATTTTCAGTTATGACAAAAACTTGGGTAGGACGGTATCACGGGTATTTTTTTGTAAGACAATCCTTTTTATCTGACCCACCGTGTGTTGGTGGGTTAAGTTGTGAGAGAATGGAGCTCCGTCTTACGAATTAAGATCCATAATAAGGTCTCATAGGAGGCCTACTCTTCAACTATTAACATGATCAAAGAAAATTTCAACTATCACCATGATCAAAGAAAATTCTCCCAAATTGACAATTCAATATCACAAAAACAGAATATGAAAACAGAAAACCAAAATGAAGTACAAAACACAGGCCAAACATCACCTTATTTGACTTGAATGGAGAATGGGAAGCTCTTCTTTTCAGCCTCCTATCAGGTGAAGCACCCTCCTCTGCCACTCCACAATCCCCATGAGAATGGGTAGTCCCATTAGTAATTTGACCACATTGAGTCAATCCAACAAAAGAGTTGACCATTTCTGAGAAACTACCACTCCCAAAACATGGAAGCTTTGGCATCATTTCAGCAAGGTCTGAATGATCAGCTTGATAATGAAGAAGGCCCTGATTTTCTAGTACAACTGGATAACCAGAATTACTAGCAAACTCACTGGTATGATTAACCATAGAAGAAGACCCACCCCCAAAACTCTGACCCTGACTCAGTGACACAAGTGGATCCCAACCCGAACTAAAGAAATGATCCGACCCATTTGAAGACTTGAACATGGGCCCTCCTCCCGAGTTCATCTCCATTCCTGCAACCCTTGGACAATTCAAATTACCATCACCATTGTCATCCTCAGAAGCCATGGTGGAATCAGGAGAGAGTAAGTATAAGCCCTCTAGGATCTCTATGAAACTTATGAAGTTATCAAAAGGAGCCCCAATTCAACAGTTAGCAGCAGAAGGAACTATATAGGTAAAGTGAAAAAGTAGGGGTTTGACCAAAAATAGCCCAATATCTTGCAACTCTCAACAAGGAACAAAATAACCTTGGCAGCTTTATAGCAACTGCAGAGAGGGTTAAAGCAAAAGAAAAATCTCACTTGAGAATCCCATGAACACAAAGAAAAAGGGAAAATCCAGTGTACTCACAGGCATAAAATCTTCCCTCAAAATACCCTTAGGATCAAACAGAGATGATATGAATAGGGGAGGGGAGGTAAAAGTAATTTCGAGAGACAAGAAAGTGTGAACCTTTCAGAGCATAAAGTAGAGAAAGAAACCAAGTGAATGGGAGTGTGGCTAAGCAACAGCTCACTGTTTAACCCTCGTAAAGAAAGCAGATTCCCTTTTTTTTTTTTCTCTTTCTTTCTTTCTTTCTTTTGTTTAATATTATAGACTATAGAGCCATAGTTTTCACAATCCTCCACACAGTCACAAAACCCCAATTGGACATCATAGTGGAATGAATCTCTTTATATGATTATAAGGCACCAAAAAAATAAAAAATGGGAATGGCTATGGTGTCCAAACAAGCCCTAAAAATGGAATAAGCCAACCCAAAAGAGGGTAGGGGGCGCAGACCCTTTTAAGATTTTATCAGATTGGTAGACAGAATTTAAGCAAAGAGTATCTAATTCTGCTTGAATTGTACTGAAAACCTAAAATTGGGGCAAGGGGTTGAGAACCTGTAACACTATTTTTGGTGTTTGATGGAAACCTTAAAAGAGGGGTATCAAATGCTTGCTTAAATCCTAGGAGTAGAAAATAAAAGTAAACCAAGTTAACTCACCAACTGGGTACTTGCATAAACAAGAGTTAGAGAGGGATCAGATTCCAAAATTTGAAAGCAGGAATGACATTATCATAGATAAGAGAAAGGTAAGGGAATTATAAAATGGGGTTGGAAGAGAAGAGAGAGAAAGGCTGGGCTAGATTGCTTACCTGCTCAAGTTAAGTGGTGACATGAGTATGATTTTAAAAGACAAGACTAACTGCTGCAACTGCTCCCCCAGTCGGCCAGTCCCCACCCCCAGTTAGTTTAATTAATCACAAGTTCATAACCTAATCACCTCCCTAACCCCTGTTATCATAATTTCATTTCCATTTATGTGCAATAAATTTAGGTTTTAAATTATTTGAAGTTAGTAGTAGGTTAACATTCAATTTCCTTGTAGGTTCAGAATTTTAATCTTCAAGGAATGCATTTTAGATTGGTAAACCCAAGCCATTTGGCAAGGACAATTAGGTTGTTTAACTAACTAATTATCATGGACCCAAGAGGGTTAATATGTCATTTTCCACAAATAATGATTAAATGAGACTGACTAGTACCAATTACCAAACACATCAATTCATATACCAAGGGATTTTAATTGTTAAAGGTAACAATATACAGTATTTGTTTTCCTAGTTAAATACAAAAATAAATAAAGCCTAAAAACAAATGAAGATAAAGTGTTTATATTTATTTACTTCAAGAGTAAAACAGTAAGTAGAATAATATAGTTTTTATTTATTTAAAAAAAGAGTAGTTTTTAGTGGTGAATGCAATCCATCTTTTGGGGGTTATGAAGTGAAGTCTGGGTTACTTGAAGCTTCAAAGATTCAAGCTTCAAGCCCAAGCTTGTTACCTTTGCTTCATTGCTTGCTTGCTTGCTTCACATCATCCATCATCTCCTTTATTATTATAATTATAATTATAATTTTTTGACTGACACAATTTTGCCAACTATTCTAACAGACCTATCTTTGCTGTTACACACTCATTTTTCTCAGTGCCAACTAACCCAATAATTCTTGGAGAAACACCCACTATGCTTCTCACTTCTCACCCCCATCTACAACTACAACTAACTTATACCCCCCATTAATTAACCTTTGTATTTCTTTCAATTCATTTCCTACTACCACTCCTCTTAATATTTAGTTTTGCTTACTATACTAATATCATTCCCGCTTTCAGGTAAAAATCTCTTTTAGGTAAAAATTTATGTTAGACGGTCTTATATATATATATTATAAGACGAATCATTCTTATCTGATCCACCGTATATTGGTGAGTTGAACTATGAAAGAGTGAAACTTCGTCTTATTTACGAATTATGACTAATAAGACCGTCTTACAACACACTTATTCTCACTTATATTACTTACTAATACTAATCACTAATGACGCATGTTGTTTCATAATTAAAATAATCCTAACCCTTTCAAAAGAATTCTTTCTTCTTTGTTTTGTTTTCCCAAATGTTTGTCAATTTATAGAAATTATTATTATTATTCCAGTATTATTTTATGTCACGGTAAATACATACTAGGCCAAAATATGAATTATCCCCCAAAGTTTCTACCCAATCTCAAAGTGGTACCCAACCTAAGGTTTGTGTCAAACTCATACCTGATATTTCAAATTGTCTCATTTTACACCTTAACCCTAACGGACGTTAAAAAACCAACAGAAAATTAGCTGGTGTGATTTTTAAATACTAAATGTGTTTTTGGGAAAAAAAATTTATTCTTCACTAAGACTTAACTATACCAACTGAGATAAAAGTAACCATAAACCTAGCAAATAGCTGTTTTATTTATTTCTTCTACATCGGAGTATTTTAATGAATTGACAGTATAATCTTTCTTTTTCTTTTCTTTATTTTAAAAAACTTTCGTGGAGCCTTTGGACTTCACAACAACACAAGGAACAATGGAATCTCATGATACATAATTACGACATTGTCCCTTGTACGATACCAGCTGTAGAAGATGTCTACTGTCTACCCCCCCCTCACTCTCTCTCTCTCTATAGTCTGCCTTGACAACCTAACTGGTCAAATAAAAAAATGACTGGTCAACACTTATCGTAAGGTTGTGATCTTGCTGGAAATTTTGGTTATTCCTAAGTTAACGGCTAATTTTGATGCATAGACGACTAGTTATCCAGTGTGAAAGGTGTAGAGTTGAAAGGGGAAACTCTCCTCCGAGAGTCCTTACACCCTTGTTCCATGAGAATTTAAGAGAAAAAATTTTGGTGATTCAGTAATTAAGTAACTAAGAAAACACATGCCTAGTATCTATAAAGAGTCACCTCTACAAGAGGATGAAACCATTACACTGCGGTTGATAGGACTCGATCCTTAATTCTATTCCAAATCTACTAGCTTTTAACCAACTGAGCTAAACTTGTGAACGCAAGTAATTTTGTTTCTACTAGGTTGGGGATCGAGTGGGACAATTGGTTGGTGGACCCAACACAGAAGATCAAGTGGTTGTACAGTGAATGAGGAGAAGAAATTGAGAGATGATGGGTGATGATTGGGAAAGCACACCTAACTTATCTATGTGGGAACTCACACAGAATCATTCTTATGGGACGTTTCAGAATTCATATTAGCTAAGATTAGAGAGGTTGGCTGCCTCATTCATGGTTAAACTAAAACACACTTTTGGTAAGGTATAAACAAGTGTATTGGTAGGGGTCAAAATCAAATTTTAATATATATGTAATAGTATTAAGTTTTTCAATGGTTAAAGTGAAAGATATTAAAATTAAGTGTGATTTTATTTTGATTGTATATTTATGTCATGATATGTGTTGGTAAATAATTATTCATTAGTTTTTAATTTTGTTTTCTATCATAATATATGTTGGATATAATTTTTTTAAAATTATTATTATATCAAATTTTAATTCATATGGTTTTAAATGATTATTTGATACACATAAATAAATAGTGATCAATATGTATCAAAATTTAGTTTTGATACCTATAGGACAAGTACTACCATTCGACTTACTCTAAGTAATAAGTATAGTCTTTCATGGCATATGTTATTTGATTGGAATTTGTAAAGCAAACCTATTTTTGAATATGAGTAATTTCTTTTGAGTTTTGTCATTCAATTATAAGTCCAATAAATTGGAAACCAAATTATAGTATGCATGAATGTCTTGATTTTATTTTTTTTAAATTGCACTAAAATGATATCAACGATATTATTTTTATGGGACAAACCAAAAAAAAAAAACAATTGAGACTAATTAATTTCTTAGGATAAAGGAGATCTGTATCATTTTATTGTATATAATACTTTTTGCATTGTTTATAATATAATTATTCGCTAGAATTATTAAAATGGCAAAATAGAAGTTATCATCCATTTCTAAGTGATTGAAGTAAACGTTTGATCAATTCGAGTTGAGCTAATTAACTACTGAGAATAATTTTAGTTGTCATATGTCAACTTTCCAAACTAAATATTTAAAATAGGAAGAACATTTGCATTAAACAAAATCCAACCTTAAAATTGGATGCGGCGATCCAAATTACATACGCCGTATTACAATGGAACGTAATTAGAATAATTATAATGGTACGACAGATACAGATTAGATATGAATATGATGCAACGTTTGCATGTGTTAAACATCAATTATTTGTACTTGAAATAGCTAATCAACTAAAAATATTGAAGCAAGCTAATGACCAACTAAAAGGGACCCACGTAAAACCACGCGTGCGGCACGCAATGATCTTAAGTAGCCTAATATTTCCGTGATCCATCTCTAATATGTTATATGTGTGGTCCTGCCTGATTGAAAATTGAAAATGGAAGAATCTCTTGAGATTTTGCTTCATCATATATTTCTCCAAACCACAATTCTCTGCATTACAAATCATTGAGCTTTGCTTTAATACTACTTAGATACTTAATCTTTCAAGCCACCAAGATTTTTACTTTTTTTTAAAGAAAAGGTTGCCCCCCCCCCCTCCTTTTTCTTGTCTGGAGCCGGAGGCTCTTATGGGACTTTGGAATTTGGGGAAATACAAACTAACACCCACTCGTTTTCTATCCAATGACATTAAAATCCCTTGAAAATGAAAAAAAACAACCAAAAGATCCTTTTGAGTTTTGATGTTGCATAGATCTATTGAGTAGAATCTAGCAAGCAATGTTTCGATCTTCAAATCACTAATATTCATAATTTGAATAACTTAAAACTTGTTTGGATATTTTTCCATCCCCAACTCGTTCTGCAAAATCAGGTTTAGGTCTAATTAATACGGGAAACTACTTAGCATGTCCCGAACTTGTTGGGCCAAGCTTAAGTCAAGCAGGAAACTTTTTAGGAGCGATGAAAGTAATATATACAACACACAAGTGTGCACACCTGTTATATACACACGCATTCAAACGTGCATACGCCCTTTTGGTTCTAGCTAATGTGGTGTGTCTCCCTTTCGAGTTTAATGTACTATTTGTGACTTTTATTTGGTGGTTTGATGAACTGCCAAGGCTATAGTTCGTGGCACTATGGTACCCACTGCCCCACTTTCTTAGGTTAAATCATCTTTAAGTAATTAAAGAAATGTATGAAATAGTTGAACAGCTAGGATTCAACGTTGAACCAAAAACTTTCTCTTAAACAATCAGTGATGTTGTATCCAGTGATACAACATCTCATGAATCATTAACCAGAAAACAGCAGCGGAAAAGAAACAGAATAATACTGGAAGCAAGCAAGGAGAAACAAGAAATATAAAAATGTCTACAAGTGAAAACTTGTAGACGATGCCTCAGAGCGAAACTTCCACTAGAAAGGAGTTGTAAAGAAGATTACAATAAAGTAAACCAACTCTAAGAAAAAAGTGGAAATCAATACGAAAAACTCCTACATGAGTAGATAGATCTAATCTATTCTTAACATTCATGAATACACCAGTCATTCATGATTTAACAGCAAATGCGGACCGATGATGTAAAGAAGTGAAAACAGATGAGCCTTTTGATGATGGATCAATCAATGGCTCACTGGTTTTCTTGACAACATCAAGTGAATTACTTCTCTACTGAATACTCGGCTTGATCAATCGTCCACCAAGGTTGGTCCCTTCTTATATAGAGAACCTAGAGATCCCTGCTATCCAAGAACAACACAATCACACGGCATTGAAAAGATTAGGAAGATTATATAAGGAATATATCTTTAATTCCTACAAACAAGGGAATTCCTTTTAGATAGTCCTAATCTAAGTTAATAATTAGGCACCCTACCAAAGAAAAAAAAGGAAAGGTAATAACAATCTATATTTCTGTAAGATATCACGCCCTAAAATGTAGGACACGACAAAGGAATTGTGACAAAAAAAAGTCGTGGAAAAATATACTTCAACAATCTCCCCCTTTGTTGTTACCTTTCTAACCAAAGCATCGTACCCCTGAAATTAATAACTTAAGATATCAAAGAAATAAATCTAGGATAAAATAAGTCAACATAATCCATCATATCCAATCAAAGGACAAACCAAAAGCAGTTAAAAAAAATTAAACAGAAAAGTTTAAATACAAATAATTATTTATCTAAGTTCTTTGAATCTCCCCCTGAGGTTGTGCCAGCGGATGAGGTAACATTGGTTGCAACATTGGCTGGGTCATTGGCAATAGCAAAAAGGTCCACTACTTCCCTTATTTGAGCAGAAAGGACATGAGGTGAAGTCAACCACTGATCAAGATGAGTCTGGAGAAACTGAAGAAAACTGATCTGCTGAGCAATGAGAGGCATCAGAGACTGGATGAATGGAACAGACATAGGAACTGTGATTCCTGCTGAAGCCATGGGAAATGATGAACCACCGGATGATGCAAAGCTCGTGTTAAATGTTTGTTGTCTAGAGCCAAAACCCCTAAAGACACACACAAACTGTAAACCAGACGAGGATAAGGAATAGCACGAGACGTTGATTCAGATTTGGCAAAAGCAGACACTTTGTGAAACACCAATTCCCCAAGATTAAAAGGATAGCTCATTCCAATCTTGTATAGAATCTAACCATATGAGTCTGTGACCACATTTTGATTCAAAGAAGGATCCCAATTTACACAACAGAATTTGTGCAGCACAGCATACAGAGAAGAAGTCCAAAATTTGTCACACTTGACACTGTCCCTAGATTTTGAGACTGGCCAAGAAGACAAAGTCCCGTTGGTAATTTCTAGAGCCTTAATATCACATTCATCAAACACACCTTCTTCAAGAACATCCGAAAAACTATAAAAATCATTAATTGAAGAAGGAGAAAATCCACAATTTTGTTTCGGACAAAAACTTGACCATATCTAGGAGTCCCTAACTTAGTCATGTCTTCTTCTAAGTTAGCATAGAAGTCCATGACAATTTCTTTGACATACAGAGATGCAGAAGTCATAGTGCCCAAGAGATGACGTTTTTGAAGAAAAACATCCAAGCCAAACCTAGCCAAGACATCAACAGAAATACGACGTTCTTCTACAATGTTCCTGTCCATATTGAATCTAGAAGCAACAAAAGAGATATAAAAGGTGGGAGAGAAAATCTGACCAATATCCAGAGGAGGGAATGAGGCAGCTGATGATGCATCATTACTCAACATCATTTTGTTCAGCATTGTCAATAGAGACCCCAATGTCTTCAGAGCTTGCTTCTAACACGTCTTGAAAGTCGTCATCACATGAGATGGCATGAGCAAAGCTGGAAGAAGATTTTCCCGAGGAGGGTGAGCTATTACAGGCTCCCCTTTTGGATCTGACGAGAAGATAAAGCTAGGGGAATATGTTCATCTGGGTCAAACTCTTCTTCAGCATTAACAAGACCAAAGGATGCCTCGGAAGCAGAATGAACCTCCACATTGGGAGAGGGAGCAGCAAGTGTAGCGGCAGAAGGACACTCATAGAAAACTGAGGGAGACGAAGAAGAGACAGAACCATGAACTGAAGATGCTCCCCCTGAAACTGGACCTCACACATGAGCAGCAAATTGAAAACGGGATAGGTTCATAGCGGCTTCAAAATCATGGTCACCCTCTTCATCTGAGGATGAAACAACACAAGGAGTATCTTCCTGCGACATAACAACCTTAGCTCTCTTCACAGCAACACTGACCTTGGGAGAGGTAGGTTCGAGGTCTGGCCCATAACCACGAATACGCTTGGACTTGCGAACGGATTTTAACGAGTCCATGGCACCAATTTCTTTGAGATTGGAAGGAGGATTGTCCCAATCAATAGCATACTCGCAAGCACCAGGTAGCAATGATGCAATTGGGGCTGGGGAGGCATATGAAGAAATAATGGCAGTGATAGGGTTGGCAAAAGATTAGGGATTTTCATGAGAAGGGGATGAGGCTAGTGATGACGCAACATTCTGTGCATCATCTATCTGAGCAGACGATGGAGGGTTTGGGAAATGGGGTTTTATTAGGGAAAAATGGAGATGAAAGAAGAAGAAAACATAAATAGGGGTCTGGAAGGGATGATGAGGAGAAATAGACAAGAGAGAGATGAAGGTATCCTTCAATGATGAGATAGGCTGTTATATAGCCTTGCAAAAATAATTAGTGTATTCACAAAAAAGAGAGCCCTAGATAAATTCAACCACTGCAGGAAGCTGAAGGGATACAATAAAACGGTTAGAAGGAGATAAGAAATTTTAAAAGTTTGAATTTTTGTTATTAATTTTTTTTAATGATATCAAGGAATAGATAATAGAGAGAACCAGAATATCTTGACAAACCTTAGCAATGAAGATCAAACAGATAGTCCAACAATTTCATTCAAATAGATAACATTTGATATCAATAAAAAAACGAAATAGGAGAAACTAAACATGACATACAGGGCATTTATCTAAGAAACAAAAAAGAGTCAGAAGATATGGACACCAAAGATAAAAATGCCTTAAAGAGTATGCCTAGAATCATATCGGAGGAAGATGAGAGACACACAAGTGAGGGACTGAACCAACTGATGAGAGACCCAATGATGCTTCATTTGCAATCTTATTGAAAAATCAGAGTAAAAAATTCATGATTTCTTTTCTCCCAAAAGCAGTTTTTCTAGACAAAATTCCCTATGGGAATTTGGGCTTTACTTTATTTCAAGCCTTTCTTAACCACTAGGTAGCTTTCACACTTTTCCAAGGACAACCATCTTTCACAAGATCAACCCACGGAAACATGAAGCTCGTGCATGTACCATAGTACCAAGTGAAAAGCTATATACCTTGTATACATGTAGCTCTTTCCTTTATGGGCATCAATATTTTTTTGGCCACTATGTAACTTTCATACTTTTCCAAGGATAGTCATCTTTCACAAGATCAACTCATGGAAACATGAAGCTTGTGCATGTACTACAGTACCAGGTGAAAAGCTACATACCTTGTACATAGGTAGCTCTTTCCTTTATGGGCAAAATTTTGTTTGATAAAACTTTTACAAGAGCAACAAAAACTTGCCAAAGACTGGGAGAATATGCCAAAAAAAGACTTTAAACTAATTTAATAAGATAAACCATAAGCAACCATAGATGGGAAAAAAAATCAGGTAGAACAATCGTGCAAGCCTATAATGCATGATGCCTTTTTTTAGAGAGAGAGAGAGAGAGAGAGAGAGTGAATCAAATGGCACACAGCCTGAGAGACTTCATAAGATAAGAAAATCTCTCAAATGCTAAAGCTTTGGTGAAAATATCTGCCAATTGATTTTCGGTCCTAATAAAGTCCATGCATATTATGCCTTGTTCAACCAGGTCTCTAATAAAGTGATATCTAATGTCAATATGTTTAGTACGAGAATGTTGAACATGATTTTTTGAAACATCTATGGCACTAGAGTTGTCACAATAAACTGTTAAAATTTCACTATGTAACCCATAATCCTCTATCATTTGGTTCATCCACAAGAGTTGTGTACATCAACTACCGGTTGCTACATATTCAGCTTCAGCAGACGATAGGGCTATACAATTTTGTTTACGACTATACCAAGAAATCAAATTATTTCCAAGAAAAAAACAACCACCTAAGGTGCTTTTTCTAGCATCACCATCTCCAGCCCAATCTGAATAAGTGAACCCAACAAGAGTGGTGTTGGTGTGAACAATGTACCATAACCCTAATTCTGCTATGTTATTAACATATCGAAGAATGCGTTTGACAACAGTTAGATGAGAAACTTTGGGATTAGCCTGATATCTAGCACACATACACACACTATGCATAATATCAGGATGACTAGTAGTTAAATAGAGCAAACTACCTATCATGCTTCTAAACAGAGTAGGATCAACATTTTCCCTTTCTCATCTATGAACAACTTCTTGTCAATTCTCATAGGGGTCTTTTGTCAGCACTATCCTCAACTTGAAATTTTTTAACTAAGTTTTTTGCATACTTAGTTTGAGATATAAACATGCCATCATGAGTTTGTTTGACTTGTAAACCCAAGAAATAGCTTAGCTCGCCAACCATGCTCATCTCAAAGGTCGAAGTCATACAAGTGATGAATTGCTGTAACAAGATTTCAGAAGTGGACACAAAAAATATGTCATCAACCTAAATTTGAGCAATAAGAATATTTTGTCATGACGTTGAATAAACAAGGTTTTATCCACTTCTTCTCTTTTAAAGCCACTTTGCAAAAGGTGACCTGTTAGTCTTTCATACCAAGCTCTTGGAGCTTGTTTGAGACCATACAGAGCCTTTTTTAATTTATAAACATGATTAGGTTTAGAAGAGTCTTCGAATCCCTTGGGTTGTTCAACATAAACTTCCTCATCGAGGATACCATTCAAAAATGTACTTTTGACATCCATTTGATAGAGTTTAATGTGCAAGAAACAAGTGACGACTAGTAGTAATCTAATGGACTCAATACGAGAAACATGAGCGAATGCTTCATCGAAATCCACCCCCTCAACCTTTGTATAGCTTTGAGCCACTAACCGTGCCTTGTTTCTTACAATCTTTCCAAACTCATCTGTTTTGTTTTTGAATATCCATTTCGTTCCAATAACATTTACAGAGTTGGGTCTAAGAACTAAATACCACACATCATTTTTGGAAAATTGATTTAATTCTTAATGCATGGCATTTATCCAAAAATCATCAAGAAGGGATTCTTTCACATTTTTAGGTTCAATTTTGGACACAAAAAGATAATGACTCACCCTTCTAAAAGTGGCAGTCATGCAAGCCATTTTCATGTAATCAATATTTCCTTGTAGTTCTCTCACTATGGACATCATCAATTACCTGAGAAGTAGGGTAAACTTTCTGGATTTTTCTGGGAACATCCTTGCTGCGATCAGTAGAAGTGTCATGTTCAGGTTCCTGATTGATCATACTTTCCTGAACTGGGGAAGCCAATGATTCATCTGATGATACATCATCAGTTGTATCATTAACTAAATTTTCAACGGAATCTAGATTTTCTAATTCAATCACAGGATTAGTGCCAGAAGTAGTTTCACCTGAAGGATCAGAATCTGGAACGCGAGACTCTTGTTATTGTTGTTGTGGGAATTGGAGCTATTTCTTCAACTGCAAGATTATCTTCAATGGTTTTGTGACCAAGATCAGTGAGATCATCAAACATAATATTCATTGATTCCTTGATGGTTCTTGTTTTAAGATTAAAAACTCTATATGCACGACTATTTGGAGAATATCCCATGAAGACATATTTGTCACTCTTAGAGTCAAATTTAGAAAGGTGATCTCTGTCATTTAGCAGGTAAGAAACACATCCAAACACATCCAAACACATGAAAATGTTTCACACTAGGTTTTCTATCATTCAAAATCTCATAAGGGGTCATGGTGCAACAACCTGTCAAGTAAACATGATTACCAACGTAACAAGCAGTGTTTAAAGCTTCAACCCAAAAACGTTTTGAAAGATTTTTAGAACTTAATAAAACACGTGCCATTTCTTGAAGTGTGTGATTTTTTCTTTCTGCCACTCCATTTTGTTGTGGAGTTTTGGGAGCAGAAAACTCATAAGTAATACCCTTTGAATTACAATAAGTAGAGAACGAAGTGTTTTCATATTCAGTGCCATGATCTGATCTAATTTTTTTAAGTTTTAGACCATATAGATTCATAACACGGAGATACCAAACTTTAAAGGCTTCAAAGGTATCTGGTTTTTCCTTAAAAAAGAATACTCAAGTATATCTTGAAAAATCATCTACACACACAAAAGAGTATGTTTTTCTATCTAAACTTTCTACTTCAATCGGACCCATAAGGTCAGTATGAATCATTTCAAGACACCTAGTGGAGACACAATATTGAATTCTAGGATGAGAGACCCTTGTTTGTTTTCCTTTCTGACAAGGACCACAAACACTCATGTTTTTAGTGTTCAAGCGAGGTAATCCTCTAACAGCCTCAAATTTTACAAGTTCTTCAAGTTTTTTTTATAGCTAACATGCCCTAACTTTTGTTGCCATAATTGAGTATCATCAAAATTGGCACTTTTGCAAGTATGAACAGAATTAACCATATAGCAGTTATCTGAAGACATAGTACCTGCAAGAACACACTTATCAGATAATTCATATGCTTCACACATATCTTTGTTGAACCTAACATGAAGATTGTCATCACACAACTGACTTATGCTGATTAGGTTTGCCTTAATCCCTTCAACATGATAAACATTGTTGAGCCCGGGCAATCCATCAGCATCCAATGTTCCTTTACCAACTATTCCGTTAGAAATGAGTTGTAAACAGATTACAATAAAGTAAACCAACTCTAAGAAAAAGTGGAAATCAATACGAAAAACTCCTACACGAGTAGATAGATCTAATCTATTCTTAACATTCATGAATACACCAGTCATTCATGATTTAACTGCAAATGCGGACTGATGATGTAAAAAAGTGAAAACAGATGAGCCTTCTGATGATGGATCAATCAATGGCTCACTGGTTTTCTTGATAGCATCAAGTGAATTACTTCTCTACTGAATACTCTACTTGATCAATCGTCCGCCAAGGCTGGTCCCTTCTTATATAGAGAGCCCTGTTATCCAAGAACAACACAATCACACGACATTGAAAAGATTAGGAAGAGTTATATAAGGAATATATCTTTAATTCCTACAAACAAGGGAATTCCTTTTAGATAGTCCTAATCTAAGTTAATAACTAGGCACCCTACCAAAGAAAAAAGGAAAGGTAATAACAGTCTATATTTCTGTAAGGTATCACGCCCTAAAATGTAGGACACGACAAAGGGATTTTGAGAAAAAGAAGCCGTGGAAAAAAATACTCCAACAAAGTATTAGCTTAGCAGTAAGGATATGGCAGTCCGAGAGAGTATAACAAGTTTGAGATAAAGAGATTCTTATCCAACTACACCCGACCCTTTGCCATTCGAAATTTCGAATAATCTTTTCCTTTCAAGAAATCGATTTATGTAGCTAATTAAGACGATCATATCATCCATGTTTACCAATGCTTCATTCTTTGATACTAATATACTGTTGTTGGCACCTTTGTTGATTTGCAAGCTTAAACAAAGGGTATTTCGTGTTATTTAGAATAAATACTGGGTAGAAAGTGTCATTTAACCAAAAAAAAAAAAACCCATAGTCTTACTACTACTAGTCTGTAATATATATGTGAAAATTGAAGTTTTCATGGAAAATATGAAGATTAAACTAATTAGTTCAATCAAAACCCCAACTAAGATGAGAGAAGTTAATTATCAGAGTGAGTGAACATGGGAAATAAGTAGATTAAACAAAAAAAGAAATGGAGGGTTAGAGAAAATATAAGGAATCAAAGCATGCGGACAGTAATGATGAATGAAGCTCTCTCTGTAAAAACACAAACAAAAAGCTGAGATGCTGCTAAGGAAACTGGCATGAGCCTAATCATGAGTTTCTATGCTATTTATTGACATTCATAAAAAGGGTCAGAAGTCAGAACTCAGAAGAGAAGCAAACTAACTATTCCCATTCATCACTGTTTCCTCAATCACAAGTTTTCTTTTTTGGTAACGTCGAAATAATCATACCAATATATCAAACAAAACCAAACCTCTCATGCAAATGCAAGTATTTGGAGTACTCACTCCTAGTTCGGACTTTGGAGTCAGGGCCTTTCTTGAATTTTGAGGGGCTAAGGGTAAAAATGATAAAATGGGTCCATATACATATAAAAAATAAAATTTTGAAATAAATAAATTTTTAATTTTTCACCGTTCAAAGTATAACATCTACGAGCATATTAATATATAAGTATATGAAATAATTATTTAAAATTACTTCGTTTGCATATTTCGATACACTAGTTATTTTCTATCTTGATTTGGTAATTTTCTTATATATTAAAATATACAAAATGTCTATAACACATATCTATAAGATATTTCAGATTTATTCACTCTTCTAAGACCTTTCTCAACTATATCATCAAATTATATCATCTGCTCTCATTTTTTGGCTCATTTGTTACGTCTTCATTTGGTGTTTTTTTTTTTGTTGATTATTCGATTATTATAATCAATTGATCCATATTCTAAGGTAATTAGGTTTTTTGTTGATTAGGCGTGCCATTTTATTATTAATGAGCTACTAAAAATATCATTTTTTTTAAAAGTTTAATTTTCGAATGAGAACTTTTTACCCAGAATGGATGGAGTATATAATACTTGATAATTCACAACTCAAAAATAAAATAAATTTTACATAACTTTCAAACAGTTCAAAAGTAAATAAAATTGACATGACTTTCAAAGAGTTGAATCCATGACCTCTTAACCAAATCAAAACACCTCATCCAATAAGTCATTGAATCACATATAAAATTTAAGTGACAGTATAATATTTATATCTATATATGGCTGTATTATAAGTTTGGGTCCCTCAAAATTGGAGGCCCAGGACGGTCGCCCCCCCAGACTACCCTCAGGGCCGGCCTTGTTTGGAGTCTGCATCAGAGATTAAACACTAAATATTTTGAGTTGAATTGTTGGAGACTTTAATTTCATTTAAGGCAAAAACTTGGGTAAGACGGTATTACATATATTTTTTGTAAAACAAATGTTTTTTACTCGACTCATCGTGTGTTGGTCGGTTAAGTTGTAAGAGTGTGGATTTCATCTTACGAATTAAGATCTATAAAACGGTCTTATAGAAGACATACTCTTCATTTAAACTCATAATTTCTTCACATTTTTATTCATTTTATCTTTTTCTTTTTAACATTTCAAACTTGTTAGGCCTAAATATTTTTTTTTTGCATAATGTTTGGTTTGACATCAGAATTTTAATAATACCTACAAAACTAATTATACATTCGTTTCGGATAAAGAGTCAACTGTTTCATTTTGTGATTTTTATTTAAAGAATTCATTTTTAAAAATTAAGGTGTAAAAATATTATTTTATTACTAATGAACCGACTACTAAAAGCGTTATTTTTTTAAAAAAATTGATTTTCAAATATGAATTTTGTGTTCAAAATGGAGGGAGTATATATTTAAAAAAGTCATTCTTTCTTTTCAATTTTTCCGTGCACACATTCTATTTTCAGAAAGTAAAACAAATCGTCATTATTACTTTATTATTTTTTAACCTTTAGAAAATACAACATTCGTTCCTGGCAAATAGTCGATCGATTATACTATTTTGAGATGCTTTCACTTAAAAAGTGAACTTTTAAAACTTATGCCTACAAATTAAATCTCCATAAGATTTTAATTTTAGCCTCCATATTTGATATTAACATATTGATTATATTCAAACACTTTTGTAATCATGATCAACTTTAATGCTAGTTATATATCACTTAAGTATTAGTGCTTGTTTGGTGGAGCGTTTTGACCAAAAAACTGAGAAAAAATGCAGCGTTTTCTCTTTAAAAGTGTTTTAATACAACGTTTTAAAACGCAACGTTTTAAAAATATGTTACGTTTACAATTATTATGTTTATGAAAATAACGTTTTGAAATAGTTTCCCAAACGTGCTTACAAAAAAAAAACTGTGTTTTGAAAATTTTGCATTTTAAAAACGTTGTGTTTTGAAAAAGTTGCGTTTTCAAAACTTGTACCAAATGAGGCCTTAGACTTTTCAATCATTGACTCTTTGGGTAAAACAAATGTAGTACTCCCTCCGTCCCTAAATTATCGTCCTCTTTTTCTTTTTCGTCCGTCCCAAAATAATTGTCCACTTTGAAACTTACCTTTTTAGAATATCACTTTTACCACTTTACCCTTATTTTTTCACTCTACTTTAATTATGAGCCACATATACATGGACATTAAAGGAAACTACACATTAAACTAATATAAATAATCAAGTCAATTACTTTTTTTTAAACTGTGCGCCGGGTCAAGCAGGACAATTATTTAGGGACGGAGGGAGTATAATAATACTAGTATTTAGACTTTAGGCTCCGTTTGTTTCACGGAAAATGACTTTCGAAAAATGTTTTTCTCATTTTCCGGTGTTTGTTTGGTAACCTTAGAAAAATATTGTCAACGTAAAAGCTTTTCCGAGTCAACGGAAAATAAAGTTTTCTTTTCCGGATAATGACTTACAGATTTGTTTTCCGTAAATCATTTTCCGAATGTTCAAGCATCCTTCCACGTCCCTTCAAAATTACACATATTTACATACACGCATAATATTTCACTCAATAAATAAATTATTTATAAACTTCCAGATAAATTGGGCCTCACAGTACATCATCCACTCACCCCTAAAACCCAAACCAGATAAATTAAAGTCGTTGTAAAATGTCAAATTCACAAAATCGAAGAATAAACTTCCCCATAGAAACTGGGCTAAAGAATCACTGAGGCACCCAAACCTTTTCCAAATAAACAAAAATTCTTGTCAAAAGATTCAAATTCTCAAAATCAAAGAACCACATAAATTCGAAGCATAACAAATTCCAACCCTCGGCATTATCTTAGTTCTCTCTTCAATCTCAATAACCACAATTTTCCATTGGAAACAATCGCCATGAGGTCGGATCGTAGATGATTCCGAGTTGTGCTGAGATGGGGTGACTGTTTGTTGGACTTGGGATTTTAACCACATTGATTCCCCCCCCCCCCAATTCGTTACAAATCTCTCCTAGTGGTCTTCAACAAACGAATCTTTCAGGTTATCTGACTTCCTTAACTAGCATTAGTCAACGGTCCATATGATTTCCCATTGATAATAAACGTTATTTGATGGTTCGATTCAGTGATTTGGTTAGAATGATTCAATTCAACTAGTGGTTTTGATTGAACTCAACTGGTTAAACTGCGAATCGAACCAAATTGAACCGTTCATTTTTTTCAAAATCTCAAATCGAACCATATAAGTCACGAAAAAACGATTCAAATTGTTTTTCAAATTTTATTATTAAAGTTTGTAGTCCTACAGTTCACCGTGTTTTTATCAAATCAGAAAAAATCACTTTTAGTAGTGAAAAAATTGCGATAATCTTAATGAATCGAAGGCGCGCTACGGATCACTTATTTAGTGCATCGTGCTGCATTAATTTTGGCATCGCGTCAATTTAAATTTCTCAATCTAAATTTGCATCGCGTTGCATCAATTTTTACACCGCGAAGCATTAGTTTAAATTACCTAATCTAATTTTCATCGCATTGTACCAAATATTTGCACCGTGAATAATCAAATTAAATTACTTAATCTAATTTATGCATCGTGCTACATCAGTCAAACACCCAATTAATGAATCTCGTCGCAAATATTGATGCATCGTGCTGCAAAATTATAATGAAACAGACATTCATGTCCTTCGTTGTGGAGGGAGGCGATGTGAGCATTTTAGGAACAATAGTTTGAAAATGGACTTTAGCGGTTGAAAAAAAAAAGATAGAGAAATGAAACGATTAAATATTTGAGAAAATGTAAAAAACTTAAATAAAACGGTTTTATTGATATTTTTTTATAAGACAGATCCTCCTTATCCGACTCACGTGTGTTAGTGGATTAAGTTATGAGGAAGTGAGACTCCGTTTTACGAATTAAGATTCGTAAGATCGTCATATAAGAGACTTATTCTTGAGAAAATGTATCAATCAACAATTTCTGCAAGTTGCTATACAATGAGGCCCAATAAACGGCCTGATCCACGCGTTCCCTTTTTCTTGGGCAAACACGGCCCATAGACTGTTGATAAAGTGAGGTTTTGGGGCGAGTCGGGTACATGGTTGGGCTCTGAATTGGGCTACGTTGTTGGTCCTCTGTTTTAGCTAAAATGTTCACGGCAAGTCTGAAACAATTATGGTTGAAAATGTGTTTTAAAATATTTTGGGGAAAACAAATTAACCATATGTTTATCAATAATGGCTATTTGGGAGATAGGAAAATAAGCAGAGGAATGCAAAAGCCAACAGAAAATAATTTGTACCGGAAACATTGCTCTAATGAACAGTATTTGAGAGAGGTTTCTTTTCTTGAGGAGCACTAACTTCCATTTTTTAGTTTTCTAACGATTTTCTGAGCACCAGTTAGAATTAGATCAGGTTGCCTTTATGCCTTATGCCTATTATATTAAACATCTCTTCATGTCGCCCAGTAGGTTTTAAACTCAAGGTTAGAGATGTTAAAATAGTTGATGACCGCAAGGACCGACCTTAAGGTCGAGAAAATATAACCCTATTACATTGGGTATATAGGGCTGACAGAAAATATAACCCTATTAAATTGGGTTAACAGGGCTGACCCTATTTGACTCACAACCCTACAGAGTTGGCTCTGTAAGACTAGGGGCTACCCAATTAACATCTCTACTCAATGTAGAGTATACCATGTAAGCTAGACTTTTTGAGTTGTTGCTTAGTTGGGGAGAATGTCAGTTCTTAATAACTACTCCCTCCATCCTTAAATTATAGTTTTAATTGACTCGGCGTATGGATTAAGAAAAAACAATTGACTTGTTTATTTATATTGATTTAATCTGTAGTTTCTTTTAAAACTCATGTGTATATGACTTATAATTAAAGTGTGGGTGAAAAAATAAGTGTAAATCGATAAAAATGATGTTCTAAAAAAATAAATTTTAAAATAAATAATTATTTTATGACGGACAAAAAATTTAAAAAAAAAACAATAATTTAGGGACGTATGGAGCATAAAACCAGCTATCAACTATCCTAGAGTCATACCTAATTAATGGGCTTTAACTGTCAATAGACTTGTTCAGAAAACAATCGCTAAAGAACTTTTGCTAATTCTAGTCGAATTACATTAATATATCTATTCTTGGCTGCACTCTTTGGCCACTCGAGAAAAAAGCAAAAGAAATAGTAGAGCATCACCGTTGTTAATGTGAATCTATTTAGGATTTATTTCTTTTTAAAGAGAAAAATTAAAACATTTTCGATGCAAATGTGAACAAAAGATGTTGATATGGCATGCCAACAAAATTTGTTCACATTGTAGGATGACAATGTTAATTTTTTACATAAATACATATCGGTCATCATTTTCTTTTTTAAAACTCTTTCTATTAGTTGTTTCATTTTCTTTTTTATATTTTTTTGTTAAATTCATTTTAGTGGTGTAATGTATATCACATAGCCTCAAATATATATTTGAATTAGTGAGGTTTATTTTATTTGAATGTGAATGAAGAGAGATAAAAAATTGTCATATATGACTAAAGAGCCATTTGGTAGTCAAGATTCAAATAAGATATGATTAATAAGCCGAATTTTCGGGTGTTTGGTAACAAATAAGCGATCTGGATTAATAATCCATGTTATTCGAATAAGGCTCTTATCCCCTCGCTAATTATACCATAGGAGAGGGTGACATTATTAGCGTCCTCATCTAAAAACATTGCGGATTGAAATTTTTAATTTCAAAACTACCCCGATATATTGTACAAGTATTAATAGTGAGGGCGCTAAAACCTTTTCCAACAGTTTGGTGCAAAAATTGCACAAAATCTTTAAATTGGTCAATTTTTTCCATCAAATTTATTTTACCATCTTCAACAGTTTTACTTCAAATTTTACTCCAAAAGGAATATTTGAAGTATATTCTTCATTATTCTATTTAAAACATATGTTTTATTTCATTTAATTTGTATTAATGTATTTTAACAAAACAAATATATTATTCATTGAATTAATATTATATTAAATTAAATACCGTACATTAAAAATAATAATTAAATGCATGAATTTAATAATGTAAAAATTAAAACGCAAAACTAACAATATAAATAAAAACTAAAACACAAAACAAGTATTGAATTAATTTTATGTAGTATTTAAACCAAATACAAAACTAGCATTTAACCTAAAACACAAAAATAGTACTTAACCCAAAACACAAAACTAGTACTCCGTACAATTTATAAACCAAAACACAAAACTGAAAATAAAAATAAAATTAAAAAATAAAGCTATTATTTAAACGAAAGAAAAAGAAAAAATAAGAGAAAGTAAATGGGATTGAGAAATTGTTTATTGAATTGGATTAATAAAAACTATTACACCATATACTTATATCTAAAACAAAGTAAATGGGCCCAATGGGCTTACAATCAACAAAACAATCTAAATGGATCTTGAAGGCCAAATATATCTTCAACACAATCGTTAGCGTAATTTCTGGCTACAATACGTGAACAATCTCGCTCGATGGTAGTGAAGGAGATGGACGAAAACAATGATGTGGGCGTCGAAGACTACGATGTGGGAGTCGTTGTCTATGATTTGGGTGTCGAATGACGCCCAAATTGGTGGCAACAACATCCAAATTAGAGGTAACGATGCCCAAATTGGAAGGCAATGACAGCTAATGTTTTAAGCCCAACAAAAATGAACGACGCCCAAAAAAATTTACCGATGCACAAATCGGGACAATGGCTTTGTGTGCGCGCCTTTCCTTCATTAAGAATATTTTCGTCGTTTTCTCCCAAATAGTGCACTATAGCGGTTTAAAAAATAATGATGAACTTTTGCGATTATAATTCCATCACATGATACCAGTCCGATTATCACCCATGGTTTAACTATTTAAGCCACATATGTATATTGCACATTTGCACTCCAACTTCATACGGGATACCTCATAGGCTCATACCACTCTTTAACAAGTTTCAATTTTATTTTAAAGACATTTTCATAATATATGACTATATGTACATGAATACTTTTTAGTCCATGTTCACACTACAAGTAAAAATTTGGACGCGATATGCTAATAAGCAGTATTATTCATCCCGACATTGTTTGAGCATCTCCAAATGAAACTTCAAACCTTTAAAATAGAGCAAAAATCCACTATTTCCCCCTCCAAAAGAAACTTCAAACATGTCTTCAAAATAAAGACCTCCTCCAACTGCTTTAAATTTGGTGCAATATGGGAGGGTCTTCATCTTCAAACATGTCTTCAAAAACTATTATTCAATAAACTGTTTGAGCTTGCTTCTGTTTTGAGGAGTAGTTTGGCCGTTGTGATCATGAGAGATTCGTGAGGTGTATTGAAAAAAATAAATAAATGGACTCAGGATATAAGAGAGTAGTTCACAAAACTCATTATCGAAGATGATGATGGGGAGAGGTAGTGTAGATATTTTAAGAAAAAAAAAACAGAAAAATACTTTTACGATTTTAAAAAAAGTATTAGAGAGATTACAATTTCACAAAATGGAACTGGCCCACAATTATTCCTTAAACCCATACACGGCCTCATCAAATTTACAGAATAGGCCTCAAAATCAAGCCCGCCACAACTCTATGGGCCTAAGCCCTCTTGGTTTTGAGGGAGGAGGGAATGCGGTTTCTCTTGAGTTAAGATAGAGATGGAGAGGGAGCGATTAAACATAAATATAAGTGGCCGTTTGGTAGGCGGATAAAACGCCAGATTGGATTAATAATAATTAAGGGGATTGTTTGGTACGCTATTAAGCATTGTGCTTAATAATAGGAGTGGTCCGGATAAGCTGATTTTACCCTCGTTATTAATCCTGGAAGGGGGGGTGGTATTATTATCAACCCGCTTAGAATTCCTCGACGCTATTTTTTTTATACCGAGAAATACCCATGTATATATACTCTGATTACCGCTAAAAAAACTAGGGCAAACACCATCATCAGCGGTTCGACTCTCAATCTCTCTTGGACGATCCTTCTCTCTGATCTCAATCAGGTTAGTTATTTCACCCTTCTTCTTTAATTTCTTCTTCTTCTTCTTCTTCTTCGAGTTGAATTATGATATATGTGATTGACTGATTGTGTTAATATTTGTAGTGGGCGGGTTGTCTTCCTCTACCTTTTTTGTTTTGTGTTTGTTCTTTTGAGGTCTTCATTATATACCTTAATAGATATGATGCAGTAGATATAGTAGTTGGATAGTCTTACTTTTATTGATAATTTATGTTGTTCGTGGATATGCTTCTTTCTCAAAGTTCTGTTTTTCATTGGTTAGGATGATAGCAGTTAGTTTGGTATGATGCAAACATTGCTCCTTGGTTCCTTGTGTCCCATTGTCTTTGTAATTTTGCTTTGTTCCCAATTCATTTGATTGAAAGAATCCAATGGTTCCCTCTGTAGGACCAAATCGAATAGAACTATATTTTGGTCTAAATAGTTCAAGATAAACTTTATAGTATGGTACACCCACTGTTTGATTGATGACTTCAGATGGGTGAACATAAATCAGTGAACATCAGACGAGAGGAAGCACGCAATTCAGAAATAAGTAGTGCAAATAAATATTATCATCTGTATGTTCAATTAATAAGAGTTATAATAAATTCGTAACCTTCCAAAAAGATTACAGAAAACAGAAGTTAACTAAACAATCAATAACCCCACTTTGATTTATAGATAGCCAAAATAAGCTATACCGCCTATACATTCATATCCTAGATGTTCCAGGAAAAGATACCCACCAGTTATATCAAAACAAAATCATGCAGCAAAATCATTTTTAAAAGATACCTACCAGGGAACATTTGTCTTCCCACCTACAACACAAGGATTTGGTGGACGAGTAATTGCAGGTGCAGCAGATGGCATTTGGGAAAAAACAAGAATTAGTTTTTTATTAGGTAATGACAAAAGATGGGCGAGTTTCAAGTCCGGACTTTATGTTACTAGTTGGATAAACTTTAGTGCTTTTGAGTGCTTATCAAATTTTCTTCCAAAATACTAATCTAAATGAAAACAACTAGACTAGCTTCTAAATTCTTACCAAATTTCAAATTTTGAGCTGGGTCATTTGCTTGTGAAGGGGCCATACCCGGACTAGTTTTAGCTTTAGTTTGAGCACTTTTTACATTTTTAGAGGAGCTTTTCACTCCAACATTCTTCTGAATATTGGCAGCTGCATCAGGAAATGCTAAAAAATAATATAAGAAAAATCAAACATAATCTAGTTTGCATTTACAGAAGTCAATTGAACAATACCACAAGGATGTTTTAGATTAAAGCATCAAAATATAAAAATGATAACCAGGTTGGAAACTTTGATATACTTGACCATAGTCATTTCATGTGATGCAAAAATGATGAAGGTTAAAACATAAATACTGAAGGATGCAGGTAAAACCTTGTTTAGCAATCTGATAATACTACTCACAAAGAAAACGAACTGAGAAAAAGGATATGGAATTTATTCCATTATACAAGTTGCGAAGCAATGTAGAGATTGGGTCGCGTACAATAGAGACGCACCGCCTTGTGTGATTTCTCTTTGAACTAAATCATTCTGTTCAGCCAACTTATTGGTGTGGCGGAACTCTGCAGCCACAACCATGAGCACGAACATGAGATTGCACAAATATTGAAGCTTGTACGCAGACCAATTAGTGAGCTCGAAGTAGTAAGCATTCCATTCAGAACTAAATAGAGCCATGCCCCATGGTTTTTTCTTATAATTGCTCAAAGTTTCTTTCCTAATTTTGTTGAACCTATCCAGTATCTACTCCACAATTCATGTGTTGCGATATGGTGTACAAGTACATAACCAAGCTTATGTCTAAAAAACTAAAAAGTGAGATGAATCCTATGAAAGGGGGCCATAGAACTGCTTCCAATAATAGGAAAATCTATCACCAACCTCATGCAAGAAATACCCGCAAAATAGAGTAAACTAATGGTATGCGAAGGATCGTAGTTATGTAACCTATTGACTCAAGTCTATAATAGAGTAAACTAATGGTATGCGAAGTATCGTAGTTATGTAACCTATTGACTCAAGTCTATAATAGCAAGAATGGAAATAATGTGAATTATGCAGATTATTAATGTTTACAGTTTTTTTTTTTTTAGGAATATGTTACATGTTGATTAAAGTTCACAAATTTTGTTGTATTCTTAGTAGTTAATGTTTATTAGTTTACGTGTTGTATAGAAATGGACTCACCAAATCATGATGAAGATCTTGAAATTGATTCACCAAAGCATGAGGACGAGATAGCAGTTTTTCTTGCGATGCATGCTGTTTTGGTAATTGTACATGTTTTCTACAACATGATGACTTCCGTTGTTACCTATACGACTGAAAATGGACTTTTCGAACATGATGACAAGCGTTTATATACAATGTTTGATAAGATTCCGAGGCAAGTTGAGGAAATTGAAAGGTTGGTTAGAGAATGTGAAATGTCTTGCATCAACAACTTGCGTATGAATAGACACACATTCATTGTCCTCTGTGATATGCTTAGGGATAAAGGGGTATCTGACTCTAGGTATGTATCAATAGAAGAGAAAGTAGCTACATTTTTAGCCATTCTTGCACATAACAAAAAAAATAGAATCATAGCATATAACATGAGGAGATCAGGACAAACTGTTAGTAACTACTTCAACGAGGTCCTCAATGCGGTTGTGATGCTTGGCCCGCAATTGTTCGTAAAACCTGAACCTGAACCTCCGAACTCCACTGATTCAAGGTGGAACCGTTTTGAGGTAAAGTAAAAACTATTATGCATGTATTCTAGTTGTTACTATGTCATTCATATATGTATATATATATATTTCTTATTTTATGTGTAGGGATGCTTGGGTGCATTAGATGGTACGTATATTAGAGTGAACTGCGGCGAGGAACTAAAAGCCAGATATAGATCTCGAAAGGGCGAAATAGTCATGAATGTGCTAGGGGTATGTAATAAGAATATGAATTTTATATTCGTATTGACCGGATGGGAAGGTTCCGCAGCGGATGGTAGAGTACTACGTGATGCTATTACTAGGCCGAATGGATTGAGGATCCCTCACGGTAAAATAATTGCATAGGTTTATTTTGTTGAATTAACCAGCTTGTTTATTAACATAGAAAGTAACTAAATAAAATTTTGTGTCAGGCCAATATTACTTGGTTGATGCAGGCTATACCAATGGACCTGGTTTTCTAGCACCCTATCGGTCACGACGATACCACTTAGGCACATTTCGCAATGGAGAACCTCCACAAAGTCCTGAGGAATATTTTAACATGAAGCATGCACAAGCACGTAATGTTATAGAGAGATGTTTTGGTGTACTTAAGATGCGATGGGGTATACTTAGGAGTCCTTCTTACTATCCTATACGGACCCATGGTAGAATAGTCATGGCATGTTGTATTTTACACAATCTCATTCGTCGGGAGATGGATGTTGATCCAATTGAGGTTTTGCTCAACCAAAATGAGGATGTCACCAATGAAGTTAACGGAGATGCAAATAACGGTGATAATGGTGAAGAAATTGAGTTTGTTGATTCAGTTGACACATCAGATGAATGGACAGCTTGGAGGGATACATTAGCCCATGAGATGTACGATGCTTGGAGAGAGACACACTAACGACGCTATTCCTATGTTAGGCAATAAAGATTTCTTATCAATATTATTTCTTTGTAGTTATGTCGTACTTGGTTTGTATGAGAATTTTGATATATTTTAAGTTTCATACAATTTAATACAAACTTTCCTTTTTTCCATGCATGTTGTATATTTGTTTTGTATTGTTAATATAAAACTTCATTTAAAGTTGATAGTGTTGATGAACATGTTATTATTTGACATCTCTTCTCAAGAATGTGTCCTTAAACTTGAGATTTGATTTTATTGCTTATGTCGTTTGTTTATATATCAATAGCTATGGCACCTCCACGTAACAAGTCCAATGATGCCAACTCCCAAAAAGGAACAAGGAGGATATGGTCTATGAGAGAGGAACAAGTTTTGATGGATTGTTTTTTAGATATAAACAATCATACTTGGAAGCAAGACGGGAGTTTCAAGCCCGGTTATCTTAAGCAACTTGAAGTGGACATAAAAAAGAAAATTCCAGGTGTAGATTTAAAAGCATACCCACACATCGAGTCCAAGGTGAAAGATTGGAAAAAGTATCATGGTCTTATATCATCATTGGTGGGTCTCTCGGGATTTGGTTGGAGCAGCAGTCACAACATGGTAACGAATGATGAAGAGGATGTCTGGAATCACCATATGAGGATGTCTGGATGCTCCTGAGGTGGGACTCGAGGACATAGATGCTTCAGTATGTGTTGTTCAAAATAAGTTACCAAAAAAATGTGGACCAGAGCCAAGGAAGCGTAGAAGGGTGAATGAAGAAATATGCAAGGAATTGAACAAAAACATGGAGAATGGTTCAAAAGCAATTGAACGAGTTGCAGATTCACTACAAGCAATGGTTGGTCGTTTAGGGCATGAAAAAGACCAAAGTAATAAGAGGGAACAACTTGATGAACTACTTGAACCTCTTGGATTGCCTCTTCTGAGCAGTGTCGTAGTATGTCAATTAGCTTCAAAGCCTTACTTACTCGACGCCTTTCGTGGCTTTAAAAGTGATGAAGCTCGTATGGAGATGGTGAAGATGATTCTTAAAAGCAATAATACCTAGATTTTAACTCTTTATCTCCCCATGTTACGTACGCTTGTATTGGTGTCATTTTTTGGATTATGCTGGCATTTTCTTGGATTATGTTGATACGACTTGATTATGTTCGTGATTGTTTTTGGATTGAAGACTGTTGATACTTGGAATTATATCGATTTTTTATATTAAATTATAATTGTGTTGTTGGTATTTTATGAAAGGTGTTTTAGATTATTTTGTAGTATCATATTATTGTGAAATCATATTTTTCTATTAATTTGTTGAGATTGTAGGGGAAGTGAGTTTAAATATTTTTTTCTCATTTTTATATTATTATTGGGTTGTTGAAATTATGTGAGACATGTAACCCAATTTATTTTTCCTTAAAATATGTGAAGTCAAGTTAAGAAACAGAAAAAAAATATTTTTTAAAAAAATGATTTTTAATTTTTCTATCCTAATGGTTCATACTTTTTCAAGTTATATTTTTAACAATTTTGAAAAATATTCAATTGATGCATGATTGTATAAGGGTTATTGTTGGAAAAAATTAATAATACTAATTCATATCCTAGTGCTACCAAACATCATATTATATTAAGGATAGGATTAGAGCATCTAATCATGGTGCTACCAAACATCATATTATTATTTGAATCAGGATTATTAATCCTGGTGATAATAGTGAAGGCATTAATAATACCATGATTACTAATAATGTTTATCCTAGTATGACTACCAAACGACCCCTAAGTGTTTAAATAAATTATATATAGGGGTCATAATCTAATCTAAAGCATAAAAAGCTTTAACGTGTTGATCATTGACGAATGAAAAAGGCAATTTGTTTAAGTAAAATTTGTGTGTAGATCAGTAGATCATGGATTAAAAGGTTGGATATAGTCAATGTTACTTTAATACCAATTTACCATATATATGCATCATGCATGGCAGCGGCTAATGCTATAATAAGAGAGAACATGAACATCAACGCCGTCTAAAAACAAAGCCAATGTTTATTACACTCGCTAGCTACGCGCTACCGCTGAATGGTTGCTGGTAGCTAGGCACTAGGCAGTGTTTCAGAGACTCTCTTCTCTACTGGGCACGCAGTAGTGTCTGCGTTGTGTGTGTGTGTGTGTGTCTGTGAGAGAAAGAGAGATAAGAAGAGAGAGAGAGAGAGACGTAGACAGCTCTATGCGGCTATGCCCACCTTTGTACGGATAATTAAGGGTTCCCACCATATTCTAGAGGGGGTCTCTGTCTTTCTCTTCTTTACCTGTTGTTGACAAGCTCTTGTCCACTTCTTCTTTCCCCACACCATATCTCCCTCAAGATTTCCTCCTCCTTTTCATTTTTCAAACACTCATCTCTTCTCACTTCTCTGTCTCAAAAATCAAAATATATATCTTTAGTCTTTACTTTTACTTTTTAACTGCGGCATGAGACGATCCAGCTACCTTTCCTACCTTCCGCCTTTACATTTAGATGTTACCTCCAAAAATATCAAGTTTCAGCTTATCGTCTTACCCACTCTAATCCTCTTGAAATATTCATTTTTATCAAACTACTTCAATTTTGATTAATTGATTATAAATAATAATAATATTATTAATAACAATCATAGTTTTTTTTTAAAAAATGTTATTGTTATTATTAATAGTAAGTTATTTGTTGTTATTGTTGTTATTATTATTATTTTACCAAAAATATTGAATCATTGAAATCATTAAAGTTAATAAAAAAAGTTTCTTTTCAAATAAAACCTTATACTCTAACAATGTTAGTAGATTAAGTTTTGGACTTTTTGGTATTAAGAGTTTAACTCTGGGACATTTTAGATAGAAAAAATATTATTGGTAATTTTTTGATATAAGAATTTTTTAGTGAGACTTTTTGACATTTTTTCTGTAATACCCCAATCCCACATCGGGTAGATGTGAGACTTGTATGTGATTTATAAGGTAGTCATGTGCTACTATTGGGTACCAACATCATCCATTAACTTTTGGGTCGGCTTGTCGTGGGCCTAATGACCAAAGTTGTTGCGTGCTTAGTGAGCCACGGCCTAATGACCCAAGTTGTTGCGTGCTTAGTGTGCCAGTGTATGGGTAAGACGTAACGGACCGGACTTTCGGGCTTGTGGCCTTACATTTAATCTATAAAGGTAATATTATTAGAAATAATTACAAGCCGGTACATTTTTTAAAACATGTTTTCAAATCAATCAAGCCATTTTTTAGACATATCTTTTAGGTACATTTTTTGGGTGAAAGTACATCACTGCCCCTTTGTTTCGTACAACGATCGCCGCTGTACCAGTGACCCATCATAAAGATTCAAACTTTAACTATGGAGATGAAGATTTTTGAAACCATCTTCATTCCCTCTCCTGCTCACCATCTCTCTCCTTCGCCCAAATCCTCCACTCCCAGCCGCCATCTACGTATCAGTTCAGTCGTCATCTTCCCAACCGATTTCATCCTCAGTCCAGCCGGCCTCCTTCTTCTCAGTTCATCGTCGGGTCTGCTCCAGTCACTTTCATTTACCAAGCGCTGCCCAAGCTCCATCGAAGCCGTTGTCCTTCCTGCCCTGGTTGAAGTCCAGAGCCGGCTCATTCCGTCCTTGTTCTCCCCTCCATCTACACATCAGTCTGTCTCTCTCTCCTCCGTTTACAGCCATGTATGTGGATCCAAGTCACAACATCAATCCCTCCCTCTCTTTTCTGTCGCTCAATTTCCCCATCTCCTTTCTTCGATCTCCTGCTCCCTCTCACCCATCATCTCCGCTGTCAATTTTCATGACAAGATCTTCCATCTCAGATTTACTCTCTCCGAGCTGTCATCCTCCATGGCCGGCTCAACAAGCTTCTATCCGCCATTGCCGCTCCTAAGTTCACTCCTAAGACCATTCACTCGCTTAACCATTGGGAAGAGTCAGGCAAAAGTAAGGGTTGCCTCTTATGTCTGTAAAGGCAAGTCTAAGAAAATAAGTTCCTTGCGAAAACACCCGTCATTTTTCTGTGTGATATGTTTTGGGTTTTTGAGCATCAGTAACCTGATGCCAGAGAAGATGAAGAATGAGTTTGTCAACCTGATGTTAGGAGCATTTGACATCAACAACCTGATGTCTGGATTATTAGATTTTTTTTCACCTAATGCCAAGTCTTGGCATCAGCTTTTTTTAAATTTTTTTGGTTTGACATAAGTTTTTTTGAATTTTTTTCACCTGATGCCAAGTCTTGGCATCATTTTTTTTGAATTTTTTTTTGAATAAACTGTGAAACTAATGCTAATGCCAAAACTTGGCATCAACTTTTTTGAATTTTTTTCACCTTATACTAAGCCTTGGCATCAGCTTTTTTGAATTTTTTTATTCGAATAAACTGTGAAATCAATGCTGATGCCAAAATTTTGACATCAGCTTTTTTGAATTTTTTTAGGTCAGATCTTCATTAATGACATTTTTGTCATTTGACAACCAATTTGTAGTTACATGAAACAAAAAATTGATGATCCTAGATGAAAACATGTTTTTAAAATTGTACCAACTTGCAATTTGTCCATATTATTATTACCAAAAGCGGATCGGGCTTTCGGATACATATTGTTCCTGTGCGAAGCGCATGCTCTATAATTAGTAAATTAATAAAACAAGTGTGAATTTCAGTTTATTCTATAAACTTACTGAATTTTTAAGGCTTACACTGCCGCAAAAAAATATTAAGAAAATATTGAATTTGCTAAATTTTCCGTAGCGTTAGAAACTATTAAATTAAAACAACACTTGTTTTCTTAATAATTGTAGTAAGATTATCAAATACAAATCATACGTTTAACTTTTCATTATTTTTTAATAAAATAAATGTTGTTCAATATTAATATTTTGAATAATTAATTAAGGTAACCTATACGAATATTTTAAAAAGTCTGGTGCCATTAAAGATTCATTTTGCCATAGTTGTTCATACTAATTATTTTTCGAAGGGATAAATGGATATCTCCCACCCACTTAACAAAAATAATTGACGAAATCATAGTAGGATAGCCTAACAGAATAATTAACAAGCCGTATGGTCAATATGAATATTTTTATTAAAAATAGAGTTACCCGATGGACCCTTTTACCCTTTTCGAAATTATAAAACATTCAAAGCTAGAGTCAAAAAGTAATATATATATATATATATATATATATATATATATATATATATTAACTATTGCTAAAATAGAAGTCGTTGTTGACACGTGGATGGTTAGTTTATGATAAATTTTATGATTAGGATAAGTTTTATCAAATTTGGTTTTATACGATTAGTTTATGATGATTATATCTGTAAAATCAAACGTAATAATTTTGATTTTATACGGTTAGTTTTGGAATAACTTTTACGGTTATGATAAATTTTATTACATTTGATTTTATACGGTAAATAAAAAATACAATACTAAAATAAAAGTTTGATTTTATATTGTTAATTGAGGATAAATTTTATCACATTCAATTTTATAGGTGTTTCATTTGATTAAGATTTTTCAATTTTCATCATTTTTACTTCCCTACTATAATTAAAACTTTTGGCGTACTACGATTATTCTTTTTTCTTCCGGTCATCTATATGCGTATTTTCTCTTCTTCTTCTTTTCATACACTCTGTGTGTGTCTCTCTCTCTCTCTTTTCCATACATATTTTCTCATTTTTTTCATCCGAACCTGGGGCTTCCTAATCATTTGAGTCAACAATCTGTTGAAACGAGAAGGAACAAGGCTTGTTCAGATAATTTTGTTTCTAGATTCTTTCTTTGATACTATTTGTTTGTCAGGTAAAATTTTTATTCCACCATTATTTGCAAGAGAGTTTGTATGTGTGTATTTTTAACTCATCATGCCGAAAGTTTTCTTTTAACGGGACATACATGAGAGGAAGAGGGTGCGCCAACTAGGGACAATTGGACATGCATATATCACGAATGATCTCATTTATTTACTTTTTTAGTATATTTAGTTTGTTTAATTTTTTGGTTATTATAATGAAATATTCCACAAGATCTTATAAACAAACAAAAATGTTTCTAAAATGTTTCTTTTTCTAATTTTTTTTCTTATATCGAAGTTATTTTTTTATTATTGATGTTGTGAAACATAAATTAACTCATCTATGTGTTTGTGTATAAAAGAATATAATATTCAAGAATCATATTTTAATCAGGTCAATCGATATTTACAATATTATACTCCTTCTGTTCCGGGCAAAGAATCTCCGTTTAAAAGTCAAACTTTTTTTAAAAATGACACTTTTAGTAGCTCATTAATAATAAAATGATATTTTTATGCCATGATTTTTTAAAGTGGATTCTTTAAGTGAAACATCACAAAATGGAATGGTGGACTATTTGCCGGAACGAATGAAATATCTCTTTGTCTATTTTTAGTAAGTTTTATGACTTTAAACATATTAAAGATTAATGTAATATTATATTACATGTAAAGATCATGTGGTCAGATCTCTTTATTCTTTTGTATCTCAAACTTTTGATAAATAAAGTTGTTTTCAATTAAGAATTTTTAAGCATTGCTCACAAATTTGAATAATAACATAATATCATAACTAATAAAGCTAATTATTTTTAGGAATTGCAAAAAAAATAAAATCAATTTCCTACTATTTCAATTTTTATTTATTTTAAATTTAATAGAGAAAGTATTCAGTTGTTAACTAATTTAAAATTACTAACTTTTATGATAAAATATTAATTTAATTTTTTTATTTTATCTCAAAGTAGATTGAGTTGATCAAGTTGTAGTTGATTAAGTAAATTTGAAATTCATATTTCTTGCACATCTCTGCAACAATTTCATAAGATAATAGATTCATTTAATTATTATTTTTATGTTGTATTAAATATTTATATATTAATTTTAGTATTTGCCCTATTTTAGATTTTCAAAAGATTATAATTATAAATAGTTTAGAAAATTCTCTTATTATAAATAACTTTTGAAAAAAATATCTTAAAATCGTGCATCGCACGGATATAACCTAATGTGTTAATATATAGCGATGCTCATTTCATTCCAATATGAAAAATCATTAAAAAAAAACCTAATTTAAGCAGTTAATTATTTTGCTATCAAACATAATCGTCTACTCTAAGCTTCGCGTGTGATTGTGATGATATGATTATATGAGTAAGAGAAATGTTATTTACACTACAATTTTTACTTATCAATTACATCCTTAATTATTGTATTAAATAAATACATATTTGGACAAAACTACCATTTTTAAATAACTAATCAAGTTACTTTCTTAATTATATTCTAACATTATTTTTTTGATCAAACATCAATGGGAAACATAATTATTTTATTTATATTCTTAACATTTTAATTCTAAACAAACAAGGTACTTATTTTATTTTGTAATAAATATGTTTAATTAATTTTTCTAATCACTCACGTTTCATATTCCATTATCATAAAAATAATATGATTAATACATTTTCTACAATTTTTTTAAGATTATATTGGATATTTTATGATAAAAAATTATTATTCTAATTTAGTTTAAAATAAATTATGTTAAAATGTCAATTCAATTATTATGGTAGGTGTTAAACTTAATATTTGTTTCAATCAACCCGAGAATTAAATTTTTGAATCAATTATAAAGATAGAAAAAATATTTACATATTAAGATACTATTTCATATTATGATTTTACTATTCTTTTTTTTTTTTTACTATTGCATTCTTTAAATTTCACTTTTAATTTTTTCATAACCAATGAATATATATTTACTCAAAGTTTTGTAGACAAAATATCCTTATGATATTTTTTTAATATACAATATAATTTTAGTCATAATATTAATTAATAAAGCCTATTACAAAAAGTAAAAATAATAATAGAATAACTATGTTGTACATAAATATTTGAACTAAAAAATAATGTTAAAAGATAATTAGGAAAGTAATTTGATTGGTCAATTGAAAATGGACAAGTACTTAAGGGGTATTTTTGTCTAAATATTTATTTATTTGATGCTATAATTAATAATATAATAGATAAACAAAAATTATAGTAAAAATAGCTTCCGTGTGAGTAATTGGTATCATAAACATTGATAAAAAAAATGTGGAAATGGGGGGGGGGGGGTTGAAAGTTAGATGATTGTGTTATCTATCGACCACATACATACCATACATAGTATATATATATATATATATATATAGAGAGAGAGAGAGAGAGAGAGAGAGAGAGAGAGAGAGAGAGAGATCAAAATATATACTGAAGTGTGAAGTTGTTTTGAGGGAAGGGAAGGGACCATTTAAAATGGGGGGAATATAGGGACAGTCTCTTGTTATGAAGCAGGTTACATCTACAGGGAGCAATGCATCCACGTGTTCATATTGTTTTTTACGTACGTAGATACATCTTCATGAAAATGAAACCACACTATTTCTTTCTTCTCACATGTCTCCCCATATATATACATGGTCCCCCGCACACTCCCAAAATTATTAACAAAGATGAAACCATTTCTACCAAGAACCACAACATAGTTGCTTATACTTTTAAGCCTTAATATACAATTTGGTAATTATTTTGATTCAATCTTTCTACGCTTCTTATTTTGGTTATTAACTCGATTTAGTCATATTATTTGCCCCTCATTTGATATCCATCCACTTTGACGTTAATTTTTTTTTAAAAAATGACCAAAATGTCCATAATGGATTGTGAGTTAGATTCACAATAGACTAAAATTACCCTTGATTAGTTGAGTAGACGAGAATACCCTCGTATAGTTCAATTTGTAAACTAATTTAAAGAGTATATTTGTAATTAAATAATTTATAATTTTTTAAACTAAATTCTTTTTCTCCCTCCCTTTCCCCCCTCTTCCTCTCTGCATTTCCCCCCATTGAATCCTCTCTAACTCTTGCTCCCGCAATTAAACCTTACATTTATTTCACACATTTTAGCTCCCCTCGAATTTCAATAATCAAATCAAAATCGACAATTCAGGTGTAGTATTTAATATAAAATACATTTCTTTTTCTCTAAATTACTGCACTCTCATTCATCATCCACCCACAAAACTGAGAAAGAAAAACAGAGTGAGAGCAAAAGAACAATGAAATTCCTATTTCCCTTCAAAACCCACTCAGGAACAACCACAAATTTGTAGGAAGTGTGAGCCGTATGCTTTGTATTAAATGTGACGTTTACGCTTTAGATGAATTAATTCGGTCAGATAGGAGTTAAAGTAGAACGATTTGACATTTCTTTAAGATAAAGGAATTTCAACAATTTTGTTTTATCTGTCCAAATGCAACATACATACAAACACCATGTAGAACAAAAATTCTAACAAAATAAGAGCTCAAACAAGTCAAAACACCAAACACCTTCAGCTCAACAAAACACTAACCAGTCGTTGCCAAATTATAAAACAATCAAGCTGATAAACCCAAGATTTCCACGAATTTTCTGATAAAGATCTTTTCTATTACAAAATTACATAAAATATAACACAAAATAAAAAGTAGAACAAATTGGATTTGGCATTCGTGTTCGCATGTACGAGCACACAAGTACGTCGGCTCAAGGTAAATTGGATCTTGATCCGCACACCCCATGCGGGCGCGGGAGGAATAGTGTAGATACCTCAAATTCGTACCCCTACCTTTTTAAATGTTCCAAAAATATAATTTATAATTTATAAATAGTCTAACAATATTAAGTTTTTGTTAAGTTTCAGGAGGGCCAAAAGTATCAAAGGAAACTCAAAAAGAGGGTCAAAACAACAAACAATAACAGCAGGGGGAAAGTGTAAAAATCCTAAAGGGAAAACCTTTTTGGGCGCTGCCCAAAATAATTCCAGGCGCCCCCTACTTCCGAAATTGGCGCCACCCATTTTTCTGCATACGGCGACGCCCATTTTCGTTTTTAGCCAGGTTCCTTTTCCTTCTATGGTACAGCTCCTTCAGTGTAGGGTACAACACCTTAAAGCTCAAAAGCAAAATATCTAGCCTTCCTTCGTGCTTAATCATGTTCCTCTCCGCCTATAAATAGAAGGTTTGCCCTCCTTCATTTGGATAGAGAAACCTTCACATAAAAATACCTCTACTGAAGCCCTGCCCAGTTACTCTCTCTCAAAATTCCCAGCAAGCCATCCTTCCTTCCTTGCCTCGCGAGCCTTCATCAGAGCCTCCATCCTCGTCCCTACGAGCTGATTAATCAACGTGCCCTACCGTCACGTTGCTCGATTTCAGACACGACATACAACAAAAGCTGCCAACGCAGCAGTTACGTCGCCCGAATTCAGACAACAAAGTCACAAAAACAAATAGTCACGTCGCCCGAATTTAGACAACAAAGTCACAAAAACAAGCAGTCACACCACCCGAATTCAGATGAAAAAATCAACAAAAACATGTAGTCACGTCGCCCAAATCCCGACGTGAAAAGTAACAAACACAAGCAGTTACGCTGCCCAAATTCTACAAAGTCTCACTGCCTTTGCCTATTCTGGGTATAGCGCAACACTCCGCCTCAACAAACAACAAACAGACTTCCTTTCTCGGAAGAACATGAGAAACACATGTAGACCGCCTAGAGGGCTTAAGTCTAGGCATATACTAGGTTCAGACACTCACATTCCAAAAGGTAAGTTTTGTCCTCGTAGCTACTTATTTTAATCTATAAATTAAATATATATATTTAATAAGTTTCCTTTATGTTTATACTTTAATATAAAACAATTAAAATGTAGATATTTAATTAGTTTCTTTTCTGTTTTTACTTTATTTAGCACAAAGTTTATGGTATTTAGCACAAAGTTTGAGGCAATCTAGATTGCAAAGTTGAGTTACAAATCATTCAGTCAAAGTCTGTTAAGTATTCCAAGGCAAATAAGAGCTAACGATGGTTAACTGGTCTAACTAGGGACAAGATTGCAAAGCCTAGACAGGGAAGGAACCACGCTCATCCCAGCATCCCCAGGGGCACCGGGGTAAACTTTATAAAATCAGGGGAGGCTGATGCCAATTTCCATAACAACTTCATTTTTGCACTGTCAATCTCCTAGACGTCCACGTGTCACCCGGGTAATCCGTGTGTCACCAGCCGATTCACCAAATCTCCTGGCCAGTAGCCTTTCTTTTCCTTAATTTTCCCCCAAACCTCTTAAATTCAGACTTCAATTGCCCTCTCCATATATTTCCCAACAGATTTCTTTGAAAAATCAAATCTCAATTTCACCAGATTTCTTCCATTCCTTCCCAAAATTGTTCAACATTGAAAGTTTGGAGTTTCAAATCAAGGAAGCTTTTGCAAAAGATTTCAACCCTGGATTCGCGCATCATTTGGTTTAATTCTTCCAACCTATATTTTGAGATATTTGTTATATTTTTTTTGGGTTGAATATCTTGTAATTGTGGAATTAGTTTGTGCTTAATTGATAAATGGAATGCAATTAATATTTTATGTCAAATGTAGTGATTTAATTTAATTTATCTCTTTGTTTAGTATACATTCATGGTTGGTTATTATTTTCTGAACTTAATTCTTTTAATTGATTGATAATTAATTAAATTATTTTAAAAATATCTAGAATCCGCAAGAGCTACCTTTACTTTTTAGACCAATCAATTTAATAGTTTGTGTTTTTGTAACACACATCGATAGCCATTGTAAGAACTTATTCTGACACACGATCAATCCACCTAAGCGATTCGTGAGGTCGAGGAAATTAGGGTTGTTATAATATGCGAGAACCCGTAGTTAACTACTTTTGTGTTCTCGACTACCGACATGATTTGTAAAAAATAGAGATATTATCATTTTGTAAAATATTACATATATGCTTTGTTATTATTTTGTATTCTTAATGATGGCTTAACCAATCATTAGATTATCACTAGAATTATAAGATAAGATGTGAGAGCCGTCCTATTAATTCTAAAAATCACAATAATCGTTTGCATGACGTGAGACCAAGAGAAGATCGTGCGTAGATAGTCATTGGGTGTTTGTTTTGACATGCGGTTATTTTCTCATATGTTTTAATATGCGAGAGCCCGTAACTAGAAGTTGTAGCTATATTTACTATAAGTTGCGAGAGCCTGTAGTGAATAATGTAGTATGTCCGACTACCAAGAATTAAGTTAAAGAAAAGTAAAAAGATGACTAAAATTAGACACCGGCTAAATTAGAAATATTGCACTCCTATATTTTTTATCTTGATTTGTTGTTGTCAAACAATTTCCATGTTAGTGTAATTTTAATTACTTTCTTAGATTGTTTATATTTTTAGTTTTTAATTCATTTTATTTTATCTCAAATATAATTAGTTAGCTCAATTTTGATATTTAATTGAAGTTAGAATGACACGTGTCATTCAATACAACCAAGATCAAGTCGAGGACGACCACTTATCGGATGAGCCGGCCATAGATAGGCCGACCAGGGCCAATGGTGACCATGAGAATACCGGGAAAGTCCAAACAAGGACGATCATCCAACCAGGAAATTCTATGGTCGACACCCGAGCTCACCAAAGTCAAACACTGAAACGTCCTCACAGTACGGCACATACCAGGTGGCGTCATCTGATTGAGAAAGCATCAACGTGCTCTGTATCGGCCGTACTCCTCACCGCCGACCAATTTCCTGATACGCTAAATACATCTGACAATGGTATAGACCAATGAGAATTAGCCAACTCAGTCGACCAATACGGGTTGGTCTCCGATTGTGGTATCCAACTTTGGCTTGCGAGACAAGCTTTGGAAGATTATAAATAGAGGGCTTCGTCACCTCCAAAAGGTAAGACACTATTCACTAAAACTATCATACAACATATCTCACTCAAGATAAGTGGCCACCGGGAACACATGTGCTCCACCTTACGTTATCCACTGCTACTGACTCTCACACGGAGGGCTTTAGCTGGGATAACCTCCCAGCTCCCTAATGGCTTTTCTCTTGTATGTCATTGGCCTCCCAGCTCCCTAATGGCTTTTCTCTTGTATGTCATTGGCCAGATAAAAAGGACTCAGTGAACCAGCACACGCTCACCATTAGTTAAACCAGATATCCTAATCCCGTTTCTAACCTCACACTCATCAGCTTCATTCCACCACCTGGATTTCCAAGTGTAGTCACCCTATAATTTGGGGTGATCAGAATCAATAACTCCTAATTATTTACACTTTATTATTTGATACGACCGTATATTTTTTCAATTTGCGTTTTGCACACATCACAAGTGCCTACCAATTTCAAACGAAACATAGGCATCAACACAAGCGTGTTGTATTTGTTCAAGGCTAAGCCAATCATCAAGGCTTCTTAATTTCCTTCCTCAAAACCTATCTATTCAACCACAGACTTCAACTACCACTAATCCAATGCATCCACCGCCAACTCACGAAGATCAACCGTATTTGACGTTTGAATCCCATGAAAATAGTTCAATTTCGCAATATTGTCGTCAATCCCAAACCCGATTAAGGTGTAATTGGCGCTATTGACGAAGGAAATGAGGATTGAGTTTTTGGGAGATATTTGAATTGGATGATGAGACAGTTGTGGTCAACACATATATAGTTGCAGAGTATCGTGGGAGGACGGGTGTTTGTCGGAGGAGTTGAAGTTGGGATACCACTCGACATCCAGGTGAGAAAGAGTTTGTGACGATTACGAGGGTTTTAACGATGTTTCTGTAGAAGTTGACGTCGAAGAGCTGGTAGGAGTAGTACTATACGTTAAGCCTAGACTTTTGATTTTAACGCTAATGGTAATTGAGAGAAAATGAGAGAGAGAGAGAGAGAGAGAGAGAGAGAGTATGGGTATGGGTATGGGTATGGGTATGGGTATGGGTATGGGTATGGGTATGGGTATGGGTTTGAGAGAGATGATAAGTGTGTGTGAGAGAGAAAGAGTGAGATAAAGATAGAGTTGGAGAGAGAATGAATCAGTGAGATTAGAAAATTTGTTGTTATTACTAATTTGCACGTGTCAGTTTATCAACATTAACTAAGGATATTAATGTTTTTGTAATCAATTTTTAACGTGAGAATTAATAGTCGTCAGGGGTTAGAGGCTAACCGTATATCCAAAAATTAACTTCAAGGATCAAGATAGAAAGCGTCAAATATGTTAAATCAAATCAATAAAATAATGTATATGGACCAAATTGTATAATGTATATTAAACCTACTTTAAAACCTGTTAAATAAAGCAACAAATAAAAGCCCCATCTGTGTTGCTCGTAAATTCATAACTTCATCACAATACCATCTTTTCAATTTATTGAGGAAATTGAATCCAATAATTTACAAAGAAAGCATTGCAGCTCTCTGTCTCTCATTTCAACTTTTGTATACTCCCTTCGTTTCGAGCAAAAAGTTTACTATTTTATTTTGAGATGTTTCACTTAAAGAACCACTTTCAAAAATTAAAGGTTAAAAGTATCATTTTTTTAAAAATTGATTTTTAAACAGGGACTTTTTGCCCGAAACGAAGGGAGTATAACAAAAAGGGTCATCCAAGAGTGGGGTGTTGGACGAAAAATTGTTCCAACCTATAACTTGTGGTGAAACTATGAACGGAAAGCTTCAAGGCATGAGAATAAACGTTTTCTTTAAGTCTATATTCGTCTCCGTCACTCTATAGTTTCTGGTGTGCAAATGGGTTGCATGAGAATTGTCTATCACGTTACAATGAAGCCAACCAATTTGGATTTATAACCAATATCGCTTTGTGCTAACAATATGAGTCCTAAAATGCGATTGAGAATTCGCAAAATGCCGAAAATTGACTGCTTTATTTTTTCTACATAGACATGATAATCTATAAATAAAGAAAAAAAAAAGAGAGAAGCGATTGTTAAGAAACAATTTAATTCGTTAATGTTCTGAAGTATATTCCGATAACAAAGTCTTAGGATATATATAGAGTACTAACAATATATATCTTTGCTTATATTTTGTGTTTTAATGTCTTTTCACATAAAAAAAACCGTCAAGATTTTTCCAAACATGTATTTTTCAAAATTTGTATTTTTACCAGATTAATTCTTTTGTAAGAAGACACGACTTGTTTCAAATGAATCATGATTTCTTATAAACAACAAAGGTGCAACTTAGTTTTAAGACACCAACGAGCTCTAGCTCAACTGGTACTGCTCACTTCTCCTAACGGAGAGGTTGGGTGTTCGAGTCTCACTAGAGACACCCTGGACTTTACAACTCTCAGTAGAGAGGTCGGATGTTCAAGCCTCTTCAGAGGCATCGTTGTTGTTAAAGCCTTATACAAAGGCTCCATTTAGCTACTCACCTATCTTAACGGAGAGCTTGAGTATTCAAGCCCTACCAAAGGTACCCTGGGACTTAACTACTCTCAACCGAGAGGTCGGGGCTTCAAAAAGCCTCTCCAGAGGCACCAATTGTTCGAGTCATACCAAAGGCATCATATATATATAATTGTAGCCTTTCAAGGCATTAAATATAATTTAAAAAAATTAAGGGTTGGGGTACGGTCTATGTCCCCTCCAACCTTTAAAAAAAAAAACTTAGTTTTAAGACAAATCATCTATACCAAATAAGTTGTGGGTTCGAGTTACGAAGATGTTAAAGAAAAAAATAAATCATGATTTCTTAAAAAGACACCATCTAATAATCTTTTTTTCCCAACATTTGTTAATTGACCAAAACTTGTGTAAAACCGTCATACGGATCTTCCATATGACGGAGCCCCAAAAAAGAGAAAAATGAGGCTTTGGAGTTGACAACCCATTGAAGAAAACCGCGTGATACCTACAAAAAAAGTGTCAAAATGATAGAGGAAAAAATGCTGAAATCCGGGTGGGCAGGCTAAAACCCACCAACGAAACTCGGGACCATTAACAAAACAAGATGATCGGCTAAGAGACGGGCCACGTGTCGCGCACAAGTGGTGTCATTGCATTAATGAGATATTTTTTTCATTTACTCCAATGCCCTTGCTTTTTTAAGGTCGACCGATCGAAGTACACTTCCTCCTAGGTCTTACAATTTCATCATCTGTCAAGTTCGTTACCCTCGGTTAGCCTAATTTGTGTTGAGATGCTAGATGGATCTTAACATACTTTGATAAAACGCATTCAGAGATAAGAGAAAACGCGACATTTTGAAAGGGAAAAAAAGTAATAATTTTTATTAAAATGTAAAATGACACTTTTAGGGTTAAAAGTGATAATTTTAATGCTAAAAGTGACAATTTTAATGTTAAAAGTGACATTTTTAAAACTAACTATTTTCATTTATAAGATAAAGTGATACACTTTTATAAATAAAAGCGGCACATTTAATGCTAAAAAATGATACTTTTACGACAATAAAAGTGACGGTTTTCATTTATAAACAAAGTGACCATTTTAAAAACAAAAGTGACACATTTAAAGCTAAAATTTACATATTTAAAATTAAAAAGTGGCATTTTTTTAAATAAAAAAGGGATAAATTTCATAAAAGATGTAAAGTGACACTTGTAGGATAAAAAATTAAGCATTTAATGTTTAAAAGTGACACTCTTAATTTATAAACGTGAGCGGTGATACTATAATTTCCAAAAGCTGGAGAGTTTTTTTGAGATTTCTAGAATTTTGACTCATTTAATATGGATAGATTCGTCTTATGGTTTAAAATGCATAAAACCGCCTTGTATGAAACCTATTCATCTTAATTTATAGGGCGGGATTAGAACTAGATATTGATCGTGCGGGAGAACAACATATACCTCAATGCGTAACAATTTTTTTGTTTTCATCCCAATGAGTTATAGTATTCGACTTTTTTAGAAATTATATTTTATTGTACAAGGTTTGAAAACATGGGTTTTTTAGTTTTTCAATTTTTATCTGTCCCCCATTAATTTATCTCAATCTCTTGTCAATCTACTAAACAAAAATCCAACACTTAAATTCAACCAAAAACCTCCTTCACCAAATAGACCTTGTGCTCTAGCCTATAGTGTGTAAATGGTTCGGTTTTGGGAAGAAAAAAAAAACACAAATCAAACCATCCTCATCTGTTTCAAACCGAACCAAATTACTCAATTTGGTATGGTTTTACGGTTCAAGTAATTTTTTTTAACTAAGTTAACCAATATTAAAAATATTGTAAACAAGATTTTTTCAATACATTAAAACTATCATTTAAAAACGTAAATAATAAATAAAACAAGGATGTTAACATCTTACTCTCACGCAATCAAATTTTGTTAGAAATTTCAAATTGCAAATAAATACAAACAATGAATAAAAAAAGAAACACGTTAACGTTCTCCAATAAACCTAGATTTGGTTTAGTTTAGTAACTATATATATATATATTCGATTTGTTTTAATTTGGTTCGATTTCAAAAATCAAGTATATAAGTTTTTTAAAATTTTGAACCAAAACGGTTTGTTCTGGTTGGACAGTTTCGACTTATACCCCTGCCAAAGTCTTATGCGAGCTATCTTTCATTTGTCCAACGGCTGTCCACAGCAAATGTGTAAGCATGTGTCTTAGCACTTTTTCTTTTTTGTGTTATAAATGAACAAGTGTATGCTTTTTATTATTTTCCAAGACAGTTGTAATCTTTTTGACCATTTAACTCTGCCCGTCTCTTTTTAGCTAAAGATAATATATAAATAGAGAGAGTTGCTTGTCGAGTCAAAGCTTGCTCACATTGTCATTGTTGTACTCCCCCATTCTTTTTTATTCTAGAGAATATCGTTGAAATGAGGACATTACAAGATAGAGCTCCGGTTTGAGTCGCAAGGAACAAAGATTTACAGATGTAGAACCTCACTTAGTCATTTCACAGTTCACACCTATCAAGTCCCCCGAGGCATAGCCGAGTGGTTAATCAAGAGAAATGGCGGTGCTCGGATTTTGCAAAGGTGAAGGCCCGGACAAGTGTTAAGGTTAAAACATACATTCATCAAAAGCTTATAAAGACTTCTGCAACTCTCAAAAAATTTCCCATGATAACATAGACAATAAACCTTGACTACCCTTCCTCCTCATTCCTCAACCAAATACAATAAAATTAAAAGTAAAAAACTAAACCTAAACGATTAGACCAACAATTGAAGCCTCATATGAACGAAGAAGACCGGTAATAACGTCAACAATGGCCCTTAAGGGGATGTCCAGTGGTAAAGATGGAATTTCACAAAGTATGAGATCTCATGTTTAATCCTTTCCCATGCTTTTTTTAGAGGGAAAAAAAAACCGTCAACAATGGACTAAAATGAGTCGATTCCAGCGCCAAAGCACAAAGAGAAGATATGACCATGTCACAGAATTGAAGCACAAAGCTGGAGAAAGTCCTACGTACAGAGGTACATCTAGGAAGCAGTCGTCCAAAGATCTACAATCCTTACCACTAAAATATCCATGTTCATGTTCTTTATCACATTAGAAATATAATACTTTCACCATTAGCTGCAAGAAAATATTGATGATGTTACGAAAACACAAAAATTACAGATTCATCTTCTTTATCACAATTGTTATAGTAAAAAAAAAAAAGTTGGTCTTCTGTTAAAAAATCTTACCGATTTAATTCGTATGACAATGTTCTATTTTCTCATAACTCAATCTATGCCCACATCTTACTTAAATAAAAACTCGATTGGGTTTCCTAAATTGTTGACTTCATAAAATAGGATTGGCTCATTAAATATTTGTGTGCCATAAAGTCAATAACAATAATTTGCTTTATTTGAAGCATATATCGATGGATTGTGCACTAATTAACAACTCACATCACCTTTTTGCTATGAGAATTGAAAATAGATACAAATGGAAGCCAACCTCTAATAAATTAACCTTAGGCGTACATATTTCATTCCTGCTTTCCTGGCACCATTTCCTTATTTTCCTCCTTGTCTCGCCTTTATGTAAATCCTCATACAACTACTAATAGCTATATATGACCCCATACTAGCTTAGTTTTCAATTAGAATATCCATAAACTTCTCCAAAACTCTAAGAAAATTAGAATAAAGTTTTGAAAATCTCTAAACTTTTAGAAAATCATGATCGACCTTTGGAGCTCATCTAGAGTATATATGGTTTTGTTAATTATTACATTATTAATTATTTCTTTAAACTAATGTATTTTTGGACAAAACTATCCATAATTAATTACTTGTCATTTAAAAGTGATCAATATATTTCTTATTTCTTTACGACTTTTTTTATTCTTAACACATCTCCAACCAACGCAATTTTTTTCTATTTATAATTTTTCTTAATAGATATATTTTTTCGAACATGTTTATGACTCGCTTCACTATCCATAACAAAAAAATAAATAAAAGTATTTGTTTCCACAATTTTAGATAATAAGTGCTACTTCATTACTATTATAAAATATTAATTTAATTTAAACTATATTTTTTATAAAAAATAAATTTAATAATAATAGTATAGTAGGTATTGAATTGACTATCAGTTTTAATCACTTCAAAACTAATATTTTGAATTGGTTGTTATTGGCGGACAAAATATATTAAGACCTTAAAATATGATATCAATATGATTTAACTATTTGATTGATTTTTTACAATAATATATTTTAATTAAATCTTAGAGTAATTTTTTTATTTCAATAGTCGGCGATC
>CM028378.1:47754841-47789841 GCA_013146195.2 Codonopsis lanceolata | reverse complement strand
AAGTTAAGTTGCTGTTAAGTTAAGTTAACGGTTAAAGTTAAGTTAAGTTAAGCTACGTTAAGATTAAGTTAAGTTAAGTTAAGTTGCGTTAAGTTTACGTTAAGTTAAGTTAACTTAAGTTAAGTGCTAAGTTACGTTAGCTTAAGTTAACTTAAGTTAAGTTAAGATTAAGTTAAGTTAAGTTGCTACGTTGACGTTAAGTTAAGTTAGGTTAAGTTAAGTTAAGTTACGTTAACGTTATGTTGCGTTATAACATTTCGCCAATAGGCGTAGCGTGTTTTCATGTTATAATGATCAATCGTACTCCATTATACCATTTCGCCAATAGGCGTAGCGTGTTTTCATCTTATAATGGTCCATCGTAGTTCATTATAACATTTCTCCAATAGGCGTAACGTGTTAAGTTAAGTTACATTACGTTAAGTTAAGTTAAGTTAAGTTAAGTTACGCATTTAAGTTGAATTTAGTTATGTTAAGTTAAGTTGCTGTTAAGTTACGTTATGTTAAGTTACGCTAAGTTGTTAAGTTAAGTTGCGTTAGTTACGTTTGAAGTTGCGTTGCGTTAGTTAAGTTAAGTTAAGTTAAGTTGCTGCCACGTTACGTTACGTTGCGTTGCGTTGCTGTTGCGTTGCGTTAAGGTTACGCCAGCTGTTAAGTTGCCACGCCACGCCACGCTACGTTACGTTACGACCATCGGAATTTCGACCGGCCAATAAAATCGGCATTCGCAAAAACCCGAGGCCCGAGGTTGAGACAAGTGGTTACGTTACGTTACGTTAAGTTACGTTACGTTACATTACGTTACGTTAAGTTACATTACGTTACGTCACGTGAAGTTACGTTACATTAAGTTACGTTATGTTAAGTTAAGTTAACTTACGTTACGTTAAGTTACGTTACGTTAAGTTAAGTTACGTTACGTTACGCTGAGTTACGTTAACTTACGTTACGTTAAGTTATAACATTTCGCCAATAGGCGTAGCGTGTTTTCATGTTATAATGGTTCATCGTACTCCATTATACCATTACGTTAAGTTAAGTTACGTTACGTTAAGTTAAGTTATGTGATGTGATTGGGTTTTAGCTGATCGGGACGGGTCGAGATCTGAATACCAGAATTTGTTTGCCAGCCTATGTTCGTAAAATATCAAATCGATCTTAACCGCTCAGATCTACTTCGAGTTTGAACTAAATTGAACAAAATCAATACAATTCGACTTGCCCAGTTTCGAAGTTTAGTTTCACGGTTCGATCTCATGGTTCATTCTCGTAGTTCAATCTCGTAATAAAAACTATAAAATGTAAACTTTAGCCTTTATGTAATCTTAATTGTCAAATGAAATATAGAAATCCATTCATTAATGTTCAACAGTCAAATCAAAATAAATTTTGCTTTGTAGTTTAATTGTGTTTCAATATTGTTTGATTCAGTTGATTAATTCCATCAGATGATTAAGTTAAATTATGTTAAGTTAAGTTAAGTTAAGTTAACTTACGTTACGTTAAGTTATACCATTTCGCCAATAGGCGTAGCGTGTTTTCATGTTATAATGGTTCATCGTAGTCCATTATAACATTTCGCCAATAGGCGTAGCGTGTTAAGTTAAGTTACATTGCGTTAAGTTAAGTTACGTTAAGTTAAGTTACATTACGTTAAGTTAAGTTACATTACGTTAAGTTAAGTTAAGTTAAGTTACGCGTTACGTTACGTTAAGTTAAGTTAAGTTAAGTTACGTTACGTTACGTTAAGTTAAGTTAAATTATGTTAAGTTAAGTTAAGTTAAGTTAACTTACGTAACATTAAGTTACACCATTTCGCCAATAGGTGTAGCGTGTTAAGTTAAGTTACATTACGTTAAGTTAAGTTAAGTTACGTTACGTTAAGTTAAATTACGTTAAGTTAAGTTACATTACGTTAAGTTAAGTTATATTACGTTAAGTTAAGTTAAGTTAAGTTACGTTAAGTTAAGTTAAATTATGTTATGTTAAGTTAAGTTAAGTTAAGTTATAACATTTCGCCAATAGGCGTAGCGTGTTTTCATGTTATAATGGTCTATTGTACTCCATTATACCATTTCGCCAATAGGCGTAGCGTGTTTTCATGTTATAACGGTCAATCGTACTCCATTATACAATTTCGTCAATATGCGTAGCGTGCTTTCATGTTATAATGGTTCATCGTACTCCATTATAACATTTCGCCAATAGGCGTATCGTGTTTTCATGTTATACTGGTTCATCGTAGTCAATTATAACATTTCGCCAATAGGCGTAGCGTGTTTTCATATTTTAATGGTCCATCGTACTCCATTATACCATTTCGCCAATAGGCGTACGTAGCGTGTTAAGTTAAGTTACATTACGTTAAGTTAAGTTACATTACGTTAAGTTAAGTTAAGTTACATTATGTTAAGTTAAGTTAAGTTAAGTTAAGTTAAGTTAAGTTAAGTTAAGTTAAGTTAAGTTACGTTAAGTTACGTTAAGTTAAGTTAAGTTACGTTAAGTTAAGTTAAGTTAAGTTAAGTTACGTTAAGTTAAGTTACGTTATGTTAAGTTAAATTACGTTAAGTTAAGTTAAGTTAAGTTAAGTTAAGTTAAGTTAAGTTAAGTTAAGTTAAGTTACGTTAAGTTAAGTTAAGTTAAGTTAAGTTAAGTTACGTTAAGTTACGTTAAGAAGTTAAGTTACGTTACGTTAAGTTAAATTACGTTAAGTTAAGTTACATTACACTAAGTTAAGTTATATTACGTTAAGTTAAGTTAAGTTGTAATGTGAATATTTTAATTTTTATATTGATGCTAATCATTTAATTATTGATATTATATTATCAAATGAAATATAGAAATCCACTAATTAATGTTCAACAGTCAAATCCAAATAAATTTTGCTTTGTAGTTTAATTATGTTTCAATATTGTTTGATTTAATTGATTAATTCCATCAGATGATTTTAAAGTTCGACAAATACTATGTTTAAAAAAATTGAGTAAAAATAAAAAATTCTAATGATTAATGTGTGTATATATATATATATATATATATATATATATATATATATATATAAAGGAATTGGCTAGGGACAATACAGTGTGACCACATACAAATGTAAAATGACTTTACTTAAACTAAATTCAGTACGTTAACGACGGAAATTCCGTAGCTTTATTATATTTAGCGACGGAAATTTAGTGACGGAAATTCCATATATAATTTATTAACTTTAGCGACGGAAATTCCGTAGCTAATTTATTAAATTTAGCGACGGAAATTCCGTATCTAATTTATTAAATTTAGCGACGGAAATTCCGTTTCTAATTTATTAAATTTAGCGACGGAGTCATCCGTAGCCAATCGGAAACGGAAATATTGATATTAGCAACGGAAATTCCGTCGCTAATGTTGGCACACATTTCCAAAAAAATTAGCGACGGAGATATGTAGAATATTCTTAAAAGATGCTTTTTGGCGACAGAATTTGGCGACGGGAGGAATTCCGTCGCTAATTTAAAGTTTCCGTCTCTAATAATTCCGTCGCTAATTATATGTTTTCTAGTAGTGTGATTATCCATTTCAATATGTTTTGTACGTTGATGTTGAACTGGATTTCCTGATAAATAAATAGCACTGACATTGTCGCAATAAACAAGAGTAGCCTTTGTAATTAGACAATGCAACTCTAACAGAAGGTTCCTAAGCCAACATGATTCGGAGACAACATTTGCCACCCCTCGATACTCGGCCTCGGCACTGGAACGGGACAATGTGGGTTGTCGTTTAGACGACCAAGATACCAAATTGTCGCCCAAAAAGACACAATATATAACCAGACGTAGAACGCCTCGTATCAGGACACCCACCCCAATCTGCATTAGTATAAGAAACAAGAGTAGAGACAGAAGACGGGTATAAATGAAGCCCGTGATCCAATGTACCCTGAACATACCGAATAACCCATTTAAGAGCAGACATATGATCAACTGTTGGAGCATGCATATGGAGGCAAACTTGCTGAACTGCATAGAAGATATTGAGTCGTGTGAAAGTGAGATATTATAGAGCCCCTGCAAGACTCCGATAGAGGGTGGGATCAGCAAAGGGAGCGCCAGATATAGCACTGACTTTTGGCTTGGTGTCAACCGGAGTAGGAGATGATTTACAGGAAGACATCCATGCACGCTCAATTATCTCCTTAGCATACTTCTGCTGTGACATAAACATACCATCCTTATGGCGGGTCACAACAATTCCCAGAAAATAATTCAGAGGACCAAGATCTTTCATAGCAAACTAAGAACTAAGAAGATCCATTATAGAACACCGTAGAGCATCAGAAGAAACAGTAAGGATAATATCATCAACATACAATAAAATGTAAGCCATATCGGACCCTTTGCTGTAAATGAATAAAGAGTTGTCACATCGGCTGTTGGTGAACCCAATAGACAAAACATAATAAGAAAAACGCTTATACCAAGCTCGGGGTGCCTGCTTAAACCCATACAAAGACTTACGCAAAAGACAAACATAATCAGGATGGGTACGATCCTTGTATCCCAGTGGTTGATGCATATATAATGTTTCCTGAAGCTCCCCATGAAGGAAGGCATTTTTGACATCTAATTGATGAATAGGCCATGCCTTGGAGAGAGAAAGACTAAGAACAGTGCGAATCGTTGCCGGCTTCACCACCGGACTAAATGTTTCTCCGCAATCGATACCAACTTGTTGTGTTTTACCATCACCTACAAGACGGGCTTTATGCTGCTCAAAAGCACTATCAGATTTGAATTTATGAGCAAAAATCCACATTGACCGAATAACATTCACATCAGGTGGACGGGGCACCAACTCCCACGTCTTATTTTTAATTAGAGCATTATATTCATCATTCATGGCCATTTTCCAATTCAGATCACGAAGGGCCTCTATTGGGGTACGAGGTAAAGGGGACCTCGCAACCTTGGTCAACATAGAATATTTTTTATTGGGTTTGAAAATTCCATGTTGACTACGGGTCACCATTGTGGGCTGCTGAAGAGGAATAGGAGGAGGAGGGGGGTCAATAGGACTGAATTGTGGCTGGGCTGGAGAAGAAGTAGGGGAGGCAGTGGTGGGCCGAGCGGAGAGGAAGGCCCGGGATGGAAGGAAGATGATGGTGGTGAGAGGTAGGAGTGCTTGTGGATGGCGGAGGCGGATGGTTGAGATGATGAATGATATAGGGAGAGAGCCGAGAATCAAGAAAATCATCAAGAAAATCATAAGAGTGGGTTTGAGGGAATGAAGGCGAGTAAAAGGGAAGGTATTGTCATCAAAAATAACATAAAAGGGAAGGACAAATAATGTCATCAAAAATATTACATGACGACAAATAATGATTTTATTAGAAGTTAAATCAAAGCATTTATAGGAAAACCTAAAAACACACACGGAGTAGACCGAGGTTGCAATTTATTAATTGTTGTAGATGGGAAAAGAGGATAACATAAGCAACCAAAGACCCGTAAATGAGAATAAGAGGGAACCCGTTTGTAAAGAATTTCCAAAGGGGATGTGTTGCCCAGCAATTTACTTGGAAGAACATTAAGAAGATAAGTTGCCATCTGCAATGCATAATGCCAAAACGAAGGAGGAAGAGAGGAATGAGCAAGAAGAGTGCGACTGATATTATTGATAGAATGAATTTTTCGTTCAGCTTTTCCATTTTGAGAGGAAGTGTGGGGACAAGAGAGACGGAAGGACATGCCATTAGATTTACAAAAATCCCAAAATGGACCATTATCAAATTCCTTCCCATTATCACATTGCAAGGTTTTGATATTACGTTCAAATTGAGTGGCGATGTGGGCTTTAAAAGCTAAGAAAGTGGCATACACATCCGATTTCCGAGCTAATGGAAAAGTCCACAAATATTTAGAATAATCATCCAACAATAAAACATAATATCGATGTCCCGAAGAACTCAAAACAGGAGAGGACGAAAGATCACAATGAATAATATCAAAAGGCATAGTAGTACTAGTATTAGAGGCAACAAATGGCAATTTGATATGTTTTCCAAGAACACAAGAACCACAAACACTAGAACTAGAAAGTCTATTACAATTAATGCTTTTATTTTGCCTAAGAGCATCTAAGATAGGAGCCCCCGGATGACCCAAACGATCATGCCAAAACTTAGGAGAGATGGCTGCAAAGGTAGAAGGAGCTTGATTGTTGAGAGAAGAGGTAATAGGGTAGAGGTCGCCCCGGCTATCACACCTCATTATTGGCATCCTCGTCCGAAAATCCTTCACGAAAAAAACAAAAGGATCAAACTCGATAGACACATAATTATCAGTAGTAAACATACGGACTGAAATGAGATTTTTAATGAGTTTTGGGGCATGAAGGACATTGTTTAGGGAGAGGGGAGGACTCGGGGAAGGTAAATTAGTGTGACCATAGCCAAGAATCGGAATAGATGATCATTACCAACAATAATACCATTATTAGGATGATTGCTCAAATTAAAATAAGACGAGAAATTACCGGAAGAGGACGTCATATGAGACGTAGCACCGGTGTCCATGTACCATGACGGGTCAGGTTGGTTGAGAGACATAGTGTGCATAGCAGCTTCGATATCTGTTGGAGCAAAACAGTTGGACTACCCAATTGAAGAAGCCGCATAAGCCTGCTGCTGTTGGTTTGGTCTTGGGCCCAAGACACCTGCCTGCTGGTTGGGTAATGAAGGTCTGGCCCAACCTTGTGTGGGAAATGGACAAGGAGGAATTTCCCAGCCCGAATTCATCCACCCCCATGGGGGATAAGCCTGCTGCTAGAACTGTGAAGATGCACCCGAACCCCGGCCTGCACTCTACCCACGTCCAGAACCACGACCAGCGCCTCCCCCAGAACCACGCCGACCACCATTCTTCCGACCACCAGAATTCTGTCCACCAAAATGCTTTCCCCGTGATGCACCCAAACTTGGTGAGTGAACATGAGATTCATCTGAAGAAGCAGCGAGCATCACTGATTCGGTTGCTGCTTCCTTAGCCATTCCGGCTTCCTCTAGGGTGAGCATAGACCGAGCCTTATAAAAGGGGGGAAGAGGATTGCTCTACCTGATCAAAGTGCCCACTCCACGGTACGACTTCGTAAGACCACCAACCAATTGCAACACCATTCGACTGTCTGATACCGGTGCCCCAACATTCTCCAATTGATCACCAAGAGACTTGAGACGCTGACAATATGCAGAAACATTAGGGAAATCTTCCATAGAAGTGTTGGAGAAGTCTTGTTCAAGAGCAACAACACGGGAATGTTCATGATCTTGGAATATATCACGCAATCTATTCCAAGCTTGCATTGCCGTAGCATCGGGCTCGATAATGGTGTGCAACAAATCATTAGAAATGGTAGAATAGATCCACGAGAGAACCGTGGCATCTAAAGTCGACCATAGTTCCTTCTCTTGTTCGGAAGAAGGATCCTTCGCCGTGGCCGAAGGAATGATATGGTCAAGGACCTTGTGAGATCGTGTGTGAATTTTGAACAATTCCGCCCACGTAGAACATTGAACATTTTCCATCTCAAGAGTGATGGAAATATGATTCTTGATACTGGAGACGGCAAGAGCCAGATGGAAAGAAGATGATTTGGAATCCCCCATTGAAGAATGCCGGAGATAAGGAAGAAGAACGACGGAAAAGAAAAGAAAAGAACGGCTAGGGTGCTGCAGAAGTCAGAGAATTTCTTACCCTAGGAGCTCTGATACCATGAAAGAATATTTTCCTTAAACATTACACTTGATACAATCCTAATATATATAATCCTAATGTTGACCGAAGGCAACATTCAAGACTACTAATTAGGAAACATAATAATCTAGATTGACAATAAAATATTTACCATTTATTTAACAATTATAACAAGGGGTGTTTTGAAAAATGGGCAAAAAAAATATATAGAAGATTTTAACCAGAAAAGCTTTACTAGTTACAAGAAAAGAAGACAAACTCCTAACTAATTATGACCATTTAATCCTTAAATAAAATTCAACCACCAAGTAAAGGTCGTTAGTCTTCTTCACAAGAATCTCCAAGAAACACTTTTTATAAAATAATGAGAATGCATGTCTGGTTGCTTTTGGGAAAAAGCTTAGATGAGATAAAGAGCCATTGCAATGATGGTGTTTTGCAGATTGAGTGGGTGAACGTGAGAGATGGGCAGAAAATTACAATTTACTCCTATTTGGGCTCGGTTTGAATTTTTTGCTGCTGAATTAAATCGAACTGACATTTTAATTTATATATTTTATATTGTCTATAGATATATATAGACATTGAACTGAACTCTAATTTTACAGTCTTACTACAAACAACGGTCACCAAATCATGCACACAACTCTCTCTCTCTCTCTCTCACTTATGTTGGCGAGTGGCGACAGTGTATGTCTATCCCATTAGTGGCGGCAGTCGATTCAGCTCTCCCACTCTTTCATAGCTGAGTTCTCTCTCTTATCTCACACCTCACTGTCACTAGTAGTGACTCACTACCTCACCGACCTCTCTCACCTCACTGGAGTCTCGCTCAACTCAGCCATGGTATACCATCCCCATATATATATATATATTTCCATCTGTTTCTTCCCCCTCCCCTCCCTGGATCCATGTCTCCCTCTCTCGCAACTCACCTCATACTATTATTTACGTTGTGCAAAATTTCGTAGTATATGTGCTTCATCTAGCCAGTTTGTCTATTAATTTGATGAATTTGTTATTTCCTTGTGTAGTATAATTGTATAAATGTCATGAATTTCTTATAAGAGTATTTGTCGAACAATGGAGCTGATATCCTTGATATTCCGAAATTTCAAGAAGGGGTTTTTCCAGTCAGATACTTTGAAGTTCTATTCATTCCTCTTATATCTAATCGACTGGGACTTAAACATTGTAAAACTCTCATCGACAAAATTACAAAGTTAAAATAAAGCTGTAGTTAGGGGTGATCATTGTCCGTTTTGATCTAGTTTTTGCTATAAAAAAATAAAAATAAAGACCCAGAATCAGATCGAGCAATACTTTTGATTCTTAAAAAAATTAGAATTATAATCAACTCAATATCATAACCAATATTTTGCCCGATTTAGAACCAATCCAAAATACACGAGAACCAGAATCAAACTAATATTTCGGTTCTTAATTATTTAATACAAAAAAATAGTAATCTTATGGATCTAGTTGAGCTTAACTTATTTCTTTCATGAAATTAATTAAGTGTTTTTATTTATACTTAAATAAAAGTAAAAATGTAAGAAACTTGATAATAAAATTAATGAAGTTTCTTATTTAAACTCTAAAATAAAAAATAAAATAAGAAAGCAACTTACCTAGTCGTGTTATTTTTCTTAAGGTTAGACTGGATATACTCATTCTTCTAAAACTCATAATAATCGAATGTTAATGACCGAAAAAATATAATAGAAATTTACTATTCATATTAAGAGTTAAATTAATATTAATTTAGTAATATATATATATATATAAAAGCAATTGATTATGTCCAGTTCTAGAATCAATTCATAAGTATCAAAAGCAAAACAGAACCAATTATCAACTTCAACTAAAACTTAGAACCGGTACCATATCAATAAAGGGGCATAGTTAAGACATCACGTGGAATACTTAATATAATATTTTTTGTTGTAAAAATAATATATTATCCTTAACACCAAAAAAAAATTCCAGGCAAAAGGACTGAAATCTGGACAGTCAAAAAAAGTTATTTTTTTTAAAAGACAAAAGGATTGTAATCAAAGCAGTCCAAAAGAAAAAAAAAAATTGGACTGCCCAGATTCTAATCCTTTTGTCTTTCTTAAAAAAAAAATTTTGAAAAAATTCATTAAATCACAAAATGGTAAAGGGCAATTTGGTTCAATTTTTTAAAAAAGTGTTGTATTAAGTATTTTATAGATGTTTTATTAAATATCAATGTCAATAAATTGGTTCTGTTTAATTTTTATTAGTTTAGTACGGTTCAGTTTTTATACTCGTAGTGTTGAACTACGTTTCAGTTTTTTATGTTAGTAGAGTTGAACTTTCAGTTTTTATACTAGTAGAGTTGAAGTTATCACATCTGGATTTGATGCCTCGATATTAATACCTGTTAATTTGTAATTTTTAAGATTGTATAAGTAGATTTTTTTTTTTTTTCATGAAACTAAAATCAAACCAAATCAAATACTAAAGTTCGATTCCAAACTTCGTATGATTTGATTCTGATAGAATTTTTTTGAAATTGAAAGGGATGGTTAGATTTACAATTATGACCTAAAACAAACCAAATCAAATCACTTGCACTCCAACAAAACGCGGCAAACCGCCATGTTAACCCTAAAACAAGAAATAGATAGTGTTTGTGGTCAAAGCAGGTTATCCTTTTGCATAATTGAGAAGTCACTGAGCTGGTTTTTGTACTTAGCAGGGCCTCAAAAAGCAGAAAGAAAAGTAGATATTCAATAATGAATATGAATAATATGTAAATGGGTCAGTTATAAATTGCCAAAATCATTCCACGGGAATTTTAATCATGAAAAGTAGTCCCTTCCCTCCATTTTGCAAAATCTTGATTCCAACTAAAAGTGATCACAGTTTGAAAAAGTTGGTTACAGACAGATAACTAGTCCCCACCCTTGTCTTTCACTAATTCTCCAATGTCTTCCACTAACCAAGTTAAATATATAACAAACATAAAAAAGACTTGACTACAATCCTACTTCTTACTTTTTCTTCCCTCCCCACTAAACCCCCATTTTCTTTCTTGTTTTCCTTCCTTCATGCAAAAACTTTACACCTACACCCGAGATGGCTTTAGCTTTCAAGCATCACTCCATGCAGCAAAGACTGGCAAGTGAGCCATGGAGATAGGAGCAGCTGCCCTCAGCTGGGCTGATGAGATATTCCATGAACTACCTCCTGGCTTAGCACCAAACATCATCGGGATACTTGTTTTATCGGGACTGCCTTCTCTTGAGCAGCTCAAGCTAGAAACCAATGATGATGGATTCGAATAGTTTGTCCCTAACTTGTCTGATTCATCCAAAATATTCAGCTGGTTCGATTGATCATTAATCCCAATCAGACCTTGTAGTGAGCCTGATAAAGATGAGTTGTTCCTATAATTCCCCATGGTCATTGTTTTCTCATTAAGTGCTTCAACACAACCACTTTGTTGTTGATGCTGATCATGAGACTGATGATACAAAACCATTTTCCACTGCTCTCCATTCCCATTGTTCTCCAACTCACCATGATCTACGTTGTTCTGGGCAGGTAAATTGTACTGAATGGCCTCAAATATGGATTCTCCGTCTTTGTTGCGCCTTGCTAGCTCACCTGAAAGTAGGGTATTGCTGGCTGAGATTCTATCCACATCGTATCTCGTGATATCAAAGTTAGTGACAGCATTCACCCCACGAAATTTAATGGCAGCCACATCATAGGCCTCGGCTGCTTCCTCCTGAGTACCTAATGTTGAAATTCAATGGATTAATATATGTACACACAAGGGTTCTTTAGAGAGTTAATGAACAAATTAGATCTTTCAAGATTAATTCCACTTTGGGCCAGGAAACACTTTTGTTTGTGATCTGAGAAAAACAGCCTTAGAAAAAAGTTTGGGGGCACCAAAAATGTAACTATTTTACTGTCCCAAAGTAACAGATCCTCAGACCGGCCTCAGCCTTATGGAAAGGTATCAGTAGGTACTCCTTAAAGAGAAAGAAGATTACTATAAATAAATAAAAAAACAAAACAAAACAAAAAACAAAAAATGAAACCCTAAATATAGTGGACATGATGTTTTTAGAACAAATTGATAGAATTGAAATTGGTTAAAAGAAGTATATTGTACATTATAAACTAAACAAGGGTTATTGTTGATTAAATTGCAAGACTTACTGAAGGTCCCAAGGTAAAGGTCCTTGTTTCCAGCAACACGGCCTATCCTTGCTTGCCATCGCCCATGCTGATGATGTCTGTTTTAACAACAAGTGAATCAAAATTCTAGGTAGATCAATTCTTGTGCTTAAATATGATGGTGGTTAATCAGTTTGAAATAGAAAACTGTTACAAGTTAAAACCTTGTTACTCCTCTGTAAATTGAAGCTCCCCTAGAAAATCCACTACTTCTCCTAATAGATCCAACAGGTAGAATGAATCATATTGAGACTTAATAAAATAAATTTATTAAAAAGAAGAATAAATCCGTTATTTACCTCCTCAAATGAGCAACAAATTCTTGGCGGCTCATATTCTTCATCGTCTCCAGCTCATCCCGGTACTTCTCCAACTGCCAAAATGGTGAAGATTCGGATGACCTTTAATTAAGCAATAGCAAGTATAGATAGGAATTAACTAAATGAAAAATTACCATCTTAAATAAAATCTTACAGGGAAGTTGATATGGGTTGAAGATCCCCAGTACTTGAGAGCTGCTAGATCATAAGCCCTAGCTGCCTTCTCCTCCATATCATATCCACCTGAAGCGCATGCATTCAAAAATAATGATATCAAGAAGATTAATTTTTAAAGAAAAAATTACTTGAGAGAATAAGGCCAAGTATAGATGACCCTAACTATGGTCAAAGATGAGAGCAAAATGGCTTACCTAGATAAACTGAAATACGGACCATTCGATAGAAAGAGCGAATCCCCAAAAAGAAGCATATGAACATGACAAGAAATTAGTAACAATAGTCAAATTGGAAAGAGGGGCCAAATGCAAATACTTCCAAACACAGATGTCAAAAAAGGTTCAGTTTAATCTGGGGCTAACCTTGCCTCCCTTTCCTGGTCTGCCCTTCCTTCTTACAACTATTATCCCACAAATGAGCTTCATACCTTCCAGTCCATCGATGCCTAAATTCCCAAGAAATAAACATCAATATGTAGTAGTAAATGATTAAGGAGGGGGGGAAGAGAAATTGAGAACTAACCTGGTAACACCTCTAAATTGTGAAGTTCTTTGACCAAAGGTGTCAAGGGACTTCCTGTGCACTGGTTGCTTTGGAGCTAGTTTTCCGGAATCCCTCTTCTTCGTTTCAATGGCCAAACACTGATCTGTTCCAGTGGGTGAGATATGCCTAGAAGCAGTAACACAGCTTGACTGGGAGCCAGGACTCATGGACAAACTCAGAGACTGTAATTCACCACCACCACTATTTGACCCCATTGCAGTACCACTACTAGTGTTGCCTCCATCAACAATACTGATTTGTTGGTGGGGGTCAAGTGAGTAAGGAGTTGATGTATAAACCCAGTTGTGTTTGGCAGCAGGGGATTGGGTATCATAGTCAGGAACAACTTGTGTTTGTTTGGTTTCTTGCTCATGATCAGGGGATGTTTGGTACATGACTTGACATGGTAGCTCAGAGTACATCCATTTGGTTTCAGGCTCTACATTTTGGTTGTGTTGATAGTAAATGCTGTCAAGGCTGAGAGCCATTGTTTCTCTATGATGGTTTTCATATTCATGGGCTGGCATTGTTGCAGTACCCCCTAAGAAGTCCTCCAGCTTTGGGGCTGGATTTTGCACCATACCTTTATAATGTTATAAGAGGGGGAAACCATATCAAAAAGAAAAAAATCAAAAATTAAAAGCTAGGTTACATAAACCAAAAAGCAAGAAAAAGGAAACTCTACCTTGGGAGTTTGATCTAGAGAGGGCTTCCATGATGCAAAGAGAGCCATCAGATTTTAGAGGCATGACAGTCAAAGGAGAGTGAAAGGCATCATCTTGACCAACCCCATAACAGGTGTTGAGGTAGAAGCTAGTTGGGAGACTGAGACTAGCTGCAGCTGCAGGCGGTGCTTCATGGCTGTAATGATGATGGTGCTGCTGCTTAGAAGCTGAAGAAACCTCCATTTTCATGTGGGGAGAAAGAGAAAAACCCAGCCAGTTGATATTAGCACTACTACTGCCATTGTTATTATTACTAATATCACTCATGGACTTCATCTTTTTCTTCTTTTATTTTTTAGTCTTGGCGAAATTGTAGCTATTGTATCTCCTCTCTCTCCTATGGTTGAAGGCAAGTCAATGATTGGGGAGAAAATAAACTAATCATTCTCAAATAATCTCTATCTTTTCCCCACTATATATATATATATATATGAATATATAATCCCATTTCCCACCTGAAAAATAGAAATAAAAAACAAAAACACTTCAATGTTTGTACAGTAGTAGAATATATGATCCCCACCAAACCACCAAAACTCTCTTCTCTTCAATCTATGCACACTTCCCCCAACAAGATCTCTATCTCTCTATCTCTCTCCAGGGGAAAAAGAGAAGACTAGGAGGAGGGGAGAGAATAAAAATGGTCCCTTTAAACTAAACAAAGAGAATGAAATAGCGGCAAGCAATGCAATGCTGGGTGGCACCCCTGCATTCCCATTGGGATCTGTGTATGGGCGTATCCCTCTTTGCTTTCTTTCTCTATTTCTTTTCTCCCTCCCACTTTGACCCTTTTATCTTCCTTAATTAATACTCCAACTATTGAGTTCCCCTTAGTTGGTTTGTAGCGAATTTAGAACCTCTACAATAATGTGATTTCTTACCGTTAAATTGTTGGTGGATTATTGTTGTTACTTGTTAGTGATGTGTCTTCATCCGGACATAGAATTACAAGAAATGGTCATGAAGGATTCAAGAACAATTGACCGCTTGGACAAAGTCCTGGTATTAATTATGGTGGCATCAAACAAATTAAATTACATGTTCATCATAATTAAGAATGCGAATCCCTTTGAACCCTACCTAAAATCCGGTTAGCAGCGAATTTGGAAATAATCAATTTTAATAACACAACTCTCACAGCACATTTTATCATTTAAATAACACTACACAACTATTATGTAGGGTATCTTTAAATACCCTAATTCCACATCTTGATTGAGATTGAAATTGGGAGCCTCAAAAACTAATTTCTTTGTTTGAGAACACAATTAAAATTTTGAATTAGAATTGATTTAGAATTCTAAATGTCTTAATTCCATAAAACTAATTTCATGTTAAATCCTAATAATATTAATTTTGATCAATTACTTTATATACTAACAACTCACCTTTTTTTTACCACCACTACTGGTGTCACCTCCGCCGTTAAGCACTACCACTATATAATATTTATTTTAAAAAGTATATTTTTATTATAATTTTTTTGGTAGTAAGTTTTAAACATTTGTCATTTATAATAATTAACAACCATATATCATAAGACTATATAAGATAGTTTGACATATTATTAAAATATTTAATTCTGATTTAAAATACTCCTTCCGTCCCTAAATTATCGTCTTCCTTTCCTTTTTCGTCCGTCCCAAAATAATTGTCCACTTTGAAACTTACCTTTTTAAACATCACTTTTACCACTTTACCCTTACTTTTTCATTCTACTTTAATTATGGGTCACATATACATGGACATTAATGGAAATTACACATTAAACCAATATAAATTATCAAGTCAATTAATTTTTCTTAAACTGTGCGCCGGGTCAAGCAGGACAATTATTTAGGGACGGAGGAAGTAATTAAAATTTTAAAACAAATTTCACATTATTTTAAATAATTAGAGATCATTATTACAAAAAAGATGAATTCAAAACAACATCCAAATATGCACAAAACGGAAACCTAATAGCAAGTGGCAGACAAGGGAGATAGCAAGTCAGAGGGCGAAGTTGGTTGTAGTGACTCGCTTCGATGGCACTTGAGACGCACGCGTCAATCAGTAGGCACGATTCACCTCACGCGCATGAGCTAAGATTTTGTTATCACGGGAGATTTTGAGGAACAGCCAGTACCACCATACTCCCTCCGGACATATATATAAGCAAAAATCGATTTTACATAGATTAAGAAAGTAAGTTAAGTTAGTTAAATTGTCTTGATTTTATATAAAATAAAAGTATACTTACTAAAATACCCTTAAGAATCACACTCATCAAAACTGATGATAATTAATGCAATTTTAACTCATTGTCATCAATTCATTATAACTCATTTTATTAGTGGCTTTTTGTGTATTGGGAATGTGCACTCATCTTGAAAAACAAAAGAATTAACAAGGGGTATTTTTGGTACGAAACTTCTTGAAAGTTCTGAATTGAGTTTAATATTGTGATTTTTGCTTATATTTAGGTCCGGAGGGAGTAGTTGTTTATACTTGAGCTAAGATTTTGTTTTCACATTATTTTAAATAAGGGATAAGTGTACCATTAGTCCCTGAATTTTGGCCGAAGTCATCATCAGTCCCCCAAGTTCAAAAAGTTTCACCACTGACCTAAGTAGGCCTTTTTTACTCATAGGAGGTCCCTAGCCCTAACGCCGTTTGTTTATTTCCGTTAAGTAAACATGTGTCACTCACATGCACAAAATAAGGGGGTTATGTATAACATCATCAAAATAAGGAGGCAAAGTGAAAAATAGAATTTCAGAGATGAAGAATTCGTAGCTTTTGTCATAGACCAAAATAAGGGGGTTTTCCTATTTTGAGCCCAGAGATGACCGGAGACAAAAGGATAGGAGAAAAGATGGAGGTCGGACTTAGAACTTTCTTGATCAGAATATGACGAAATCATGACTGGAGCTTAAGAACTCGAAGATGGGGCCGGGTTTCGCCGGGGCAGAGAAAGGAACAAAGATGGAGATGTAGGGGTATTTGAACTGGGGTAGTGGAGGAGATGACCGGAGACGGGAGGATAGGAGAGAAGATGGAGGCCGGACTTAAAACTTTCTTGGCCAAAATATGACGAAATCACGGCTGGAGCTTGAAAACACAAACTTACTTGAACAACGATGGCCGTGGGGAAATTCTTAGCGCAATATTCCATCAATTCTTTCCCCAAAGGAGTCGCACCCTGCTTCACTAGGGCAATCAGTTTGCTTGATTTAAACATTTGGCAAGTTTGAGATAGAGCCAGAGTTTTTGACCAAGTCGATGTACAGACTGATTCTTGAATCTGAATGTTGCATAGCTTGAGTTGAATTTTATGAACCCAAAATCACGGCCAGCAAGTCAAAGCCTTTGATTTTTTCCCACAGCTCGGTAACGGTGATGAGGAGTTTTGGGTTGCAATCTTTAATATGTTTTGAAAGTTCTGAGATAGTGTAAATGGGGTTGAATGTGGTGGCGATGGCGCCAAGGGCTATGATTGAGAAGAAGGAGATTGGGAATTGAATTGAGTTGGGAGCATAGAGTAAGATGACGTCATTTTTCTTGATACCCAGTTGGATTAGGCCGTGGGAGACCTTGGCAATGGTGGATTTGAACTGGGAGAAGGTCAAGATGTGGCCGAAGTCAGCGTCGATAAGGGCGGGTTTGTCAGGGTAGAGATTGATGTTACGGAAAATAAAAGAGACCATGGAGAGGTTGGGATCTTTTGGGAGAAGTAATGGCCGGCGAAGGGATCGATAAATGCAATCACGACCATAACCAGATTTTTCCATGGTATTTTGGAGGTGTAACTGGCTGAGAAATTGAAAGAGATAGAGATATTAAAGGATCACATTACCCCCATAATTTGATAATGTGATACTTGGCCCCCTTATTTTGTGCATGTGAGTGGCACATGCTCACTTAACGGAAATACACTAATGGCGTTAGGGCTAGGGACCTCTGATGAGCAAAAAATGTCTACTTTGGTCAATGGTGAAACTTTTTGAAGTTAAGGGACTGATGATGGCTTCGGTCAAAGTTCAGGGACTAATGGTACATTTATCCATTTAAATAATTAGTTAATTGACTGACCCTAGAGGTTAAAGGTTGACCTTCATCATTACATTTACATATATGAGCAGTTATTTATTTTTAATTTTTAATTTTTTTCTTTTCCTTTACAAATCATCCTTATAATTAATACTATGAACAATTATTCATTTTTCTTCTCACTATGTTTTAACTTCATATCACAAAGTCACACCATGTGATTAATCTTCTAAACAGTAACCCATTATAAAACATCAATCCTTCAACTACCACTTTAAGCAACATACCCCTCAATTATAACATTTTTAAAAATCGCATCTTTCTATTTAGGTACTATCATTTCAATTGACGAAATCAGATATACTGGTATCGTGTCATAGGCAAGAACAGGAAGATCTAATATATATATATATATATATATATATATATATATATATATATATATATATATATAAGTGCATATCACTACTATTTACGACAGTTTCCCGTCTAAACTAACTTTCTAAAAATGGATCTTCACGATATATTATAACCACAACATTCACTTAACAATTAATGTCTTATATAAATAAACACATAAATTAATCATTTATTATCGGTCAAAGTTTTTTGCATTTTATCCAATTTCTCAACACTTTTTACATTCAGTTATTTCATATTGTCGCTCATGTAAATATATTTATTCGTGAATTTTTAAAAATCTCTAAAATTTTGAAAAATACATCTAATTTAGCCATCTAAACATTTTAACATTACTTCTTTTACCAAAAATATTATGGCATTTGTACAAACACATCAATTATGGTGTTCATCATTGTTGATGTCAATGTAATGTATAAAACTTATACTCCCTCCGTCCCAAAATTATTGTCATATTTTCCTTTTTTATTTGTCCCAAGATAATTGTATTGTTTGAAACTTTCCTTTTTAGGGTAACACTTTTCCCATTTTATCCTTAGTTTTTCATCATATTTTTACTATAGGTCACATATACATAAGTTTTAAAGTAAACTACACATCAAATTAATATTAATAATCTAGCCAAATGTGTTTTCTTAAACAATGAACCAAGTCAACTCAGACGATAATTTTAGGATGGATGGAGTATTATATATTATGTTTTTTTTCCTTTTATTAATAATCTAATCTGAAAATACAACTTTTATTGTTATATTTGCAATAGATCTTTATTTTTTTTGTATAACCTTTGTATCCGAAACAAAACGAAAAAAAATACTCATGTGCTTAAAAAAATTATCAAGCGTATTTTCAATGAATTTTTAGAATAAGATGTAAAATTCATGTACTTTAAAACTACATATCTAATAAAAATATTAGTGAAGATGCAGATTGTACAATTTGAAATAATTTGATTTTCATTTCTAGATAGGTGTTGATCATTATATACTAGGACAATTTTATTTAATTAATATTAGAAAATAAAGTAAATCTTACGACTCTGGGGGATTAGAGTCGGTAGTTGATGTTCAAAGGTTCCATGAAAAGATTTTGGTGGTTCTCTAAGTTAGAGTGAGTGTGTGGGCAAAAGAGATTTATGGAGAGAGAGAGGAATAGACTTTGGCAAGAGATTAATACTCAAGGTTAATATCATTTTTTTTTTTAACCAGGTTGAATCTTGGGGTAGTAGTTCCAGTCCCTCATTGCTACTATCAGGAAAATCGCGAGATGTGCCCGAAATGATACAGGGTTTGAGAACAGTGCAACTGATAACACATACAAGGTCCAACTTCAGAAGAAAGTAATGAATACATAGTAGTGCCTTTTAAGGACTTTTAATGGACTTTTTTTTATTTGCACTAAATTTTGGTTAGTCCATCTAGCACAATTTTAAAGCAGTTTAACCTCTTACTTTTTCTATAAAAAAAGACATTTTTGAAACGAAATACTACGATACTTTAAATGAATCAAATACGCAACTAAAAAGACACATCATGCATTACAATTTAAAAATCATGCATCGCAATGCACAAATTGTATGCAATGGCAAATAACAAAAAGTTGATGTCGATCTCTGTCGCATGTAGGATTATTTTTTAAGAAGCGAGTGTTTATCCATGGCAACTGTATGTCGCAATTTTAAGGGTGACAAACTGTTCCGATCAATACTTATATGTAATGAAGATGAAAAGTCAACCAATAAAATAACAAATGTTGTGTATAAGGAAAATTTTCATAATCTATAATATTTTTATTTAATTACTATACTCTTTTCTAATTAACTAGTTATTTATTATTCATCATTGGCAAAAACTTGAGTAAGACGGTTTTATGAATATTTTTTGTAAAATGGATATTCCTTACCCGACCCACCATGTGTTGGTGGGATGAGACGTGAGAGATTGGAACTCCATCTTACAAATAAAGATTCGTAAGATGGTCTTACAAAAAACTTACTTTTTCTATTTATCTTGTTTTTTTTTTTCTTTTTAACGCAATGTACCAAAATATATCAAGTGCAATAGTGGTACATTAGTATGGTACTTCCCCCTTCCTAAATAATTATATTTTTAATTTTATAGAGTCAAACTATAATGACTATTTGTTAATGGAAATTTAAGATGTATTTTTCATTTTTTTCTAAAATTATAAAATAGTACTCCACACTACTACGCTAATTTGTAATACACTTAAATTATAATGAGACAAATGAACCATTTTACTGAATTAAAAAACAATATTCCTCAATAAAATTGTAAAATTATAACATCAATACTACAATCATGCTCAATATTTACTCTTACTATATCCACATGGCATCTACTCTTTTTCGTTTTTTCTATTCAATCTGATTGGAGCAAGTTTAAGTCTAGTCCAAGAATTATCCTTCAAATTACTTAGATGCCCAAACAAGATATTGGAATTAAGATTTTGGTTATTTTCTATATATTGGATATATACTTCCTTCATTTCAGGTAAAAAGTTCTCGTTCGAAAGTTAATTTTTTTAAGAAAATAATACTTTTAGTAGCTAATTAGTATTTAGTACTAAAATGACATTTTATACTTTAATTTTTGAAAGTTAACTCATTAAATAAAACATTTCAAGATAAAATAATGAGCTATTTATTCGGAACGGATAGAGTATATTTAATATGTAGTATTTTTAGGCATTTAATTAATGTATTTAAATACTACTCATTTCGTTCTGAATAAAAAGTCTTCGTTTAAAAGTCAAATATTTTAATAAAATGATACTTTTAGTAGTCTGTTAGTAATAAAATGATAATTTTATACATTGATTTTTAAAAGTAAACTTTTTAAATAAAATATCCAAAAATAAAATAATGAATTTTTTACCCAAAAGAAATGAATTATTGGGAAATTTTAATTTGTTTCCCAACTAAGTCTTATAAATATAGGCTTCAACTTAATTATGATTCAAGTTTGGCTTAAGTTTATCAACAAAGACGAAGTCTTAATACTAGAGTTAAATTTGTATTTTTGTTAATGAAAATGAATCGATAGCCGGTAGCTATGGCCTATGCTCGATCTTCAACCGGTTTCGTTACATCACCTCGAGATTAGTAGACTACGAGGACAGAGTCAAATTATCAAAGATAAATCTAGTGGAGAAATTAAGGGCCAATAGAAAGAGAGTAGTGAGGAAAATAAATCAAAAAACAAATTATGGTATTAAATGTGTGTTACAGTTAGTTACAGAAGGAGAGGGGGGGGGCCTTGGGGCTTGGCTTGGATTTGATTTGATATTAAAGGACCTCTCACCTCTGCCTGTCACTCCAGTCACTTCCTGCAGTAAAAGCAGTACATCTCTCTCTCTGTAGTCTGTAGTCCGTACCCATTTCAATCTCCTTTCTCTTATTTTATTCTTAAACAAACACCCCTCGCCTCCAGCTTTCATTTTAGATCCAAATGGGTCCAAATTTTATCATCAAGAAGGGTATGTTACCATTGTTTGATCACAGCCATTTCATCACAACCATAGATTTTCCATTGTAAAGACTAAAGACGATGTATCGGACATTCTAGGCCCTACAATGTCATCTATATATATATATATATATATATATATATATATATATATATATATATATATATATAAAATGGTAAAGATAAATTTATCTCTCCAAAATTTTACTTTCGAATTATTGACTTTTGAGGTACTATTTCACTTTTTCTCTCTTCTATCTCATCCCTATTTTTTCTCTTTCTTTCTCCCGTCTTCTCCCTATTTTTTCTCTCATCACCACCATCTCATCTCTTTTAATTATGTTTAAACATTTTTCTCTCTTTAAACATAAAAAAAGTAACTAAAACAAAAATAATAGTTCCGGAGTCAAGAAAACAAAAATATAAGATGTTAGTAAAATAAAAATAATTTATGGAATAATCCACTATAAAAATAAAAGTTACAAAATTAAAGAAACAAAAATAATTTAATATGGAGGTTAGTAAAATAAAATAATTTATTAAACAAATTCTTAAAAATATATATGTAAAACAAAAATACGTTAGTAAAATAAAAATATTTGATAGAACAAAAATAATAGTTACAAAGTCAATAAAAATAAAAATAATTTAAATTGAGATTACCAAAATAATAAAAATAACTTACGGAACAAAATTTTAAAACAAATTCTTAAAAATAGCTACGTAAAACAAAAATATATTAGTTAAATAAAAATATTTGATGGAACAAAACTAATAGTTACGGAGTCAATAAGACAAAAATAATTTAAACTGAGGTTAGTAAAATTATAAAAATAATTTACGGAATAAAATTTTAAAACAAATTCTTAAAAATAGTTATGCAAAACAAAAATACGTTAGTAAAGTAAAAATATTTGATGGAACAAAAAAATAGTTACATAATCAATAAAACAAAACAATTTAAACTGAGGTAAACAAATAATAATAAAAAATTACGAAACAATTTTTTTTTTTGTAAAACTAATTCTTAAAAATAAAACAAAAATAATAGTTACGAAGTCAATAAAACTAAAAAATATAATGGAAGTTATTAAAATAAAAAAAAATTACAAAACAATAATGATAGTTAACGGTAAAAATAATTTGGTTATTTTGATTTTAGCTTTGATCACGCGATTTTTGTGGTGATCTTGTCTTGTTGTCCACGTATGAAACATGAATGACTAAGTCTTTGCACGGTCGTCCTTGTCACGGTTTCCAGCTACCTGCACGAGATAAACAGTGAACGCCGTTAAGGAGTCGGGGTAGTCCGACTGGAACCCTCCGGCGTGAGAATCAGATTTCTGGTGGAAATGAGTAATAAATATGCTGTAATAATAAATGGTCCGATAAGGGGTTGTGATAAGAGAGTTTTGATACTCAAATTGTACCCACCTTTCCTATTAAGGACTGTCCCCTATTTATACATGTTTCTCCTGATGACGTGGCAGCTTCTCGTTGGGGAACATGTTGCGGCGGATATTAAATGCACTGGTGTCTTTGTCAGAAATAAGTGGGCTGACCGCTGTTAGAGGGTTGATGGTTGCGTGTAGCGGCTTTACCGGGTCTGGGGCAGTTACTTTGTCAGACCTGGTGATGATTGACCCAACACCGAGGCCGAGCGGTCTAAGGACAGAGGGCTATTACTGCTGAAGTCGAAAGCACTGGAAGTCACTCTAGTTGCTGAGACCGAGGGCTTTGGAAGCCACTCTGGTTGTCGAGGTCGAGGGCTTTGGAAGCCACGCTGGTTGTCGAGGCCGAGGGCTTTGGAAACCACGGGTTTTGCTTGCCTCTCGTTTTTGGCGAGCTCGCATTGGCTCGGCGGCTTTGCTGCATCTGCTAGTGGTTTTCATAGTGGGGCCCGTAATTATGCCGAAGATGATTTCCCCGGCTTCATCCTTTCAGTGGCCCCCTATTTTTTGGCCGATCGCTTCCATAAGGCCAAGAAGTTTTTTTTTTTTTTGAATATTTGGTGGTGAGAGCTTGGTACCGAGGTTGGTTCCAGGGTGTAAGCCGAGGGTTGAGGAAGATTACGGGGCGTTCTTGGGTATCTGTCCAATCAGGACGGTTTGTCTTTTTTGCCTGACATGGCATTAAATGCAAGTTTTGGCGGCTTTTCGAATTTCGTTTGGGGCGGCTTTTCGATTTTCGAAATGTCTTTAATGCCGCCTTTTTTCCTAAATCCGAAGAGATCCAGGGCATACGGTGTTGTTTTGGGCTTTTTTAAGAGAAAAACATGTGGGTTGACCCGGTGGGCAAAGGTGCCCCACTTTGATGCGATGTCGTTGCAGGGGGGTACAAAAGCCTTTTTCTCCTTTTTTTCACTTTCTCACTGTTCTTTCTACTAAGTTTTGGGCGATTTCCGGCGACTCTTCCGACCATCATTCCCGTTGAATCCTGTTTGTCTGGATCCGTAAGTTTGCTTTTCCTTTCCACTTTCTGCTTTCTGCTTTTTTCTGGTGGCTTTTATTGTCACCAATTGGTATTCTCCGGTTTGTTACTCTGTCCGGGGTGTCGTTTGTTTCCTACTTGCTTAATTTTCCGGCTTCTCTTTGGTTTTTTCAGGCGTGTTTCTGCTTACCTTGTTGATTTCCCCGGCGTTCTTTCCAGCTTCATCTTTTGGTACGGTTTTTCTTTCCTTTTCTTATTTAGAGTATGTCTCGTATAATCCCTTTTCCTGTTTCTTCTTCTTTTTCTTCTTCTAGTAGCTCCTCCATGGAGCTGATAGATTACTGGAATAGGGTAATTCGTATATCTGTGTCAGTTAGAAGTCCTCTTCTTCCTCTTCCTAGTAACGTGGCCGAGGCTTCGGCTTTGGCCGAGGATATTCCGGGTGTGTCTCCTCGGGCCGAGGATCTTTCCCGTGCCCTAGTACCCTATCATAGTGTGAACAGCCCCCTCGCCGAGGTTCCCTTCGAGGTTTCGGCTAATCCTGATGTCGAGGACCCTAATTTAGCCGAGTCTAGGGGTGATGAACTAAGTGATGACGAGGCCGAGTCTGTCCCTCACGACCCTGTCTGGAGGGGTATCGAGGTGAGTATTTGTTTAGCTGAGGAGAGAGTGGTTGACACCACTGTTCATGTGGAGACGATCGTGGTCCCTCTGAGCTCGGATACCTCTTCATCGTGCTCGATTTCCTCAGTAGACTCTAGTGACGAGGGCCCGTTTCTTGAGTCAATTTTCGGGAAGTCTCTGCGTGGGGGTCTTATGTACAGGCAATGCCAGGGTAGGTGGGTAGCGGTTACTCCTCGGCAAGCGAGGTTTCTCCTTGCGAGCTTTGGAGTGAAGGTTAGCTCGCATTGGAAGTTCGGTGATGAAGTATTTTCTACTCCGGATTATCCATCTAACACCCCTATGAGGGTGTTCTTGAGCCGAGACCGTATAGCGTTAAGTCTGATTGCTTAATTTTTCACCAGGGATAGAGTCCCGCACTTTCGTCAGATTGAAAGAAGCCTGCAACGTCGGCAACTTGGGAGAACGACGAGTGGAGCTGAGGCCTCTGTTTCTGGGCGAGCTGGAAATGATGGCGAGAAGGTGTCTCGCTACTTGAGGCCTTTTGAGAATAAGATAGGTTCGTCGGATGTAGAAGAATGGTCTCGGGCGTACGGCTCCAACTTTTTCCGAGGTTTGGTCCTTGATTCGAGATTGGGTATTTCTGAGCTGCGCAGTCTTCGCAGCTACGTGGGCTTTTACTCTAGTCTTTTCGAGTCATCGGGGCTGCGTCTGCCTCTTGACCCCTTTATCTGCAAGTTTCTGACCCAGACAAGCTCTGCCCCTTTGGACCTCACGCCCTACCTAACCCGAGCGCTGGTCAGCTTCATCATCTGTACCCGGTCGAAGGGGTTCGAGCCGAGACTCTCGCTCTTCTGCTATTACTACAAAGTCAGTATCTCCATGAATCGGTTGATTGTCTTAAGGCATCCTCAAGGATTTCCCCTGCTGGCCAGCTTTGGCAATAAAGATCATCGGTGGTCAGAGAAGGTCCTCCTGGTGGAGTCTAGTCGAGGGTGGAATTTCGAGGCTCCTGAGGGAAAACCCCATGGTCTTTTGAAGACAAAGAATTTGGGTGCTGCCGATGAGGCCGTGAAGAGCTCCATTGAGGCCCCCTTGTTCAATGATGAAGGGGTGAAGGTTCGGTCTTACAACTGGAAGGCCATAGTTGGGGATGAGGGCCTGATGTCCAAGTTCCAGGTCTCAGTGGCAAGTGTCGAGGGGGTGGAGAAGGCTTACTCTGACTTTGAGTATGTGAGCCGAGAGGGTTGGGCCCTGCACCAAGGATGGGTGTTTGGCTCGGAGTGTCCGGAGTCTAAGGGTATAGATGGGTCCGAATGCTCGACACCAGGTTAACACTGTTACTTCTGCCTTGTTTATTTTTTGGTCATTTTTGTTGTATTTGTCTCTTGGTTTCTGATGCGAGCTTTATGATTTGCAGATATGGGTTTGACTTGGGATGTCATTATGGCCCGGAAGAAGGCTGAGGAGGAGCGGAGGGAGGCCGAGCTGAAGGCTTTTGTTTGCGAAGGGCGGCTGATGGAAATGCTGGGCTGCTGCCTATGATTGGCATTCTGGAGGATCCTTCGAAGGTGGTCGCTGCCCCGGCTCCTAAGGCAAAGGGCAAACAACCCGCCTCTGACGTCCCAAGGCCCAAGAGGCAAAGGCTGGGTGTGAGGTTCCCGGGGTGCGACCCGCGCCCCGCGCGCCCTTGTTTAGGGGTGCGCGTACGTGCGGATGCGGGACACCACTGCTCTCGTTCCACCCTCCCTTGTTTAGGGGAAGACGAAATCCAAAGTGCGAGAGGAGTGCTGTCTATATTAGCACGTTGGAATGTGCCTCGGTTGCCTTGAGTGGATTTTGTATCCAAAATGGGAACTAAGGTTTCCTCATGTCAGGTTATCCCTTATTTCGTGGATAACAGGATATGGGAATGCATTACCTTTCCATTCTCATTCTCCCCTTTTTTACGTCGGGGGATAATAGAAGTGCAAGAAAAGATATTGCGACGCCCCCACTTATGGATTTATTAAAATGGCCTTATGGCCCGATCAGATCGCTATGGGAGCTATGGGTTTCCCGCATCAAGTTATCCCTTGTTTAGGGGATACCAGGATATGGGAATACATCACCCCTCCATTCCCGTATCTCCCTTTTTAGGGAGAAACGAGAAAGTGCAAAGAGGGAATGTTGCGTGGCCCCGGATCCGAAAGTTTTTAGAGTCGCCACCTTTATTTTAAGGCAAAAATAAAGGAAAACCGTAAAGAAAACCGATATTTTAGAAAACGGGTTCGGGGCTAAGTTACGAGTTGGGAAGGTGCTAGGCACCCAACTCGCCCTTTCGTCTCAAAGCGTTTTTGGTGAAATATGCTCATTGTTATATTAATCTAGCAAATAAATAAGGTCTTATTTTGACAAGGGAAAATTAAAGATACATTCGTGGCTACATTATTTACGGACTCGACCGCCTCATTCCAATAATTACAAACACATTTAAGAATATTTGGCCATTATAACGGCTCTTTTACATAATTTTTCCTAATCTAATCCGGGCAGCACAACGGCTTATATTGGCTACATTGTGCCGGATTTAAAATACAACTTTTTGAAAATAAATAAAAGAAAGAAAATACAAAATAAAATAAAATAAAATACGCTCTTAAAGGTATTACCTTTTAGAGCGGTGGTGTGCTCGCTCTGTCCTCTGCGGGAGAGGGAGTCTTTTTTTTTTTTTTTTTTGAATTGAACTGGAATTGAACCTGGATTTGAAGCTGGATTTGAGATCGGGCTAGTCAACTCGAGGCGAGTGGCCTTTATTTGGGTAGGTTTTGGCCTTTTCAGTTGGGCGGAACCTAGACTTAAGTTTTGACTTTTTTAGCTCGTTACCCGGGCAGAGTAACGGCTTATTTTGGGATTTTTGGACTGGGGTTTTAAGGTGGATACCTAACAACTAGGCTAGGGATCACTTATAACCTATGGGTTTTTGGTTTGGCAGAGTTTGGCTGGGGTTTGGAGATTTTAAGGGCTTCCACTCACCTATCTCGCACCTCTCGTACTAAGTTATCGGAGAAAACGAAGCAGAGCTTCGCTGCGATCTAAAAATCGCGAAGTGAAATTGTGTCTTCGAAATGAGGCCGGGCATGTCTATTTATACTTGCATTTAGGGACACGGCTGGAATTCTTTCATTTCTTCTCCTGCATCAGTGAGTTGTACCTTGTGCATAAAGACTTGTACTTATTTGATTCTGTGAGAGATCATGAATGAAAGCTTGGTGCCACCAAGCTTTTGCTTGGTGCGGCACCAAGCAGCCCTTAGGTGGCACCAACCCCTTTTTGGAAGTTTGCAAATTTGACACTTTCCCCCCTGTAGTTCACTGTTTCGCGCATCCTGCTTTTCCTTTCGCATTTTTGACTTCTGCAACTTGACATTTGTTAAGTTTTAACAGTTTTTGATATTTTATGTCAGTTACATACCAGGGGTACGAAATTGGGGTGTCTACACTGGGCCCTACTCAAGGTCAGCTCCCGCCTACTTCGATTCCTGTCGAGCTTCAACTGACCTCGGCCCCGGCCTCTACTCCGGCGAGCGAAGAGGTGACCGATAATGAATATATTATAATGAATATATTATCGGTCATATTTGTAAGACGATCAACAACTTTCCTGCCTCCTTTGCTGGCTACGGGCAGAGATTAATGGGCCAGAGTATACCGACCGAGTCCGTGGAGACGCTGCTCCCTGTTAGGGAGTCTCGATTGAACGATCTGTGTGCGCTGGCCATGAGCGAGGTAGGTGGATCTTGTTCTTTTACGGCCACGAGCGAGTTTCGATTTGGTTCATTTGCTCATTGCCTGTTTTTTGCTCCTGCAGCTCGGCATCAGTCTCGCGACATACGACGCCAAGCTAGGTAAGGCTGCCGAGTCTGTGAAGGGCCTGGAGCGGGCCTTGTAGAAAGCGAAGGGGGAGATCTCATCTTCGGCTGAGAAGATAACGTCCCTGGAGGGAGACTTGCTACTGAAGAATGACAAGCTCTCCCCTTGGTGTGGCGAGGAAAGGTCTTTGCGAGGATAGGGCCGGCGAGAGGGATCGCAAGGTGGCCGAGCTCGAGGCCAAGTTGAAGGGTCTGATTGGTGACAACGACCATTTGAGGGCTGAGCTGGCAGCGAAGCCTGATGAAGAGGAGGTTCTGGCGAAGTATCGGGGCTCACTGGCCTATGAAGAGGAGGCATTGAACTACATGGAGACCAGCCGGGTTCATACCTTCCGGGCGGCGGTAGCAGTTGGTGTGCCACTGCCGGAGGTGGTGAGGATGGCGGGTCTTGCCTCCCACGGTCCGGAGTGTCGAGGGGTCTCCTCGCTGGTTCCCTTTGATAAGACCGAGCTGGGCAAGATCAATGATGCAGATATTACGGTTAAGGCTCCCGAGTGGCTCCCTCCCCCTGCCGAGGCGGGCAATCTTTTTGCCCTGATGGCTCGCGAAAAAGTTTGTGTGAAGGAAATCTATCGCCATTTTGCGGTGCAGAGGGTCGTTTCTCCTCCCCAGGCCGAGTATGTCGACGATCGGTTGATGGTGGAGCTCGAGGGCCAGAAGACTAGTCAGGAGGAATTGTCCCAACATCAATACGAGTCCGAGTAGGTGGCAACTCGCGAAGAAGAGGCCCGCGATAGGGAAGAGAGGGTAGAGTAGGTTTGTAAACAATGAAACAATGTTGTCCAATGGTTCTGTAATATTACTACTTTTGTGATATGATTTTTGCAATGTTGTCCAATGGTTCTGCAAGTTTCTGTGATGTCTTTTTGCCCATATGTTTCTTGTTTAAGTCTGTATTTCATGTTATTATTCTTTGAAGGCATTAGAGCCTGGCCTCTCCTCGGCTAGGCGAGGAGGTTTTGAAGGCATTAGGCGATGAGGTTTTGAAGGCATTAGAGTCTGGCCTCTCCTCGACTAGGCGAGGAGGTTTTGACAAAAGACTTAAGCGATTTTAGATGCAGGACTTAAAGAGGCAAATTTTTACCAAGGTTTTTGTTTATAACAGAAATAGTAAATCACTGATAATACATTTTCAAGTGGTCTGAATGCCAGGGGTTTTTTAGTTGGGTCCCATCTGGTTTTGCGAGCCTGTAGGTTCCAGCCCGAATGGTGTCTGTGATTTGGAACGGTCCTTCCCAGTTGGGAAAAAGCTTGTTTCTTCCTGGCCTGTTTCCAGACACCTCGATCTTCCTTGGCACTAGGTCGCCGACCGAGAATGTGCGGGGATTCAGTCGTTTGTCATGATGGACCTTGGCTAGCCTTTTGTAATTGATGGCTTTTAGCCTGGCCTCGAGCCTTCTTTCTTCCAGGTAATCGAGGTCCAACGTCCTTGACTCGGTGTTTGCTTCTTCATTGAAATGGATGACTCTTGCAGTGGGGAGAGCCATTTCTACTGAGGCCATGGCCTCGGTACCGTAGGTCAAGGAGAAAGGTGTTTCTTCTGTTGAACCTCGGCGAGATGTTCTGATAGCCCATAAGACAGCAGGAAGCTCCTCGAGCCAAACACCCTTCTTTTCATCTAGTCTTCTTTTCAAGGCATGAAGAATTTGTTTTTTACTGGCCTCTGCTTGGCCGTTTCCTTGAGGGTGTGCTACCGAAGACTTCCAGTGGCGTATCCCCCTTTCTTCGCAGCTCATCGTGAATCTGTTGGAGAACTACGTGCCATGATCCGACACGATGGCCCTCGGCAAACCATATCTGCACCAGATGCTGTCTCGAACGAAGTCGATGGCTATTTGTTCGGTGATGCTCGCTAGGGGCTTGGCTTCGATCCATTTCGTGAAATAGTCCACTGCAACTATCACAAATTTGTTTTTGCCTTCGGCTAGAGGGAATGGCCCTATCAGATCGAGTCCCCACATTTCGAATGGCCATGCTGCGATTACCGGAATTTGAGGCGCCGAAGGCAGTCTTGGGATGTTCGCAAATGTTTGACATTTGTCACATTTTCGGGCATATATCTTGGCATTTTTCCTCAATGTGGGCCAGTAGTATCCGTGAAAAATGATCCTGTCGGCCAACGTTCGAGCCCCTAGGTGGCTTCCACATACCCCTCCGTGTATCTCGGCCAGCAGTCCTTGTGTGATTTCTGGACGGACACGCCTTAGGAGAGGCTTGGTAAACGATCGTCTGTACAACACATCCCCGATTACGGTGTATCTGGCCGACCTTCTTGCCATTGCCCATCCTTGCTCTTTGTCGCTGGGTAGTATCCACTAGTCGATGTACTTCTTGATGTCGTCGATCCAACACTCCGTGGCCTGCTCTAGCATCATTATTTTTTCTTTATCAACGGCCGGGGTATCAAGGATTTCGATCCATGTTTCTGAAGGGAGCTCACTGAGCTCGCTGGTGGCCATTTTGGAGAGGTGATCAGCCTTTGTGTTTTCAGCCCTTCCTATTTACTCCAGTTCCCAATATTCGAATCGGGCGAGGACGCCTAGGGCAAGCTCTTTGTACTTGTCTAGTGTTGGGTGGTTGACCCCATATTCCCAGAAATACGCTTACGGCGGTAAGGGAGTCGCTGAAGATTAAGATTTGAGCTGTTCCCATTTTAACAGCCAGTTCGGCACCTGCTATCAGTGCTTCATACTCTGTAACGTCATTCGATGCTGGGAAGTTTAGTTTAAGAGCTTTACTGATCTCCGTTCCTTCTGGTGTTACGAGTAGAATGCCTGCTCCATTTCCGTTTTTACTGGACGACCCGTCTACGAACAATGTCCAGGGCTGAGTTGGTCATGTTTTACGAGGCAACTCTCGCCTGGGCACTTGTTCGCTGGTGGAGGGTCTCTGGTTTGGTGCGTCGCTCCTTCCTTCTGCCGAGGTGAAGGAGGTTTCGGCGATGAAATCTGCCAGGACTTGAGCTCTAATGGATTTTCTTGGGAGGTAGACGATTGCGTATTCTGTCAATTCAACGGCCCATCTCATCATCCTCCAGCGGCGTCGAGTGCATGCGGGGATCGCCGAGGGGAAGGTGCGTGTACACCCGATCTCATGTGCCTTGAAGTATGGCTTTAGCTTCCTCGCCGTTATCGTGCTTGAGTATCACCTTTCTATACGCATGTATCTTGTTTCGACCAGGTGAATGCATGGGACACATAGTAGATGGGTCTCTGATGGCCCCCTTCACCACCAATAGGACCGATGCTATGGGCGTGTGTCCGTAGAGAGATAGGCGTGAGAGTCTTTCTCTGGCAGGCGGTGAGCAAGGTAAACCATAGAGGTATTATTTGAGTTCGGCGAGGTCGCATTCTCGTCCCATGTGAATTTCTTCGCCCCTTTCAAGATTTTAAAAAAGGGGAGGCTTTTTTCTGCCAATTTCGAGATGAACCTTCCCAGGGCCACGATTCTTCCGTTCAACTGTTGTACTTGTTTGATGCATTTCGGGACTTTCATCTCGGCTAGGGCTTTGATTTTTCGGGCTTTGCCTCTGTCCCGCTTCGTTCACCATATACCCTAGAAATTTTCCCATTTGTTGCGCCTGTGAAGGCACATTTGGGATTAAGCTTCATCTATTTTTTCGAGGTTTGCAAGCGTTTCTCTGAGGTCATCAATATGGTGGCCTCCCTGGTTTTGATCACCATGTCGTCTATGTATGCCTCGACATTCCTCCCCAACTAGTCCCCGAAGACCTTGTTAACCATTCGCTGATAGGTATCGCCTGCATTTTTTAGGCCAAACGGCATCATGTTGTAGCAGTATAGGGCTCCCGCTGCTCGAAAGGTCGTGTTCTTTTGATCATCCTTCCACATTCTGATTTGGTGGTACCCTGAGTAGGCGTCTACGAAGCTTAAGATTTTGTAGCCCGAGATAGAGTCGACCAGTTGATCTATCCTCGGCAACGGGTACCAATCTTTTGGGAATGCCTCGTTCAGATTGGTAAAATCGACGCATATTCTCCACTTGCCATTGTTCTTTTTCACCATCACAACATTTGCAATCCACGTGGGGTAGTGGATTTCTTTTATGATTTCGGCCCGTAGCAGCTTGGCTATCTCTTCTTTAATTGCTTCTTGTTTTTCAGGGGAGAAATACCCCGGCTTTTGCTGGATGGGTGAAAATGTTGGGTCAATGCTCAGTCGGTGGACCGCAACTTCTTCGGCAATGCCTTCCATATCCTCGGCTTTCCATGCGAAGACGTTTGTGTTGCTTCTTAAGAACTCGATGATAGCTCTCCTTTCTTCGCCGGTTATTTCCATTCCCACCTTGATTTTTTGATCGGGGTAGTTGAAGTTGATGATGATTTCTTCTATGTCCTCGTAGGGGGTGTATGTCTTGGGTGGTCTCGTGCGTCGAAAGTTTGTCGATCTCGATCTTTTACGTCTCGTCGCTCGGCGTCCCTTCTCACGGCGGGTGATTTAGCTTCTCGACCCGCCTTGATTGCTATGGGGTAGAGTTTTCTCCGTCAAGTCCTCGGGCTCGTTTTGCCACCTACTCGTCCTATTTTTCCTCGGCTCCCTCCGGCCTTTTTAGTAATTTCTCCGCCTCTCTCCTTTCATTTATGAGGTACTCTAGGGTAGTGCGAGCGTCATTTTTGAGGACTCCTACCCCGCATGAGGTCATGTAGTTGACCCTCTGATGTGCCATTGAGACCACCATTCGGAATATTGCCTGAGATGGCGTGCCGAGGATGGCAATATATGGAGATAGGAGATCGAAGACTAGGAAAGTGATCTCCTCACTTACGGCGGTGTCTCCTTCTCGAGGTCAACTTTGAGGGCACGGTTCACTAATTACTTTATGGCCCGTGAACCCTTCCAGTGGACTCGGCAGGAGTGAGGTGAGAGTCGCGAGTCTAATGCTAAAGAAAGCATTTGTAGTACATCACGTCCCTCCCAACACTTGTATCTATCAGAACTCGTTTGACGAGGCTGTTGTGTATACCGACTTGTAGGGTCAATGGGTTTTGCCGAGCATATGTGTTAACGGCTAGCTCGGTGTCTCTGAAAACCATTTCATGTTTAACCATTCCTTCATGCGTTGTCGGGTAGTTGCTCAGCGAGTTGATTGCATTTTTCAATTGTGTGATACTCACGAGCCTCTTCTCGAATGGTGTTGACCAGCAGTGCGTTATCTACGGCGTATGTTGTCGCCCAGGGCCCTCGGTCAGGGGCACGATATTGGCTCTCGCCACGAACCTCGATCACCCTCGTTTATAACTTTGTTGTATAGCTCTTTTTAGCTGTATGCATTCTTCTGTGACGTGGCCGATCTCATTGTGAAAGTTGCATCTTTTCCTTGGGTTTCGGGTATCGAGGGGTGACTTCATGGGGAAGGGGGGTCGTATCTTGTTTTCCGTCAAGAAGACATCCATGATGTGCTCCCTTGATGCAATGAGAGGGGTGAGGTCCTACAGCTCGTTGTCTGCCTTGGGCCCCCCGATTTCACCGATTGAATTTTGCACCTCTTTCTTCTCTCTCTATTTCTTTGGGTGGACCTCGTTTTGCCGAGCCCTTCCTTGGTCTTTTCCTTTGTAGCCTTTGTTTGTGGCGAGCGTCTGGTCGGCAACATTAGCTATGCTTGGAGGAGAGGTGACCGCTCGTGAGTTTGTTACGGTAGGGGGCTGCTCACCATCCGATAGAAACCACTTGCTGCGTCGTTAGGAACATTTCTCGAAGATAGTGTCGAGGTCTCGTGAGGCTTCGGTTGGCCCATTTCCTCGTAATAAACTGCTCACAAACACGTGCTACGGAGGTGTCGGGGATGTCGAGGGATTTGGTCGGGACCTCTTTAAAGCGGGTCGTATGCGAGCCTTGTCTCTTAATTTTCTTGTTTTGTTGCCTTGAAGTGCGTCTCGCTTTTTGGGAGGGCACATCGAGGCTAACTTTTTGAAAGGCCGCTTTGAAGTCATCCCGGCTGGCGATAGAGTCGTGGGCTAACCCATTATTGTTGGCCTCTTGCTTTAGGGTTCCCTTGAACACTAGGCACCATGTAATGTCGAGCACAGTCGCGATGATCATTTAACTTCGAATCGACACATGATCCGGGGTGCGTCATAGTGCCGATGTAATCTTAAATGCGAATCTTTACTTTGGAGGCACCTTACTTCCTGATGCGCTTTATGAAAGGCCCTCTATTTTCTTGATGGCGTTCGTTCGGTGCTTTGTCGAGCTTCTAGCTTTTCCATCCATGCTATTATCTCGGCATTCATCATTGATGCGTAAGCCTGTCTTAGGAGCCTACGCTTGTGTGGGGATAGTTGGCCCCATGTCACTTTAGTACCTCGACCTCTTAGCCCGGCGTTTCTTATTGGGGAGCCAGGCGACTTAACAAGT
>CM028378.1:47582136-47754741 GCA_013146195.2 Codonopsis lanceolata | reverse complement strand
TCCCAACATCAATACGAGTCCGAGAGGTGGCAACTCGCTAAGCAAGAGGCCCGCGATAGGGCTAGTAGGTGTAGTAGGTTTGTAAACAATGAAACAATGTTGTCCAATGGTTCTCGTAATATTACTACTTTGTGATATGATTTTTGCAATGTTGTCCAATGGTCTCCGCAAGTTTCGTGATGTCTTTTTTGCCCATATGTTTCTTGTTTAAGTCTCGTATTTCATGTTATTATTCTTTCAAGGCATTAGTCGGCCTCCTGGGCTGGCGAGGAGGTTTCAAGGCATTAAAGCGATGAGGTTTGAAGGCATTAGAGTCGCCTCTCCCTCGACTAGGCGAGGAGGTTTTGACAAAAGACTTAAGCGATTTTAGACGCAGTGACTTAAAGAGGCAAATTTTTACCAAGGTTTTGTTTATAATGTAAATAGTAAATCACGAGATAATACATTTTCAAGTGGTCTGAATGCCGTGGGTTTTTAGTTGGGTCCCATCGGGTTTTATGAGCCTGTAGGTTCCAAATTAATGGTGTCTCTGTGGATTTGAAACGGTCCTTCCGCTTGGGGAAAAAGCTTGTTTCTTCCGCCTCAAGCCTGCACACCTCGATCTTCCTTGGCACTCAGTCGCCAACCGGTAACGCGGGGATCTGCCGTTTGTCATGACGGACCTCGCTAGCCTTTTGTAATTGATGGCTTTTAGCCCGGCCTCGAGCCTTCTTTCTTCCTGTAATCGAGGTCCAACGCCCTTGACTCCTGTTTGCTTCTTTCATTGAAATGGATGACTCGCAGCCTGGGAGAGATATTTACCGAGGCTACGGCTCCTGCATCAGCAGGTCAAGGAGAAAGGTGTTTCTTCCGTTGAACTCTCGGCGAGATGTTCTGATATAGCCCATAAGACAGCTAGAAGCTCCTAGCCAAACACCCTTCTTTTCATCTAGTCTTTTTTCAAGGCATGAAGAATTTGTTTTTACCGCCTCCGCTGGCCGCTTCCTCGGTGGTGTGCTACCAAGACTTCCAGGGCATGATCCCTTTCTTCGCACCATCGTGAATTGTTTGAGAACTACGTGCCATGATCCGACACGATGGCCCTCGCAAACCATATTCGCATTCGATGCCGCCTCGAACTAAGTCGATGGCTATTTGTTCTGGTGATGCTCGCAGTAGGCTGCTTCGATCCATTTCGTGAAATAGTCCACCGCAACTATCACAAATTTGTTTTGCCTTCTGCCAGAGGAATGGCCCTATCGACGAGTCCCCACATTTCGAATGGCCATGCCGCTGACACGGAATTTGAGGCGCCGAAGGCGCCTTGGGATGTTCGCAAATGTTTGACATTTGTCACATTTTCGGGCATATATCTTGGCATTTTTCCTCAATGTGGCCAGAGTATCCGTGAAAAATGATCCTGCTGGCCAACGCTCGAGCCCCCTGGTGGCTTCCACATACCCCTCCGTATCTCGGCCAGCCAGCCCTTGGTGATTTCTCGATCTGGGCCGGACACGCCTTCAGAGAGGCTTGGTAAACGATCGCTGCATAACACATCCTGTCCCGACACTGTATCTCGCCGACCTTCTTGCCATCGCCCATCCTTCTCTTTTGCATTTGGCAAGATCCACTAGTCGATGTACTTTTGATGTCGCTCGATCCAACACTCCCTTTCGTGCCCGCTCTAGCATCATTATTTTTTTTCTTTATCATCCGGCCGGCCAAGGATCGATTCGATCCATGTTTTCGGGCGGAGGGGCTCACCGAGCTGGCAGGCCATTTTGGAGAGTGATCACTTTGGTTTTGGCCCTTCCTATTTACTCCAGCTCCCAATATTCGAATCAAGCGAGGACGCCTAGGGCAAGCTCTTTCTGACTTGTCTAGTGTTGGGTGGTTGACCCCATATTCCCCGAAATCCCGCCCTACCGCATTTGGCCGGGAGTCGCCAAGATTAAGATTTGAATTCGCTCCCATTTTAATGTACCCAGGTTCGGCACTATTGCTATCGGTGCTTCATACTCGTAACGCCATTCGATTTCTTTGGGAAGTTTAGTTTAAGAGCTTTACCGATCTCCGTTCATACGTGTTACAGTAGAATGCCCGCTCCATTTCCGTTTTTATCGGATTCTATTGGGCTGCTTACATTTAACAATGTCCGGTGGAGTTGGTCATGTTTTACGAGGCAACTACTCGCCTCGGGCACTTGTTCGGCCAAGTGGAGGTCTCGGTTTGAATGCGCCGCTCTCCTTCCTTCCGCCGAGGTGATTGAGGAGGTTTCGCGATGAAATCCGCCATGGGACTTCGAGCTCTAATGGATTTTCTGGGAGGTAGACGATTGCGTATTCTGTCAATTCAACGGCCCATCTCATCATCCTCCCAGCGACGTCAGGTCTGTGCAGGATCCTTCGCAGGGGAAGGTCTGTGTACACCCCGATCTCATGTGCCTTGAAGTATGGCTTTAGCTTCCTCGCCGTTATCATTAACGCGAGTATCACCTTTTCTATCTGCATGTATCTTGTTTCGATATTGGGTGAATGCATGGGACACATAGAGACGGGTCTCTGAAGGCCCCTTCTCGCATAGACCGATGGCCGTGTGCTATGTGCGTCAGAATCGGTAGATAGACGTGAGAGTCTTTCTCCCGGCACGGCACCGAGCAAAGGTAAACCGCCGAGGTATTATTTGAGTTCGGCGAAGGCGAGGTCGCATTCTCTGTCCCATGTGAATTTCTTCGCCCCTTTCAAGATTTTAAAAAAGGGGAGGCTTTTTTCTGCCAATTTCGAGATGAACCTTCCCAGGGCCACGATTCTTCCGTTCAACTGTTGTACTTGTTTGATGCATTTCGGGACTTTCATCTCGGCTAGGGCTTTGATTTTTTCGGGCTTTGCCTCTATTGCCCGCTCGTTCACCATATACCCTAGAAATTTTCCCGCTGTTACGCTGAAGGCACATTTGACGGGATTAAGCTTCATCCTATTTTTTCTGAGGTTTGCAAACGTTTCTCTGAGGTCATCAATATGGCTGGCCTCCCTGGTTTTGATCACCATGTCGTCTATGTATGCCTCGACATTCCTCCCCAACTAGTCCCCGAAGACCTTGTTAACCATTCGCTGATAGGTATCGCCTGCATTTTTTAGGCCAAACGGCATCATGTCAGAAGATGTTGTAGCTTGATATAGGGCTCGCATTTTCGAAAGGTCGTGTTCTTTTGATCATCCTTCCACATTCTGATTTGGTGGTACCCTGAGTAGGCGTCTACGAAGCTTAAGATTTTGTAGCCCGAGATAGAGTCGAGTCGACCAGGTTGATCTATCCTCAAGAATCCGGTACCAATCTTTTGGGAATGCCTCGTTCAGATTGGTAAAATCGACGCATATTCTCCACTTGCCATTGTTCTTTTTCACCATCACAACATTTGCAATCCACGTGGGGTAGTGGATTTCTTTTATGATTTCGGCCCGTAGCAGCTTGGCTATCTCTTCTTTAATTGCTTCTTGTTTTTCAGGGGAGAAATACCCCGGCTTTTGCTGGATGGGTGAAAATGTTGGGTCAATGCTCAGTCGGTGGACCGCAACTTCTTCGGCAATGCCTTCCATATCCTCGGCTTTCCATGCGAAGACGTTTGTGTTGCTTCTTAAGAACTCGATGATAGCTCTCCTTTCTTCGCCGGTTATTTCCATTCCCACCTTGATTTTTTGATCGGGGTAGTTGAAGTTGATGATGATTTCTTCTATGTCCTCCATGGGTCAGATATCTTGGGTGGTCTCAAGACGCGTCGAGGCCGCCGATCTCGCCTTTTTACGTCTCGCCGCCGACGTCCCTTCTCCTTGACGCGGGCTAGCTTCATCGGCCCGCCTTGATTGCTATGGGGTGAGTTTTCTCAAAATCGAGTCCTCGGGCTGCGTTTTTGCCACCTACTGCCCTATTTTTCCTCGGCCCTCCTCAGGCCTTTTAGTAATTTCTCCGCCTCTCCTTTCATTTATGAGGTACTCTAGGGTAGTGCGAGCGTCATTTTTGAGGACTCCTACCCCGCATGAGGTCATGTAGTTGACCCTCTGATGTGCCATTGAGACCACCATTCGGAATATTGCCTGAGATGGCGTGCCGAGGATGGCAATATATGGAGATAGGAGATCGAAGACTAGGAAAGTGATCTCCTCACTTCTGGCGGTGTCTCCTTCTCTGAGGTCAACTTTGAGGGCCACGGTTCCCTTTGCCGTTACTTTATGGCCCGTGAACCCTTCCAGCTGGACTCGGCTTGGAGTGAGGTGAGAGTCGCCGAGTCCTAATGCTAGAAAGCATTTGTAGTACATCACGTCCCTCCCAACACTTGTATCTATCAGAACTCGTTTGACGAGGCTGTTGTGTATACCGACTTGTAGGGTCAATGGGTTTTGCCGAGCATATGTGTTAACGGCTAGCTCGGTGTCTCTGAAAACCATTTCATGTTTAACCATTCCTTCCATAACGCTGTCGGCCGAGTTGCTCAAGCAGTTGATTGCATTTTTCAATTGTGTGATACTCTGAGCCTCTTCTCGAATGGTGTTGACCACTGGTCTGTTATCTAGCTGTCTGTTGTCGCCCCCCGGAGCCCTCGGTCCGGGGGCACGATTATTTGGCTCTCTCGCCACGAACCTCTGATCACCCTCGTTTATAACCTGTTGTATAGCTCTTTTGAGCTGTATGCATTCTTCTGTGACGTGGCCGATCTCATTGTGAAAGTTGCATCTTTTCCTTGGGTTTCGGGTATCGAGGGGTGACTTCATGGGGAAGGGGGGTCGTATCTTGTTTTCCGTCAAGAAGACATCCATGATGTGCTCCCTTGATGCAATGAGAGGGGTGAGGTCCTCTAGCTCGTTGTCTCGCCTTGGGCCCCTGATTTCACCAGTGAATTTTGCACCTCTTTCTTCCTCTCTCCTATTTGCTGGGTGGACCTCGTTTTGCCGAGCCCTTCCTTGGTCTTTTCCTTTGTAGCCTTTGTTTGTGGCGAGCGTCTGGTCGGCAACATTAGCTATGCTTGGAGGAGAGGTGACCGCTCGTGAGTTTGTTACGGTAGGGGGCTGCTCACCATCCAGTAGAGCCACTCTTTGCGTCGTTAGGAACATTTCTCCGATAGTGTCCCGAGGTCTCATGAGGAGCTCGGTTCGGCAGTTTCCTCGTAATAAGCCTGCTCCGAAGCACATTCTTACGGAGGTGTCAGGGATGTCAGGGATTTGGTCCAGGACCTCTTTAAAGCGGGTCATGTACGAGAGCACTGTCTCTTAATTTTCTTGTTTTACGCTGCACAGGTCTGTCTCGCTTTTTGGGAGGGCACCTGTCGAGGCTAACTTTTTCAGAAAGGCCCCTTTGAAGTCATCCCAACAGGCGATAGAGTCATGGGCTAACCCATTATACCACTGTTGGCCCTGCTTCTTTAGGGTTCCCGCGAACACTAGGCACCATATGTCGTCGAGCCTGGTCGCGATGATCATTTTTAACTCGAATCCTGACACATGATCCAGGGTCGTCATGGTACCGATGTAATCTTCGAAGTACGGAATCTTTACTTTGGAGGGCACCACTACTTCCCTGATCTGCTTTATGAAAGGCCCTCCTATTTTCTTGATGGCCGCGTTCGTTCCAGTGCTTTGTCGAGCTTCTAGCTTTTCCATCCATGCTATTATCTCGGCATTCATCATTGGTCTGTCGCCCTGTGCCGAGCCTACCGCTTGTGTGGGGATGCCGTTGGCCCCCCTGTCCGCCTGAGGTACCTCGACCTCTTCTTCGGCAGCGTTTCTTATTGGGGAGCCCAGGCGAGCTTCTTTTGCAAGTTGGCGGGATGGATGTCGGGATCTGGAGAGACCTTTGTTCGTCGAGGACTGAGCGCATGGTTGAGACTCTCCTTCCTCGCTGTGAGCCAGATGGTTTTCTGTATCCGGGGGAACCTTAGGCGAGAGTGAATGCTCATCCTTGATCCTTCGCCGGCCACTCTTTTGTCGAGCCTTGACTTTACGTTGGTGGTAAACTTCGCCCTTTTGGGTTTTGCGGTTCCCACCCTTTGCCAGATTGAGTTAGAGCAAACTGGGGTACTATGCACGTTGATCACGGGCTCGGGTTCCGGGACCCGGGCTACTTGCTGTAGTTCGTGCATCCTGGCCTCAGCCTCTTGTATATCTTGGTGTATAGGGCTCGCTGATGCTCCCAATATGCGTATTCTTGGTCTATTTGTTCCTGAGCCGTAGGCTTCTTTGTCTTGGCTTGAGGTCGTTCCTCCTCGTGGGCTCTTGAAGACTCGATTTCAGTGAAGCGACCGTCTCGAGGGTCGGCGTCTATCTCTCTGTTCTTGTCACTAGAGAGCCGTTTTGCCATTGCGAGTCTTTTTTGGGCTCTTGCTGACACTTTGGGTACCGAGGCGCCAGAGTCCTGTCTCGTTGAGAGAGCAGGGCCCCTCGCGCCTCTTCCCTCGTTGTGTTCTGCGGGCTCTTTTTCAGGGTTGTTAGATGTGGCGGGGGTGACATTCTTGGAGGCTTGCTTATTTGATTTCACCATCCTTTCTCGTTTGTGGACACGGCGTGACTGAGAAAATTAGTTGTTTCCCGGCAATGGAACCAAACTGATCACGCGATTTTGGTGGTGATCTTGTCTTGTTGTCCATGTATGAAACATGAATGGCTAAGTCTTTACACGGTCGTCCTTGTCACGGCTTCCAGCTACCTGCACGAGATAAACAGTGAACGCCGTTAAGGAGTCGGGGTAGTCCGACTGGAACCCTCCGGCGTGAGAATCAGATTTCTGGTGGAAATGAGTAATAAATATGCCGTAATAATAAATGGTCCGATAAGGGGTTGTGATAAGAGAGTTTTGATATCTCAAATTGTACCCACCTTTCCTATTAAGGAATGTCCCCTATTTATACATGTTTCTCCTAATGACGTGGCGGCTTCTCGTTGGGAAACATGTTACGGCGGATATTAAATGCACTGGTGTCTTTGTCAGAAATAAGTGAGCTGACCGCTGTCAGAGGGTTGGTGGTTGCGTGTAGCGACTTTACCGGGTCTGGGGCAGCTTCTTTGTCAGACCTGGTGATGATTGACCCAACGCCGAGGCCGAGCGGTCTAAGGACAGAGGGCTATTACTGCCTAAGTCGAAAGCGCTGGAAGTCACTCTAGTTGCCGAGACCGAGGGCTTTGGAAGCCACTCTAGTTGCCGAGACCGAGGGCTTTGGAAGCCACTCTGGTTGCCGAGGCCGAGGGCTTTGGAAGCCACGGGTTTTGCTTGCCCCTCGTTTTTGGCGAGCTCGCATTGGCTCGGCGACTTTGCTGCATCTGCTAGTGGTTTTCATAGTGGGCCCCGTAATTATGCCGAGGATGATTTCCCCGGTTTCATCCTTTCAAGCTTATTTTCTTCTCAGAAATTTCTTTATTCATAAAATACAAATATAATTTAATAAAAGTAATCATTCAAAAATTCAAAAGGAAGAACTTATTTGAATTCAGATTCTATTTGCAGGGCGGAAAATTTTCAAGTTTGTTCGAAAACATTCATTATAGAAGTTTTTTTTTAAATAATATAAAGTGTTCGGGGTTGTCAGACCATGAATGAACACTTAAAATTAGTGTTCCAGTAATGTTATTGAGAAACATTGACCATGCTGCAGGGTTGTACAATGGAACAAGACTAATCATCATAAATCTTGTGGATCACATTGTTGAAACAATTTTTTTGAAAGGAAGCAATGTTGGAGAAAATGTTTTTATCCCAAGATTGTCATTAACTCTATCCGATGTAAGACTTCTTTAAAGTTCGAGAGAAGACAATTTACATTGCTGGTATCATATGCAATGACAATTAACAAGTGTCAAAGTCAATAATTGCACGTAAGTCTCTTTTTAAAAAAATCAGTATTTAGTCATGGACAGTTATATGTCGTAGTTTCTAGAGTAACAAATTAGTTTGGTTTCAAGATAATTGATATGCGATGAAGATGAAAAACCAACTAATAGCACAACAAATGTTGTGTATAAGGAAATTTTTTTAGAATCTATAATGATTAGTGATATACTTATGTGTAGTTGTTAATAAATTGATCCTTCTTATTTAGTTTATGTATGATTTAGTTGACATGCGTTTAACGCACGGGTTAAGAAAACTAGTTCTAAAATAAGTTTAATGGTGGTACTTATTTATAGGTATTAAAATCAAATTTTAATATTTATTGGTTATTATTTATAAATATTAAATGATCATCTTCAACCATATGTGTAAAAATCAACAGTGGCTAAGATTCACAAAATTGTCAATGCAGTTCCCAATGTAGCTTGTGCAGAAGCTACACTGGAAGGTGCATTGGTCAGAAAATTAATAACAGCGAAAGGCTTAAATTATAAAGCATGAAATAAGTACAAGGGTTTACCAAACAATCTACAAGCCTATACTTGTAGTTCTAGCCTCATGGCTGAAAAAAAAAATTAATAAATAAGATGAATTGTTTTACAAAAAGAATGTGAAATCACTAAACCAAAAACTTTCACAAGACAACAAGTCTTTAAGAGCAAAACTCACAGAAACAAAGGGGAGAGAAAACGCGGGATTAAAAAAACAACTTCCTAGAAACTCTAGGAAGACAAACGGTCACAACAGCTCAATATAGTTCTAGATGTAGCTTCTCCAGTTGCTGCATTCGGAACTGCATTCACTTTCAGCAAATCTGGATTCTGAATACTCTCTGAATATGCTGCTTTTATGTGCTCTGCACTCTCTCAGTCTGTACATCTTCTGCCTCTGCCCATGAACCTTATTTATACCATGAAGGAGACCTGCACATTAAGAAGGAAACAAACTCCAACATGCTAAAGGATTGAGTTAGAATTGGTAATCAAATAAACTTCCTCAATTCCTAGATTCTATTAGCAAATAAACAAGGACACTAGGACACGTTTTGTAGGAAAGGAATATTGCAAAGATTTTGTTCCAAAAATACTCCTAAACTTTAGGACCAACAAAACCAAAATATAATGAATATTTTGTTTCCAAAAATGCAAATAAACTTTAGGACCAAGAAAGGAGAAAATAAGACCAAAATAGGTCAACCTATTTTGCCCTAACTATCTCCCCCTTAGTTGAGCATTTCTGGTCAAAGAATATGACAAGTGTCTTGCCACATATCAACCACAAACCAGTTTCTACAAAACCTGTATTTGTTAGCATAACTCCACCTGAATTAGGCAATCAAATAAGAATTACAAACCAATTATGCAACAGACCATCAACCATGCAAATATCCCAAATCAATTGTGCAAATATCCCACAGAACAGAAATTATTACAGACCAAGAGCAGACCAAATACTTAGAGTGTTTTGAATACCAAACATCAATTACAAACAGAAACATGATCAGTTTCAGTTTCTGATTCATCACAAATCTTCAGTCTCATCTTGAGCAGCAGCAGCTTCATCAGTTGGAACACTTGGATTACCTCCCCCTCTTTGACGCAGATAGACAAGCAGCAGTACCGAGCTTCCAAGTTCAAGCAGGCAACAGGTGCGGATGCGGACAAGTTGTTCTTTAATAAAGGACAAAGACATAGGAGCAGTAGATCCAACAGAAAAGGGAGCAGGTGCTGATGTAGGACCAGATGTAGCTGCATTGGAAGCTACATTAGTCAAAGTTGGAACAGGGGCAGCAACTACAGGAGCAAAAACTGTTGGCTGGGAGACAGAAGGTGGAGCAGGGGCAGGCATAGTTGACTGAGATTCAAGAGCAGGAGGATAAGGATACACCAAGGGCAGATTCAGAACCCTATCACCCTTCAAGAGTTTTATGGAAATATGAAGGGGATCAAGGATATGGGTCATTCTCTCAGCTTCTTTGGGAACAATGCCTTGGGCTATTAAAATGTTGTAAATTAGATAGGGATAAGGCAGAGCTCTTTTGTCACCTTCAGATTCAACAAGGGACACAACCTTCCTAAATACAACGTCCCCAAAGTTAAATGGAAGCCCTAGACCTACTTGACACAAAATTCTGGCATACTCTTCTGTAACAGCATTTGAGTTGGAGGTAGGAGTCCAATTTACACAGAATATTTGTGCATAACAACATACAATGAGATTAGCTTGGAGGTACTAACCTTGGCCCCTTTCCCTGGCCATTTTGAAACTAACCCACCGGTCAACTCCTTGACATATAAATTCAAGTCAGAGATCAGCCTAACTACACCAACATCAGGAGAACCACAGTGTCTATTTATAAGAGAGGGAGAGAAGTCTATCATCTGATTCCTAACAAAAACCTTGCCAAACAAAGGATCACTAACAGACATGATTTTCTTTTCAATATTTGCATATAATTCAAAAACTAACTCCTTAACATATGGTGCTGCAGAGGATAAAGTGGCAGGAAGTCCTCTATCAGAAAAGAAATTGACTAAATTTTGGGCTATAAGGTCATCCATGGGTATAGTTCTTTCATCCATAATCTTTCTAGGAGAGTTGTACCTTAATGAGGCAGCAGAGGAAATAAACATTTCGGAAAAAGGGTTACCTAACCCGTCATCAGCAGGTGCAGAAGAAAATGTAGCTTCTCCAAATGCTACATCAGGAGCTACATTTGAAGTTGCATTTGTCATGGTGGCAGCTCTTCTTCTGGTGAACCTCAAGGGAACGTCTTCACTTTCTTCAGAAACTTCTTTTTCTACAAAGTCTTTGTTAGAACTATCATCAAACTCAGAGGAGCTTGAAGACTTAGCAGGGCTAGAAGATGGTGATGGAATGGGAGATGCATTCTTCAAATTCACCAAATACTCAGCAAGAGTTCTTTGTTCATCTGAGAAGCTCATGTGTGAGACATTTACTTCAGGTTCAACAAATGGATCAGCAGTAGAGTCCTCATCATGTGCAGGAGATTCAGGCTGGAACACTTCTTTGGTAGAAGGAAAAAGGTAATCTTTGTCTCCAGCCTCTAGGGGAGAAGGAATAGTGGAGCGCTGCTACCAATGTTGTGTGCAGGTATATGGGGTTCAGCAACAAATCGAGCTTCAACTTCAGGACCAACAAAATCATCATCATCACTGTCACTAGCAATCTGGACAGCTTCTTCAAACTGGCCAGGTGTAACCTTGAGTTTCTTGGCCTTTTCTACCTCAGCTACACTTGGATTTTCAAAATTACTTGGAATCCCCCTTAGTCGCTTGGACTTTCGTGTACAAGGGTTTCCAATTTGAGGGAAACCAGTCAAATCCCCATGATCCTCCACGTCAATGACGTTTTCCCTTTCCCCAGGTAATATACAGGAGAGGGGCTCATGAAGAAGAGTGGAAATTACAAATGCACTTCCTGGTTGGTTTGGAGATGATAAAGAGACTGGAGATGTAGCTCTTGGAGAAGGTTCACTGGGAGCTACATTGGCAGAGGGGTTTGTGTTTAGGGATTCTGTAGGGCTAGAAGGAGTAGAATCCATGGTAAATAGAGGGATTATCAGAGGGGAGAGATGAAGAGAAGACGATGGCAGCACAAAACCTTCAGCAATTTGGGTATCGACTTGAGAAAGAGTGAAAGCGAGATATCCTTCAACCTGGCATAATCACTTAAACACCCGCATAAATGGATTAGCCGTTAGGAGCATAAAATTAGGAATGTGAGGGGTCGTTTGTGATAAGTCCAAACCAATTTTTTGATTTTTGAATAAAATCAAGGTTGACCAAAAACACCCACAAAAAATAGCTAGGAATATGATTTTTGACATGCAATTTAATGAGGGATGAATGAGAGTACTGGATATTGGTATAATCATGATTTCTTTTCACAATTTTGAATTTTTGGATTTCAAAACAATATCGAGGATGTATAACAAACACAATAAAGGATATCTCCAAAATTGTACAACCCCAAGCATTCAAAATAGCAGCCCATATCCATGATACAAAACTTCTTAATACTTCCACAAAGATGAGACTCCCACATAATATTTTTCAACACGGAATACTTTGGTAATTATTTTGCAATTTTTTAGAAAAGGACAAAATTTCAATAGGCACATATTATAATTACAGAACATGTCCTAAAATTTATGCCTAACATATGATGAAATCAGATCAGGCAGCATCTAGTCTAATGCAGTCACACACATGTGAAAAATGTCTAGATCATCCTGATGTAGTTCCCAATGTAGCTGCATTGGAAGTGCATTCGTCAAAATTGTGATTTCATGTTCACTTTCTCATTTTTTGTTAATTTCAACAATACTAATCTCCCACAAATTCCATAGGTACTTTATTTCCCTAGGAGAATAGCTCTATTTTATTTCAAGCATATTCACAACATGCCACTTGGAACCTTTCACACTATTTACCAAGGGAAACCATTTTGCGTTTTGATCAACCCATGAAATCCAATGACTCATAGTCTCAAAAGAAAGTTGCTACAAACCTTGTTCATAGGTAGCTTTTTACCATTAGGTAGTTTTCACACTTTTTCTTTCAAAGGTATCCAATTTTCTCAAGATCAACCTATGAGAACCAAAGTTCCATAGTACCAAGATAAAGTGCTACAACCCTTGATTTTTTTAAAGGTAGCTCTTTCCTTTATGGACTTAAAATTTTCAAAACAAACAATTTGGGAGAGAGAGTAGAGAATCAAGGCAAGGATATCACAATTGATTTTGAATGTAAATCCCGTTCAACAAAAGGCACAAACTTGTGAGATGAAACTAGTGTGCCCCCTAAATACTTAATGCAGGGCGCCTTTTTTATATAAATATATAGCAAGTGTAGGGTCACATGGCACACATACCAAGAGATTTCCTAAGATTGATAAATCTCTCAAAGTCTAGACTCTTAGTGAAAATATCAGCCAGTTGATTTTTGGTCCCTACATGTTCAATGCAAATAATACCTTGTTCGACCAAGTCTCTAATAAAATGGTGTCTTACATCAATGTGTTTAGTTCTAGAGTGTTGAACTAGATTTTTTGCTATACTTATAGCACTGGTGTTGTCATAATACATGGTTAACACATTACTGTGTAGGCCATAAACCTTGATCATTTGATCCATCCATAAAAGTTGTGTACACCCACTACCAGCAGCAATGTATTCAGATTCAGCTATGGAGAGGACAACACAATTTTGCTTTTTACTAAACCAAGAAATCAAGTTATTACCCAAGTAAAAACATCCACCAGATGTACTTCTCATGTCATCAACACCACCGGTCCAATCAGCATCACTAAAACCAACAAAGTTGGTATTATTGTGTTTTTTGTATCACAAATCCATAGCACAAGTCTCACCAACATGCCTAATTATACGCTTGACAACTTTCAAGTGAGAGACTTTAGGGTTTACTTGGTATCTAGCACACAAACACACACTATACATGATGTCTGGTTGAGTGGCAGTCAAATAAAACAGACTTCCTATCATGATTCTATACAGTGTATGGTCAACACTCTCAGACTTCTCATATTTGCAAAGTTTGTTGGATGTACCCATAGGGGTTTTCTTTTTCTTTCCATCCTCAAGACTGAATTTCTTCACCAAGTTAAGTGCATACTTGGCTTGAGAGATGAACATCCCTTCATGCATTTGTTTTATTTGAATCCCAAGGAAAAAAGTTAATTCTCCTACCATACTCATCTCAAATGAAGATGTCATGCAATGTACAAATTCCTTTTCTAAGGACTTAGAAGTGGACCCAAACACAATGTCTTCTACATAAATTTGAGCAATCAAGATGTGTTTGTCTTTTCTTTGAATAAAAAGTGTCTTGTCCACTTCTCTCCTTTTAAAACCACTTTTCTCAAGATGGTCTGTAAGTCTCCCATACCAAACTCTAGGAGCTTGTTTGAGACCATACAAGGTCTTCTTCAATTTAAAAACATGGTTAGGTTTATGGGGGTCCTCAAATCCCTTTGGTTGTTCTATAAAAACTTCTTCTTCTAGAATACCATTTAAAAAAGTACTTTTCACATCTATTTGTTGAAGAGTAATGTCAATAAAGCATGAAATGGCAAGAACAAGATGTATGAACTCAATACGGGCAACAAGAGTAAAAGTTTCATCAAAATCCACCCCCTCAACCTGTGTGTACCCTTGAGCCACAAGTCTTGCTTTATTTCTCATTATTTCTCCCACCTCATTTGATTTGTTTTTGAAAATCCACTTAGTTCCAATAACATTCACAGAGGTGGGTCTAGGAACAAGCAACCAAACATCATTCTTATCAAATTGATCAAGCTCATCTTGCATGGCATTGATCCAACACTCATCTTTTAAGGCTTCATGCACATTTTTTTGGTTCAATGGTAGACACATAGCATGAAGCATGAAATTCTTCACACTCAAGTTTAGACAGACAAGACAATTTCATGTAGTTCACCTTACCTTTCTTCCTAGTTGACATTCCATCATGCACATTACCTATGACTTGTGAAGAGGGATGCACTTTCTGAATGCGGCTGGGAATGTCTTGGCTGCGATCAGTCAGACTGGGTTGAGTTTCAGGCTATTCAGGGTTTATTTCAGTATCTGTTAGGTTTTTGACCAATGTAGCTTCCGATGCAGTTTATGATGAAGTTGCATTCGGAACTACATCATGAACTGCATCCTAAATCTCATCCACTGAATTTCCAGGTCTTGTAGATTTTGTATCTTTTGGAGCAGGAACACTGATTGTAGTTGCAGGATCTAAAATTTGCGCAATTGTCTCATAATCTCCAAAGTCTAGCAAACCTGAAATATCATCCTCAACTGTTTTGTGGCCAAGATTAGATAGATCATCAAAAAAATATTCATAGACTTCAAAATACACTTATCACTTTTTGAGTCAAATTTTGAAAGATGATCTTTATCATTGAGCAAATAGCACACACACCCAAAAACATGAAAATATTTCAAAGTAGGTTTCTTCCTTAGTAAAATTTCATAGGGTGTTACGGTGCTACCTGGTCTCAAGAAGACCCTATTTCCTATATGACAAGTTGTGTTTAGGGCTTTCGCGCAAAATCTTTTTGACAAATTCTTGGAGCTCAACATAACCCTTGTCATTTCTTGAAGTGTCTTATTCTTTCTTTCTGCCACTCCATTTTGTTGTGGAGTTTTAGGAGTTAAGAATTCATGAGTTATGCCATTTGAAGCACAATAGCTAGAAAAGGAGGAATTTTCATATTCCGTGCCATGATCTGATCTAATTCTAGTAAGCTTTAGATTATATAAGTTCATAACACGGGTATACCATATTTTAAAAGCCTCAAATGTTTCATATTTTTCTTTCAAGAAAATGACCCATGTGTATCTAGAGAAATCATCAACACAGACAAATGTATACTTTTTCATCCTAGACTCTCTACTTCAATGAGACCCATGAGATATGTGTGGATCATTTCAAGGCATCTAGATGTGGAACACTGAGACGAGGGAAGGTGAGAGGTCTTGGTTTGCTTACCTTTTTGACATGGTCCACATACCTTTGTGAAGTTCTTATCCAGACTAGGCAAACCTTTCATTGCATCATGCTTCACAAGCTCATGAAGTTTACGAAAACTCACGTGCCCTAATTTTTTATGCCATAGATCTGTGATATCAATACTAGCACTGTGATAGGTTTGAGCATTATTGAACATATAGCAGTTGTCAGAAGATCTAGTACCTGTCAAAAAACACTTGTTAGCTTGATCAAATACCTCACAAGAATTCTTATCAAACCTTACCTGAAGATCATCATCACACAGCTGACTGATGCTTATGAGGTTGGTCTTAAGACCTTTAACAACGTAGACATTGGTGAGCTTAGGAAGTCCATCTACATTTAAAGTGCCTTTACCAACAATTCTACCTTTAGCTCCTCCTCCATACGTCACTGACCCTCCATTGATGTTCTCATAGTCTTTCAAGTTCTCAATAGAACCTGTCATATGCCTAGAACACCCACTATCAAAATACCAAGAACCAGCAATGTGTGATTTTAAAGATGTGAAGGTAACATTGCACTGTTCATAATCAGACCACTTCGCACCGGGACATATATCAAAAGGCTCACAGTACTTGGATTTAGCATTCCTGTAACTGCCTTTGGGAACCCACACTTTTTTAAACGTTTTTGGCTGATGTTTCTTGGAATGTAGCTTCTGATGTTGCTGCATCCGATGCTGCATTGGATGATGCATTCGTTGTTGCATCTGATATTGCACTTGGTTACAAACTAAGTAAGCTTATCTAACCTCTTCCTTATAGACATCCTTTTTAAGGAAACAAAAAGACTGAATATGTTCAGGCTTGTGATAGTAGTGTCACACAAAATTTATCTTTCTTGTTTTAGGTTTTTCAAAGAAGTTTGGATTTTGAAAATTTTGTGTGAGCTGTTTTGGTTCAGTAGAAGTACCTTCACCTCCTTTAACAAAAGTCTTTGGCAGGAATCCAAGCCCAGACTTACCATTATTCCTGGATTTTAACATATCATCCACTTTGTGTTGGCTTGAATTCCAATTTGCCATGGTTTCATTGGCTTTGAAGAGTTCTTCTTTCAAGTCTTCAATCTCCACATCCTTCTTGCGTAGCAAACATTCCAGCCTTGTGATACACTCTTTCTGATCTTTATTTACCTTTTTTAGTGCATCGTTTGTCTTTCCAAGCAATGTTACTTGAAGAGCCCTCTTTTCCCAATCCTTGTACAACTATTTGTAAGCTTCCAAAAGTTCTGATTCTGATTCTCCACCATCTACAGTGACAGAGGAGTTAAAACAGTAAAAATCATCCCAGCTTCTGTCCAATGTAGCTTCTGATGTAGTTTGTGAAGGAGCTACAATCGAAGGTACATCGGCTAAAAATCATGCAAGATCAGATTGAAAGTTGTGTACAACAGTGAGAGTGGTGAGATCACCTGGATCTTCATCATCACTATCACTCAAGGTAGCAGAAAAATTTAGACCCTTCTTTCTCAAGGTGTTTGCACATTGATTTGCATAGTGACCAAATCCTTGACACTCTCTACACTGAATAGAATCAATATTCTTTCCACTGTAAGAAGGTTTTGAAGCAAAAGGATTTGTAAACGGTTTTTCTAGAGTTTGAAAGGAATTTTCTTTAAGAGTAAATTTACCAGAATCAGACTTAAAAGAGGATTTGGAGCTTGATGGTGGAGTTCTGTTTTGACTCTTGGCTTTCAAAATGTTTTTAAACTTAGTAGTCAAAAGAGCCATGGAATCTTCTCCAAAATCAGACTCATCAATTTCCTTTTGTAATGCAAGCAAATCAGGAGAGACATTAACAACAGATGGTAAAACAATGTTTTTCACAAGAGGAGTAGAAGATGATGCACCTTTGCCCTTTTGCTTGATTTGTTCATTTAGGTTTACTTCAAAATTTTAAAGAATACCAGCAAATCTGTCAAAACCCATTTTATCAATGTCATGTGCTTCCTCAATAGCACAAAATTTTGAATTTAACCTTTCAGTCAAAGTGCACATCATTTTGCTAACAAGACGATCATTGGTGATAGGATCACCCAAAGCAAGAGCAGAGTTAGACATATCAAGGAGCCTACCATAATAAGACATGATATGCTCAGATTCATTAATTCTTGTGTTTTCAAATTGAGTGGTAAGCAATCTTAATTTAGAGTCTACCAAAATTTTGAAGAATACCAGCCAATCTGTAAAAACCCATTTTATCAATGTCATATGCTTCCTCAATAGCACAAAATTTTGAATTAAACCTTTCAGTCAAAGTGTATATCATTTTGCTAACATGACGATCATTGGTGATAGGATCACCCAAAGCAAGAGCGGAGTTAGACATATCAAGGAGCCTACCATAATTAGACATGATATCCTCATATTCATTCATTCTTGTGTTTTCAAATTGAGTGGTAAACAATCTTAATTTAGAAGCACGAACACTGGTAGGTCCTTCACACAAGGTTTGAAGGGCCTCCCAAACATCTTTAGCGCACTCATAATTAGCTATTACCCTAAAAGTGTTGGCATCCAAGGCTTTGTATATGACAGACAAAGCCTTTGAATTGAAGGAGACAGTGTTCCTATCGTCATTAGATCAATCTACTTTTTTAGTGATCTTTACATCACCATCATTATCAGTCATTTTTTGAGGAATCCAACCATTTAGAATAGCAAGCCACGCTCTTTTATCAATTGATTTGATGAAGATACCTATCTTCACTTTCCAAATAGAATAATTTGCATTAGTCAAAGTTAGAGAACGAACATCATTCTCATATTAAGAATCCATCACGGCTACAACCAGAATCAACTCTTAATGGCATCAAGAGAAGGCTCTAATACCAATTATAAGAATCAACAGTAGCTAGGATTCACAAAACTGTCAATGCAGTTCCCAATGTAGCTTGTGCAGAAGCTACACTGGAATGCGCATTGGTCAGAAAATTAAAAATAGCGAAAGACTTTAATTATCAAGCAGGAAATAAGCATAAACGTTTACCAAACAATCTACAAGCCTATACTTGTAGATCTACCCTCATGGCCAGAAAGATTTCACTAAATAAGATGAATTGTTTTACAAAAAGAATGTAAAATCACTAAACCAAAAACTCTCACAAGACAACAAGTCTTGGAGAACAAAACCTACTTAAACAAAGGGTAGAGAAAACGTGAGATTAAAAAATCAACTTCCTAGAAACCCTAGGATGACAAACGGCCACAACAGTTCAATGTAGTTCTAGATGTAGCTTCTCTGGTTCCTGCATCCGGAACTGCATTCACTTTCAGCAAATCTGGATTTCTGAATACTCTCTAAATATGCAGCTTTTTTGTGCTCTGCACTCTCTCAGTCTTTACATCTTCTGCCTCTGCCCATGTCCCTTATTTATACCATGAAGGAGACATGCACATTAAGAAGAAAACAAACTCCAACATGTTAAAGGATTGAGTTAGAATTGGTAATCAAATAAACTTCCTCAATTCCTATATTTTATTACCAAATAAACAAGGACACTAGGATACGTTTTTAGGAAAGGAATATTACAAAGATTTTGTTCCAAAAATACTCCTAAACTTTAAGACCAAGAAAACCAAAATATAATGAATATTTTGTTTGTAAAAATGCACCTAAACTTTAGGGCCAAGAAAGGATAAAACAAGACCAAAATAGGTAAGCCTATTTTGCCCTTACAATAGGTATTAAAAAGGAAAGGTATTAAAATTAGATGTGGTACTAAGGGAGGTATCAAATCTGGTACCTACCTTAGTACCACACTTAATTTTGATACATTTTACTGTAACCATTGAAGGGTCCAATACTCTTATATATGTATCAAAATTTGATTTTGACCCCTACCATTGGACTTGCCCTTATATTGGCTGTTAAAATCGATTTTTATCCCCTATAATACATATTCTTATCTTACAATCCGGTTCAACCCCCTTGGCCCTTGTTGTTACAATATTTCAAGATTGGCTAACATTTTAGATACAACTATAAATTAAATTAAAATAACAAATTTACAAATTATCTTACAACATGTGGATGGTTATTATCTTTTCACTCTATATCTTTTTTCCTTTCACATTACAAAGTCAAGCAATCACCCCTCTTTTTACTCTCTTTTTTTTTCTATCCTAGTTACAATGTCATCCCTTCTATTAGTTATTACTAAAATAGAAGTCACTGCTGCCACATGTCAGCTTACTGTGAAATGCTAGAAGGTTTAAAGGGAACTAGTATTGCCATGTGGCACCTCTCTATGAAATGATAAATCTTATTTTGTGATTTTTTATTAATACTTAATGATATTTTGACAAATAAATCTTTTTCAAATTCAAAATTCAAATTATGTTTATCTTTTCTAAACAATATTTTTCAAATTCAAATTATGTGTATCTACTTTAAAGAACTTTTGTTCCTTGATCTATAAATAATGTTAGACGATTGAAATTTCTAATTCTCCATCATCTGTAAAAGAGTTTAATAGGCGTAATTCATTCCACTAAGAGCACATTGAATGCATAACTGTATCGTGGTATGAGTTAAAAGTAATATGTAATGAGTTTCTTCTTTCCCAAAACTTGGGCTGCTATGATGCAATGAAATTGTTTTAGAGTAGAATCATTGCAGTGATTTTAGTATGAAGAGTGAAGTTTAATGGTCGAGTTTGACGTAATAAGTATGTTACGTTTAAAAATCGAATCATTCTCAATATCAACTTCATGTTATTATGTTTTTAATTAGGTAGGGTGCATAATAATTTAATGAGGAATGTTGGGACAAAAAAAAAGACTTACTATTTGAGTTTATCTATTTGGAAAATGTTATCATTCAATATTGCACAGACGTACGTGGGTTGAGAATGAGGTTGCATTCACTCCTACCATGAGGGAAATTGTTTGCATGCTAACAAATCCCCTAACTCTCCTCCTCATCACCTCTTGGCTCTGTGAAGAAGTACTAAAGAAGTGGATTAAGCTTAATGAATATATAATTTTGTGTATACCAAAAGCAATCTTTGAGATTATCATATCTCATATTTCTATCTCTCTTTAAATATAAATATTCATATATCTTTATCTCTTTTGGAGTACATTCATTGGATAATCCACATTGTTGACATTCTCATAGCAAGTTTTGTTCATTTATAATTTTTTTTTTTTGCTTTCAATATTTCAGATGTACTTTGTCTTTGCTTAAATCTCTTTCATTTTTTTATAATATTATTTGCGATCATAGTTGATGTTTATAATGAACAACAACATAACTTTAAAAAATTTGGAATTTCATTTTTATTAAATTGTATTTTTGACTTCAACAAGAGATACAAAGATATATGTTTACGTACATGTATCTTATTGATTATAATACATACCGATTATAGCATGCTTTAGAATTTTTTTAATATTGCTATATAACTAATGCATGTGTGTGTGTGTTTTAATCGATCATGCATAAATTTTCTTTCAACGAGACATGCATGGAGTAAGGACAGATTGAGAGTTGTGCCGACTATGGACATGCATATATCACATATGATTTTATTTATTTACTTTTTAAATATATTTAGTTTGTATAATTTTTTGATCATAATGAAATCTTTCACAAGATCTCCGAAATAGAAAAACATAAGATGTTTCTAATAACATCTATTATATAAAAGAGCTCAGGTAGTTACAAAAAACTATTTACCAACCAGGATTTGTATTTACCAAACACAATCACTGGCCAGGATTTATTTTCACGGATCTATAACCGTTTGTATCTATAAAGGTTTTTGATGTGACAAAATCACAGCTTAGGCCGTCCTTGAGTTGGGTAGGATATATGGGCTTTGGATCACCTTCTTTGAGCTTGTTAAGAACACAAGAAAACCTGAGTGGAAGTGCAAGGCATGGCCTCGCGAAACCTTCCGGCGTGAGAGTAAGTCTCGTGTGTAAGCTTGAAAGCAAATCGACAGAGTATCGAGGCTCAAGAAAGTATTTGTACCTTGTTAATGATGATGGAGAGGTATTTATAGGCCCTCAAGGTGATTGAATCCGTCTAGGATTCAATTTCCATAGTTACCAAATCAATCAAGGAGAGGATCCCTTGATTCTAGACATGATAGGCGGCTGACCGCGTAGATGTAGGAGCAGATAAGGCAAGTATCCTGCTCAAGTATGGAAACCTTTGACTTGTCTTGGAGAGCAAGCCTCCGGTACTTCCTACTTGTTATGTGCCGGGCGGCAGGCTCGCCGGCTATTCCATGTACATCAAGCGGTGAGTCAAGGGACGGCCCCATGGTCAAGCAGGCCAATGCTCGGCAGTTTGGGCGGATGAATTTGGCTCCCTTGCTCAGTATGAATGTGGTGTTCGGGTATGACCCCTGGTCGGACAGGCAAGGCCTATGCTCGGCCAGGTCTGGACGGGATTTGCACTGCTCGCTACTCGATGCTTCTATTACTTTGCTCGCTAGGCCTGTGGGCCCCCTATGCACTGTGCTCGTGATTGGCACGTGATGCTAGCTCGTGCCTTGCTCGTGACCCGCTTGGGCCGGGTATATCAGTTTTACAGTTATTATTTTAGAATTTTACAGTTTTAGAGTTATTGTTTTATGGTTTTACAGTTTTACCGTTATTTTTTTACAGTTAATTAATTTCCACATTATCTGCTTCATTTACCGTTATTGTTTTACCGTTATTGTTTTACCATTATTGTTTTACATTTATTGTTATCGTAATTAACTTAATCAATTTAATTTTTTTAGCCCGCAATTTCGTATACACATTTAAAAAAATTAAAAAAAAATCGTAAATTTTGTAATTTGATATATTTATTTTTTTCTTTTTAACTGTTATCGTAATTAACTTAATCAATTTAATTTTTGTCCGGCGTTTTTTTGTTCGGTCCACAATTTCGTATACAAATTATTAATTAATCCCTCCGTTATGGGCAAAGAGGCCCTGTTCGAAAGTCAATTTAGTAGTTTATTAATAATAAAATGACATTTACGGTTTTACAAATATTTAGTTGTAGTTTCTTAATTGATTGCTATCGTAATCAAGTGAATCTCAATTTAGTTTATGTCTAGGTTTGGAATATTTGTATTTTATTTTTTTTCTTTTTAATTGTTATCGTACTTAATTTAATCAATTAAATTTTTTTCGGCCCGCAACTTAGTATACAAATAAATTTTTTAAAAAAAAATCGTAAATTTTGTAATTTGAAATATTTGTATTTTTTATTTTTAAATGTTATCGTAATTAACTTAATCAATTTAATTTTTGTCCGGCCCGTTTTGTTTGTTTAGCCCGCAATTTCGTATAAAAGTTATTAATTAATCCCTCCGTGGTAAAGACGTCCCGTTTGAAAGTTAATTTTTTTTAAGAAAATAATAATTTTAGTAGTTCGTTAATAATAAACTGACCTTTACGGTTTTACAAATATTTAATTGTAGTTTTTTAATTGATTGCTATCGTAATCAACTGAATCCTAGTTTAATTTATGTCTGACTTAGATTTATTTATAATGGAAAAAATGTATTGCATCTCATGGAAAATTTGACAAAGTTATTAATTTGGTTTCCATTGTTGTTAAGTAAGAACCCTCAGAAGAAGAAGACTGAGTTTTCGTTCAATAAAATTTTCTTTTCGTATTTTTACAGTAGTTACAATTAAAATATTTATTTCTTGGTTTTCTTATGAAATAAATATCATAGTAAAATGTTTTATTTTGTTACGTATTTGAGTTTTCTCTCATTTTCGTTGTGTAGTATACATATATCTAACCCCTACAAATTATAAGTAAATATTAATTTATTTCTACATTATCTGCTTCATTTATTGATAAATTTTCAAACTGGTGTCGTGCTATCGACACAAATAAAAGTACTAGTACTATTAATATTTTGACATCATAGGAGCATTCACAGTTTCGCACCCTATAAAGCATTCAAATATACATTAATTCGATCTCATATTGATTATATGAAATAAGCGCATAAATAAATATCTCGATTGCAACGAAACCACTTTCTTAAGTTGGACCCGTAAATTTTGAAGTCTTGTCTGTTACAAAATTGGTACGTATCAGTTATTTTATTTTTAGCAGTGTTCTAAAATTTCCCGCCTAGGCGCTAGGCCCCTCTCTACCGCCGCGACTTTCTTAGTTCTCGCCTAATCGACCAAGTCGGTGTCTACGCCAAATCTTACCGACCTTAATTTATTTTTGTAGCTTTGATTTTGTGGCATGTAGTGACCGGAGAAGGAAGGGAGAATGGTAATGGTGAGGCAGAGAGGGAGGTAATGGGGGGCGAACTGGCGTAATATTTTTTTTTTGTTTTTAGTTCTAAACTTGGCTAGTTTATTGCTTTGGGGTTGTTGAGAATTGAGATTAATGGTAGGTTTTTATATTTTTGTTCATTTTACAAATATAGACAAGTGTTTGATAAAATGACAAACGTAAAAAAATTAAATTTGTAGTCCCCTAGGCGTTAGGCGCTAGTGTACCGCCTAGCGGCCGCCTAACGATTTTTAGAACCTTGATTTTTAGACGTTTTAAAAGAATCTAATTCTTAAATAATTATTCTATTTTCTTATTGTTTGTTCCATAAAATTGTCCCTTTTTAAAACATTTTTTTCCTTAGAAAAGTATTTTTACCTCTTTAACTTATTTTTTTCTTTATACTTTAATTATGCCTACATATACAAGAGTTTTAAATGAAGAGTAGGTCTCCTTTGTGACAATCTTACGGATTATAATTCATAAAATAAAGCTCTACTCTTACACAACTCAACTCACTAACACATATTGTAAGGATAATATAAGATCGTCATATTTTCCACTATTGATTTTATTGTTGTGTCATTTCTTGGTCCAAAAGCAATGATTTTAAATATACTTCCAAAAGCAATCAAGAGTCCATAATTAAGTTGAGCAAAATCTTTGGTAAGATCCTTCAATTATACTCCCTACGTCCCTAAATTATCGTCCTCCTTTCCTTTTTCGTCCATTCAAAATAATTGTCCAGTTTGAAACTTTCTTTTTTTGAAAGTGTTTTTTTACCATTTTACCCTCTTTAAATCATGTGATCTACCCAGTGGGACCCACCCTAAACAATAATTAAATTGTCTCTCCCCCAAATTGAACCGTCACTGATCAGTCATATCCCTCTCCCCCCCCAAACCGCCTTCCTCTCTCTTCTCTCTTTGACTTATTGGATGATAGAACTAAATTCTTTACCTTGGTGGGATATTTCCATGACGCTCGTGCCGGAGCCGCGGTAGTTGTAGAGCTCGGATTCCACTTTGTGGATGACGGATTCAGGAAGTGTGGCAGGGCCCGTGGCGAAATTGAAAACGTGGTCTGTGGGTTAGGAGGTTGTGGTAGCGCGATCTTGGAAAATGGTTGCGGAGCAAGTGATTAACACAGATTTGAATTTGAGGGAGAGGAGGCATGATGGGGTGAGGTGGGTAGTGATGGAGGTGGGGGTTTCAGAGAAGGGATTGGTGGGGGTTTTGAGGAGGAGGTTAGAGTGTTTAACGTGGAAGAAGATGTCGAGGCAGGGGTTGCCAAAGGAGTGGAAGGTGGGGGATTGGTTTTCTATGTAGTTGGATACCATAAGATCCATGAAATAATAAGATATTGAAGAGGTAGGTGGAATTTGGGATGCCATGGGGGTTGGTTTAGGATGATAGATCTAGGGGGTTGGAGTATAAAGTATTGTCAACTCTCTTTCATTGATTGGGGGCAAAAGTGGAAATTGATACAAATATCAATATTAATAATCCAGTCAATTGTATTTTCTTAAACGGTGCGCCGGGTCAACTAGGACGATAATTTAGGGACGGGTGGACAATTAGGAAACTAATTTAGGAAACAAATCTTTTATTTCCTAATATTATATTTTCTTAGAGTTGTTGGATTCTTATTCTTATTTCCTAATATGACTATGTTACTGCCAAAGAAATCTGGGATGCTCTCGTTGAATACGTCGAATGAGACCAAAACACCAAGGACAACAAACTCTATGACTGTATACAAGAGTTTGATGCCTTCAAAAAGGACCCAAATGAATCATTGAAGAATGCTTACAATAGATTTCTCGAGGTAAGTAATAGATGCTCTTCTCCTGGCAAAGTTTATAGCATGAAAGATTTGAATATGCGTTTTCTTAATAGCTTGAGAAGTAGATGGCATGTAAAGGTCACAGCCATAAAAGAAACAAGAGATTTGAACAAAACTCATATACGTAGTCTTGCTGCAAGTAGAGCTGTCAAAATCGAGCCCGGCCCATAGGCCCGGTCCAGCCCACCCGACTTTTCAAGGGCCTGGGCCTCAATTTAGTAGGCCCGAAAAAACCCGAGCCTCTTTGGCCCGGCCCGCTAGGCCCGTGTTCGGCCCGAGCTTTAAAAGCCCGGCCCAGCCCGATCATAAAGTTAAACACTTAAACTTAATTACAAAATTAAAAACTAAAACATAAATCTAAAAAGAAAAAAAACTATCAGACATTCATTTAGACCACTTTTTTTCTTTTTTTTTCTTTTGGTTAGATAAATTTATGACAGAATATGATCTATTTCCAAATCATTGTTCTTTTTTTGGTTGAAACTCATAATCTAAATTGATGGAAGTGACACTTACAAAGAAGAAATGAAGTTGATCTTTCAAGTTCTAATCTAGTTTAGTATGGTTGTAGTTAATAATTTTATCGAAACTGATCTATTTAATTGAGTATCTCTATATGATATTAGCTAATAAAAAGTCTCAATAGTATAAACTTGATAAAATAAAATAAAATTAAAATGCTAGATTGTGTCGGGCGAATAAAAAAAGAACATTTGCTAGTTAGTATGGTTTTGCAAACTAGAACCCGAAATTTTTTGTCTATCCTTAGAAAACACATATTAAGAAATTGGGGACAATATGATGAACTTCAATTTGGTTATAAATTTTTTGAAAAAAATATCCTTCAAGTAGCACATGTATTTTTTCTTTGATCTGTAACATTATTGTTTTTCTAGTTTCTGTTTCGTTCAATTGTTGAAATTACTACATTTGTTTATATTTGCTTTGGTTGCACTTTTGCTTTGTAATTGTGTAAGTTAGGCTAGTAAGTATGTGTGTGTTTGAACTTTTGATGTGTTATATAACATTTATTAGCTAATTTGTGAGTTTTTTTAATAAAAAAAGTATTTATTTTTTTGGCCCATAGGCCCGAAATGCGCATGGGCTGGGCTTGAGTTTTATAAGGCCCGACACTATTTCGGGCCGGCCCGGACGGCCCACCGTCAAGCGAGGCCAGCTTCCGTTGTGACTCTAGTTGCAAGTCTAAAAAATTATGAAAAGGAAGTTTTTAAAACTCAAGAAATTAAGAAAAACTTTAAAGGTATCTCTTTGCAAGCTGGAGAAGAGACACCTAAAACTTCTACATCTCTGTCAGATAATGACTTTGATGAAGATGAATTTGCTGCTTTTATTAGACAATTTAGAAAATTTAAATCTTATAAAAGGAACTTCCAAAAACCTTCTGCAAGTTTTCAAAAACCTTCCTCAAATCTTCAAAAACCTTCCTCAAACTCTCAAAAACCTTCTTCTTCAAATTTTCAAAAGCCTTACTTCAAAGGAAATGAAAACAATGATGAGAAAGAAAAGTTGTGTTTCAACTGTAGAAAACCATGTCATTTTGCCTCAAACTGTCCTTTTACAAAAAAATGAATATTACAAAAGAGCTCCCAAAATTTTTGAAAAACAAAAGGGTTTAGTTGCTGAAGATCAAAATCTTGCAACATGGATTGAGACAGATTCTGAAGATGAATATGTTGATTTTGTGCAAGAAGCAAATCTGTGTCTTGTTGCAAAATCAGCTATATATGATTTAGAAAATGATTTTCCTAGTCCAAAATATTCAAATGAGTCTGATAATGAGTTGCCAAGCTCACCTATTAAAAACCCCAAGCTGACAAAGGTTGTCAAATCTGATCGGTTTGTGCTTAAGAAAATAGGAAATGGTTTTTATGGACAAGGAATAATAATTCAGCCAGAAAGAAAAATCAAGTCAACTTCTCCAAGAACTGCTGACATCAAAATAAGCAATATGTCAAAAAAGTAGGAGGAGAAGGCTACTGACACAAGTGTTGATGATCTACTGGAACAAATACAAGAAATGTATTCCAAGTTTGAAACACTCAAAAGAATTCATGTTTCTTAATCTGGTGACTTCAAAATAATCTCTGATGAAAACTGTGAGCTTCAAAAGATCAATGAGCTTTACAAAGTACAACAAAATGAATTGCTGTAACTTAAAAGCATTAATGAAAAACATGAGATTCAAGCAAAAATCTCAGATGCCCAGATTGCTGACCTTGTAGAATAAAGAAATCTTCGACTGACCAATGTTGTTGATACTTACTCAAAGTCAAAAGCTGCTGTTGAGACCATCATAAATCAACAGAAAAATCATGAAGACCAACATGGTCTTGGATATTCAAAAGATGATGGAAACCGTGAGATCAGACAGTCAAATGGTAGACCTAAGATTCTGTTAAAAAAGGATAAGGGATTAACTTATAACAGTGTACCTTTCAAATATCCCAAAAGCATGAATTAGCTTAAGAAATCCATTAACAAAAAGAATAAGGTAAATAATGACAGTTGCCAGTCTTCTAGTTATAAGCTTAAAAAATTGTCAGCTAATACAATAGCTGTTAAATGTTAGCCAACTAACAAATGTCAGCCAACTGACAAATGTCAGCCAACTGACAAAAGAGGAGGAATTTGAAGGAAGACAACTGACAAGTTCAAGCCAATCAATTTTGTTGCGGCTAAGACTTCTAAAATAAGTCAAAATGAATCAAAGAATTCACCTTCAATGACTGATAAATCTGGTTATCACAAATGTAATATTTGCTCTACTTTTGGTCATCAGTCTCATGAATGCCTGTTTAGATTTAAACCTACTGACAAAGCCAAGATATCTAATTTTAGGCAAGTTTGGCTACCAAAGAAAACTAACCCTTTAGACCAAAAAGTATAAAGAGTACCATGATTTAAATATTCATATTTCAGGTATGCTTAATGGCAGATAATCAATCAACTGACACATGAATATTAGACAGTGGATGCTCTATACACATGACTGTGTCAGCTGAACTCCTTACCAACATTATTTCAGCCAAAGGACCTTCTGTCATTTTTGGAGACAATTCACAAGAGAAGACTATAGGTTATGGATCCATTATCAGGGGATCTATAAAAATTGAACATGTTTCTTTAGTTCAAGGTTTGAAACACAATCTTTTAAGCATCTCACATTTCTGTGACAAATGTATGAGCTGCTCTTTCTCTTCTACTCATTGTTTTATCAAAAACAGCATCACAAATGAAGTTTTACTTACAGGTTCCAGAAAAAGAAATGTTTTTGCTATTGATTTACTTGCTTTAAATCACAATACTCAAATATGTTTAGTAGCAAACAATTCTTCAAAAACTTCATGGCTTTGGCATAAAAGACTTTCACATTTGGATTTTAAATATCTTTCAAAACTCTCTAAAGGAGACTTAGTGAAAGGTCTGCCATCTATAATCTTTCCTTCTGATAAAAAATGTGATGCTTGCATTTTAGGAAAAATGGCAAAAGCTTCTTTCAAATCTAAACCATGTCTTTCAACCAAAAGAATTCTTGAACTATTTCATATGGATTTTTGGTCCCATTACAACTGCAAGCTTGGAAGGAAATAGATATACTCTGGTAGTTGTGGATGATTACTCAAGGTACACATGGGTTGAAATGATGCAATCCAAGGATGAAGCTTATGACATTCCCACTTCTCTGTTCAGAAATCTTCAAACTCAAAAAGAATGTGAGATCATAAGTGTAAGATCTGATAATGGTACAGAATTCAAGAACCTTGGCATGGATACATACTGTGATGATCATGGCATTGATCACAATTTTTCAGCAGTTAGAACACCTCAGCAAAATGGTGTAGCTGAAAGGAAGAACAAGACACTAATTGAAGCAGGTAAAACAATGCTAGCTGAAGCAAACTGCTAAAGTACTTTTGGGCAGAAGCTGTCAACATAACCTATTTCACTCAAAACAGATCTCTCATAAACAAATTTCATGGAAAGACCTCATATGAATTATGGAGAGGCCCAACATTGCTTACTTTAAAATTTTTGGGTGCAAATGCTTCATTCACTACAATGGTAGTGACCACAGAGGTAAATTTGATGAAAAAGTTGATGAATGTATTTTTTGTTGGTTATGCCAAACATAGTAAAGCCTATAGAATTTTTAACAGAAAAAACTCAAATAATTGTTGAATCTAGGCATATTACTTTTGATGAATTTAATTTACTTGAGTCTGCCAAGACTCCTGATGTTACTGACAATTTTGAGATTTTTGAGACATGAAACAATGGTAGTTCAACTCAGAATAATCATTCATCTTCCATTCCCCCAGCTGTAAACTTAGATATTCAGAATGAGCCTCAGCAGGCTAATAACTTCCAGCCAGCTGACAATCCAAATCCTGTCACAGCTGACCAGTCAGCTGACATACTTGCTTCTGAAACTATTCAGTCAGCTGACATTCCTCTTTCTTCACCCTTACCTACTGAACCCATTCCAGTCCTTCCCAAAGAAATTAGAGAAGCTAAACATCATCCAGTTTCAAACATCATTGGTGATCTCTTTGCTGGCCTAAGAACAAGAAGCAATTCCAGAAATGAAACTCTTGATTCACATGCTTTTGTCTCCTCCATTAAACCCAAAAAGATTGATGAAGCATTGGAGGATCCCCAATGGATTGAGGCCATGCAAAAAGAATTAAATCAGTTTGAAAGATGTTAAGTTTGGGAACTTGTACCAAGACCCTTAGATCAACAAGTTATTGGAACAAAATCGGTGTTTAGGAACAAGTTGGATGAAGATGGAAATGTCACTAGGAACAAAGCAAGATTGGTAGCCCAAGGCTATAGACAGGAGGAGGGTATTGACTATGATCAAACATTTGCTCCTGTAGCCAGGTTGGAAGCTATTAGATTATTTATTGCCTATGCAACTTTCAATGATTTCAAGGTCTATTAAATGGATGTAAAAAGTGCATTTCTAAATGGTGACCTACAAGAATAAGTCTTTGTTGAACAACCTCCTGAATTTATTGATATCAAGAAGAAGGACCATGTATAGAAGCTAAGAAAGGCACTTTATGGTCTCAAACAAGCTCCAAGAGCATGATATGAAACTCTATCAAAATTTCTCATGGATAAAGAGTTTCAAAAAGGTAAAATCGATACTACTCTTTTCTCATTAAAGCACAAAGGTAATATCTTACTAGTTCAAATTTATGTTGATGATATTATTTTTGGCTCTACTAATGAATGATTTGAGAATCTTATGAAAGGAAAATTTAAGATGAACATAATGAGAGAACTCACTTACTTTCTAGGTTTGCAAATTAAGCAAACTGAAGAAGGAATCTTTATTCATCAATCAAAATTCACAAGAGAGCTGATCAAGAAGTATAACTTGCAAGAAGCAAATTCAGCAAACACTCCAATGGGAGTTGAATGTCACTTGGTCAGTGATGAAAAAGGTAAACCAGTTAATACAATTGAGTACAGAGGTATAGTTGGATCTCTTCTTTATTTAACTACTAGTAGACCAGACATTATGTTTGTTGTGTGTATATGTGCTCGATTTCAAGCTAACCCAAATGAATCTCATATGAACTACCAAACATATGATATTTTAACCCATCTAGTACATAGTTTTTTTTTTCAACCACAAAAGGTTATTTTTCGAAATATTATTTCGAAAATATCATTGTCTTTTTCAACAGCTTCGACAAATACATTGGATTCGAAAATCATCATTGTTAGGTAATGCCCTTCGTGGGGGTTCGGGGGCAATGCCCCCGAAAGGTAAATGATTTTTTTTTTCATTCATTAAGTATGAAACTGTAATGAATATGTGCTGAATTTAAAGATTTTTCAGTAGGACGAAGACGGAATAGGAGAAAGCAGAAGGCTTACAACTGAAGATATGAATATGTGTCGGGTTTAAGGTTTTTTTGTATCGCGGTGCAAAAATTGTTTAGTCGCGGTGCAAAATTAGATTTTGTAATTAACTTTTTTTTTCCATTTTATTGATTCATCGCGGTGCAAAAATCCATGCACCGCGATGCATTTCTGTACCGCGCATCACTTATTAAGGGTATCGTAGTCTTCCCCCCCCCCCCCAAAGTGTCATTTTCCGGTTGAAAAAAAAAACACGGGATTGTAGCGATTGAAAACTTTAAAAATTGGACCGACCTGCAATTTCTCAAAAAAAAAAAAAAACACTACTCTTTCATAATAATTGTCCTACTTTTTATTTTCATTCATACTAAAAATTATCATGTTTCCAAAATTTCTTCCATACTTTAAATATGAGTCATATGTACATGGATTTTAAGGTAAAATACATATTAAATTATTATTTATAATAAAAATAATTAGTTTTTCTTAATTTTTGTGCCAAATTAAACATAACAAATAGTCACTGCGTTTCGGGCAAATAGACCCTGTTTGAAAGTCAAACGTTTTAAGAAAATACCACTTTTAGTAGGTCATTAGTAATAAAATGACACTTTCATGTCTAAATTTTTGAAAGTTGACTATTTAAGTGAAACATAACAAAATGGAATAGTTGACTCTTTACCCGGAACGGAGGGAGTATTTGGGAATTAAGGGAGTTCTATGAAAACTTTGCAGCTAGAGATTTTCAAATTTGAGGTATGATATCACCAACTAGAGCTTGTGATATTATTACAAGTTTTAGTATTGGTGTCGTTATATCAAATCTACTTAAATATATATATCGTTAGATCAAATATGTTATTTTTTAAGTAATGACATGAACAATCCAAATCATCACCAACGTAATCATTTAACGACTCTAACACTAAAGTTCATAATAATATCACAAGTTATAACTCGTAATATCATTTGCCTATAGGATAACATTTGTAGCGAAATACTTGAGTAAATAGCAAATATAGAATGTAAATGTGATCAAAGTATTCATCCTGGCGTTCCCAGAACTTTGCCTCTATCAAGTATTCGTTCTTCTCGGTGGCTTTGTTCTTTTCTACCTGAGAATGTTCCGCCTGAGCCTCCTCCTCGTCTACATTGAAGAAGGTGCTCGCTTGGCTGGTGGCGGTTCCTATGTTACGAGCATCCTCTTGGGTGCCTTTTCCTCCCAGTGCCTTTGAAGTAGCGGTGGCGGGATCCATGTTAATTATTTTGCTGGCAAGTGAGGGGGGTGGTATGTTTGTTCCTGGTTTGTGGGAGTTTGTTTATCCATTTCTTATGGTTAATTTGAGAATAAAAAGGTTACTGGAATGGCGTTTCCCGACAATGGAACCACTTGATCACACCACAAAGATGGGGTGACTATGATGGTAATCCACATAATGGACCTGAGCTGACGTGTCCTTGACCAACGTCCACGTCGATGTATGTGGGTACTTGATGTACCGAAGTTGATAGGATATTTGGGCTTTGTGCTTGTTCTTGACCTTTGGTTACCTGAAATAAGACTACCGTTAGGGTGCTGGGGGTTTTCCCAGCTACAACCCTTCGCTGTGAGAGTCAGTAATAAGGGAGTAAGTGTGCCGGAGCTAGGCGTTCCCTTAAGCTTCCGGTGATAGTGTATATTGTTTTATTATGCTTAATGCAATTGTGTATATTTGATCAAGTGAACTTACCTTTTTTTGCAAGGGATGGCTTCCTTTTATAGTAGTGTCCCTTGGGGGGTCATGATTGATGTAGGGGCCCTTGGTCATGGGGACCTGTTGCTGGTCGGCTGGTTGGCAGCTTCATTGTGGGCGGCTGATAAGTCGCTATGTTATATCAGCTTGCATGGCTTGCTCGCATCTTGTTAAGATGACATCTGGAGGTTATGTATAGGCTATATGTTAGGTCTGTCATATCAGAGAAGGTTTGTCGGGCGAGCATGATCATTCCTCGTCTTAGTGGTCGGGTCATGTTCGTTGTTTGGAGTGATCCTCGGTCTGTCGAAGACCATGGTCGATCCCTCAATGGTCGCTGGCTATGGAATGGTCGGCTTTCCTTATATCTGTTATATGATGGGCCCTACCCATGTCCAGTTGGAAGTCACGTGGTCGCTCCACGTAGGTGGACCTAGGTCGGGTCCCTTCAAGTTCAAAGCAACTAGAATGACTGAATGAGTCAAATACACAACAAATTATTCCTAAAACATAGCACTTTATTCTAACATAATCCTACTTGAACTAAACTACTACAATTGCACAAATAATTTAAAAATACTCAAACCAAACTTAATAAAATAAGTACTCATACTTTTGAGTCGAGTCATTTAATACTCGTAAAAAAACTTTAAACGAATTGTACTTTACGTATAAATAAATTTTTTTATTTATGATAATAATCTTTCACAAATCGATCAAATAAGACATTTAACAAGAAATTATTAATTATGAAGTCTAAAAAAAATTATTGATATTTGTCATGCTATTTGAATACACACATGAGAGTATATATGTTTATTTGTGTTTTTATTTAACTATTAACTCAAAGTTATTATATATATATATATATATATATATATATATATATATATATATATATATATATATATATATAAATAGGTAAAAATATGAAAACAATAACTTTGAGATTGTATAGAAGTTAATATATTAAGAGAAAATAGGTCTCATGTTGGACAGTTTTACGGATCAAAATCCGTAAGACAGAGCCCAAAAATGATAATGGGATATGATGGAGCGGACAACCCATCAAAGAAGACCACAAATTACCCCTTAAAGAAACAGATCAAGCAATGAAAGAGAAACATGCGGAATATGTAGGATTCGGGCCGGATCAAAAGGTCCAAACCCAAATCCACATAAAAAAGAGTGGCAGTCAGCCTAGATGCGTGGGCCACGTGGTGCAACTGCACGCTACCACCGCATTAATGAAATTGTTTCATTAATTGCTTTGATGCCCTCTTTCTTTTGGAACATGACTTTCGAAGTCCCTAAGTGTTCAGACTTTGTATTTTAGTCATAAATCAACTTAAAATTTTTGAGCAACTTCATTTTTAATGCAATGTGACACTTTTGGGGTCAAAAATGATGGGTTTAAGGGCAAAAATGACACTGTGAAATATGAAAAAGTGATAATTTTTATTAAATATTAAAGTGACATTTCGAGGACATTAAAAGTGACAATTTAAATGTCAAATGTGATGGTTTTCATTTATAATACAAAATGACACTTTAAAAATAAAAGTAATGCATTTAATGCCTAAAAATAGTACTTTTAAAAAGAAATAAAGTGATAATTTTTATTAAAGAGGCAAATTTACGATTCTAATGCCAAAAATAACACATTTAATGCTAAAAATGACAATCTTTATTTATAAATGTGTGGGGTGACACTATAATTTCCAAAAGCTTAGGGGTGAACTGAGATTTATGAATCTTAACCCATCCAACATGGATAAATTCGTCCAATATATTAAAATCCATAAAACCGTCTTATACAAGATTTGTCATTAAGATATTTAAAATTAAAGATAAAGATAGCAGGCCTCTTATAAAATCGTTTTACGTGCCCTAACTCGTAACCATTTTTTTGCATCTCAATCCACCAACACATGATAATTCGAATCAAAGAAATTTGTTTTACAAAAAATATACGTAAAACGAAAATTTCTATATTTTTGCACGGATGATCATATGGAGTATCATATAAAATGTGACATTTTTTGTCCTGTATATTTCAATGATATTCGTACAAATATATATAAATATTTTTTTCCGTTCACATATCTTTACGCGAAACTTTTTATTGTAACTCTGAGAAAATAAATTTGTATTAAACTTGTATGTTTTTCTTCAACGTGTCTCTTATCTATATTATAAAAGAGTTCAGGATATAAATGGTGGCTCTGATCAAATTGTATCAAACTCAACTGGTGGTCCAGATTGATTTATAAACATGTGAGTTACATATAAACCATTTAGTTATGAGTTTTGTTTGAATTACCCTCATTCACAATTACATATAAAATTGTTAAATTGTGGGTTTTGTTTGAATTACTTCATCAGTTATGAGTTTTGTTTATCCTGAATATCCATTGAATTGATTTCATACAGACACCGTACCTACAAATACTAGTGTTAGTTACTAACAATGGCAGTATATGAACTTGATCGATGGACGAAAAGAATAGAAGCAAGAGCACTGCTTTGGTTTGGATGTGATTACGATATGACATCCAGTATTGCAGGAATTTTGAGTGTTTTGGTAGGCTTCTTGTAGTACTCTAATTCTACATCAGGTAGATGTGGGCCCACATCGAGTAGATGTAAGCCTAATGACCTAAAGTGTTGTATACTCAGTAGGTGAGTATGTGGGTTGCACGTAGCGGACCGGGCTCTCGGACTCTTATCTTACACTTCTTGCAAAGAAAGTCTCTCCTCTGAATTCGTGTGGAGTGGCTCTCTCTATGTTTTCTGTACATTGTTCGTCCATCTCCATATGTACTTTGAAGGGCTTGTCTTATCCCATGGCTCATGCTAAGAATAATACTCCATCCGTCCCTAAATAATCGTCTTAGTTGATCCGGCGCACAGTTTAAGAAAAAACAATTGACTTGATTATTTATATTGGTTTAATGTATAGTTTTCTTTAAAGCTCATGTGTATATGACCCATAATTAAAGTAAGGTGAAAAAGTAAAGATAAAGTGGTAAAAATAATATTCTAAAAAGATAAGTTTCAAACTGGACAATTATTTTGGAACGAACAAAAAAAAAATGAGGACGATAATTTAAGGACGGAAGGAGTAGAAGATTGATTAGGAAACAAAGTCAAAGTATCCTAATTGAATCATACCATTTTTAATCAACCAATTAATTTATCTAAGCAGGAAATCACAATTGAATTTTGGGATCCAACAATACATACTACTGTATTAAGAATTAAAATAATGGAAAAGTGAATTATAAAAAGTAGTCATTAAAAGTTAAATCCATATATATTCACTTTTCTATTACCGCCATGTTGCACACTCATGATTAGTATCATCTTTAATTTGGAGTTGGAGTTGAGGTGGACTAGGTGTATACAAAAAGGTTAATTTGGTTGGCTTCTTTTTCCTTTTTTGCAGGGGATTGCATGCAGATAAGCAAGAAGAAAGGCTTTGTTGGAGACAGATTTTCTAATGGAAATCATTTGGTTTTGGACCTAATAACTTTTGTAACATCAGAGTAATTTGTGGTAGCACTACTTTTACTAAGATTGTGCTTGCGCCTTGCCGTATTGAAAGAAAGAAATATTTTTTTTATTTGATAATATAATATACTATTTGGTAATGATGAACACATATGTTTCAAATCATTCATCCCACCTTCTATAACAATTCATATTTTATTGAATTTCAGTTTTATAAGTCTCTTTATAAAAGAAAAATTGATTGAATATGCACTGTTAAAAATCAATGAGACATGAATTGAGATAGATGATTTGAAGCGAGTATATAGTATAATCATCCCACTTGGCTGCCACGTCCGGTTGTATATGATTAGATTTTGCGGGTAATGGAAACAGTTGGATAAAACTCAAACCTAGTCCCTATATATAGTTGGATAAAACAGTATTCGAAAATGTGTTTACTTGTTCATAAAGGGTGGTTCAGTAATAGACATGAAACTTCACAAAATATAAGGTCTCACATTCAATCCCTTCTGATGCCCATTCGAAGGAAAAAGAAAATGTGTTACTTTGATGATAAGACACAATATCAAAAGTTACAACTTTGAAATAAATAAATACTCCGTACCAAATAGTGTAGTAATTAATAATTATATCAAAGTTACAACTAAGCTACATTCATGCATGCATAATAAGTAAGTACCGTACGTAATTCAGGTATCGGCCACTGCCAGGAGGCAATATTGTCCTCTTCACCGAAATTAAAATTATAAATTGAAACTATCTTTTCACTATATGTGAATCGTGATACGAGGAATTCTTCTTTTCCCTCTTCACTTTTTAACTTAAAAGTCAAATATTGAAATATATATATATATATATATATATATATATATATATTATTAGCCATACAATTAATTACATTAATGTATTTTCTTATACGGAGGGAGTAATTAGAATCACAAAATTGTGAATGGGCATCCAAAAAGTATTATTTTTAAAACGGAAACATTTGGTTCATGCCTTTTGATTAGTTATAAGTTATGTTAGATGCACTTAATAAATATTTAATATAATATCATATGTATCATGTAGTTAATAATTAAGATGATATTCCCTCCGTCCAAAAATAATTATCTTGTTTGAAACTTTTCTTTTTATAATAATATTTTTACAACGTTATCTTTACGTTTACATCTTATTTTAATTATGAATTATATATATATGGGTTTTAAAATAAACTGTATATCAAACTAATATTAATAATCTAGTCAAATGTATTTTCTTAAAATATACATCGAGTGAACCAAGAGCATAAAACATGCACAAAATTATATATTTATCAGATACATTTAACATTAATCCATTAGTAAAATAACGCGGAAACAATAATAGAGAAGGATTTAAACAGATGACTGCGCTGGTGTTTGGATACAATAATTGTATGAGTTGCAGCAGAATGAAACAAAGCAATTTCTGGTGGACCCACGTCTCTCGGTGATATAGTTTTGTGTTTAAAACAGAACTCGATTAAGGTATGGTTAGTGTGACGATGATCGATACGATATAAAAATACGATACAAAATATATGAAATTGTTAATATATTTAAAATAATATTTATTATTATATTTATTACCAAATAAAATAAAATAACACCATAATACGAATTACCATCATCAGATAAGGTCAGCGTTTAGGTGAGGTTAGCATTTAGCAAGGTGTACATAGGGTCAAGTATGCCAGTTGAGCCTTGCTCTAGGATCCAACGTCACTTTCTCTTTAAACTGAGGCCGGCCCAGTCCAGAAAACAGAGCAGAAAAGAGAGAATTAAATGTGGTGGGGTGCAGGGGAGGAGTAATGGAGTATGGAGGTTCACGTGAGAAAGACTAGAACATAAAAATCCAAAACAAAATCTATGAAAGATCCCCTGTGCAGCAACTGCCCACTTCCCACTGTCAACAATAAAAGTGCATTATTTGATCATCAACATCTATTATTAACCCTAAGATCATCGCCCATCCTTCCATTTTTTTTTCTATTCTAAATAGCCGTCTTAATTTTTTATGTTCTACTTCAAAGTGTGAAATTGTGAATAGTTAGGACTTAGGATGGTAATAGGATGTTATCGGTTAATTTGAATAAAATTATTATTTAGTAAATATAGTTAATGGGTAATTTTTGATATTATCCAATAACACTTATTAACTTAATAATTTAATTGGATAATATCTAATTCTATCAATTAATAAATAAGTATTATCAAGGCCGTTCTTGGGCATAGGCCAAAGGGACGACCGCCCAGGGCCCAAAAAAATTAGGGGCCTAAATTTTATTTATATGTATAGTAGATATATAATATATAAATATAATATTAATAAATATAAATAGGAAATATGGAAAATTGTATGGAAATAAGAAACGGAAGCAGAAGCTTGATGCGGTGATGCCGGCAGACGAAAGGTTGATTAGACGGAAGGGCGGACAACGGGACAGTCGGACAGAAGGATCAAGGAGATGGAACGATCAACGGCGACCCTCGAGATTCACTCTTCAGTCTTCCCTATGCATCTATGGCCGCTAGATTAATTTCCACTCCACCTTCAAGCTTTGCTTCAGTTCCATTTCAAAGGCTCAAAGCAAGAAAAACTCTCACAGTCTCACTCACTTAGTCACTCTGTCGTTCCTCATCCACGAACTCGAAGCCGCTAGCGCTGGTGAAGGACCGATGATGCAGGTACTCGTCCAATTTTCAAAAATTTTCCCCTCTTCAGACCATTCTCTGCTTCAGACGAATCATACATTCAGACCCTAAACTCTCAAAGGTCCAAACCCATATTTTTTTTGGTTTAAGGTTTTTAGGGCTCGTAAATTAATTTTTTTTGTTGATCCACAATTTCTTTCCAAAATCACATAGTCTAAAAATTGTTTAAGTAGATAATAGATTATAAATTTACAAATTATTTTTTATATGTTGGTGCAGCATTCCAGCAACTCAGCAAGCAATTGAGCTTGGGGCCCTTATTCGTTATTTTGCCCCGAGCATTTGAAATATCAGGAACGGCCATGGGTATTATCTAGTTAGTACCTAATAATGAATATTATTTATTGTTTTGAATATTACTCACCTACTTATATTATGATTTACCAAGCATAACATATACACACTAACCCACCCAAATACACACGTCAAAAAAAAAAAAAAAAAAAACACACACACAATGATAAGTTAATAACTTAATGTTCATAAATCATAATATTTTCACCAACTTTTCACACTTGATAAAAAATCGTAAGCCTCACTTTCAACAACGACCGAGATATTCTCCTAATTTTAACTTTTATTTTTTTTCCTTTTTTTTACTCAAATAAAAAGTGATATTTGCAATGTTACGTTATTTTTATCACCTAATATTACATATACGTTGATGTCATGATTAGTTTTTCAATTTTTTTCCTTTTAATATATACTTGCTTATTGATTTGACATTAATAAATGATTATGTAAAAGTAATTAAAAAAAATCAAATACTTTATTAAAAAATTAAATACTTACATTCATTATAATGATAAATTATAAATAACAAATAAACATTTTTAATCCAAAACAAAATAATAAATATGTTTATAATAATCAACAATTTTTATGATTATTTGTTTATATTTATATTAACTTTCAAATAAATATCAAAAAATTATCTAACCTAGTGGTAACATGCTTTGGTATAAAGCTATTTGATCCAAGTTTCAATATTGCTAACAACATGTTATGTATCTATTTATATTATTATTTTTAAGTAAAGAACATACAGTGGTGGTGGTGGTTGTTCCATTTTTTTTAAATTTCTTTATCAAATTTCATTTTAGTGGTAGGATACATGTCATATAAGATCAATCAACAATTATATTGAAGAGGTTCATTTTAATTGGATGTGAATAAAGGGAGAAAAATTGCATATGAGTGAGATGTTAATTACTCACAATCACGTAAAATCAAATACAATGTTGTATTGGTGATACTCTAAATGAGTGTTTCCATGATTTGATTAAAGTACCGTGCTAAATTCTGAGAGTAAGTATTTTGTGATACTTATATTAGACAACTCATTAAAAGTATATTAGACATTTTACCTTAATAAATACCAATTATACCCTCACATCACTGTATCTATTATTAACCCTAAATCACTGCCTCAATAATTTGATTGAGAGTAAGTACTTTGTGAAACCGTCGTATGAATCTAAATTTGTATAACGAAATTTCATTATCTTACAATACAATCTATCAACTAGGGGTGTAGGTGGTTTGGTTTATGCCAAAATCACAAACCGAACCGCCTCATATTGGTTCCAACAATCTCAAACCGAATCGAATCGAGTAAGACTTGGAACCGAATCACTCGGTTTGGTTTAATTTGGTTTTGTGGTTTATATAAATTATTTTTAATGAAATTAACCAGCATTAAAAACAGAATTAAATAATAATTTGGTCCCTGGACATGTCGAAAATCAATGTTTTGGTCCCCGAACAAAAAAACAATAGAATTTGGTACCTGGACATGTATTTTCGGACCAATTTGCCCCCTCCCAGGGACCAAATTATAACGGTGGGAGGGGGCAAATTGGTCCAAAAATACATGTCCAGGTACCAAATTCTATTGTTTTTTTGTCCGGAGACCAAAACATTGATTTTCGACATATCCAGGGACCAAACATTATATTAATCCTTAAAAATAACAATAAAAATAACATTTTAATTTGGAATTAACATCAAAATTAGGAAATAACCTACTAACAACAAATTATTATAAAGAAAACAATACAAATTCTAAAATAAATACAATGGAAACAATAATAGTTCTCCAACAATCAAGATTTTGTTTGGTTTAGTACGTGTGTGTATATATATATATATATATATATAATATGAATAAATCAAAGGCCTAGATTATGTATATAAGATGATCCAAATGTTCAAAATAGTTAATAAATATAATATAATTTATATCATATAATTAATAAATAAAAATATATAGCTTAGTTTTGTTTGGTTCGATACTAAAAACCGTAAAACAAACCAAATCGGGTGGTTTTTCAATTTTTGAAACCGAAATCGAACCGTCTTCGACCAAAACCGAACCAAACTGATTTGTTTTGTTTGGTTCGGTTCTATTCCGTGGTTTCGATTTACACCCCTAGTATCAATACACGGTGGGTCGAATCAAGTGAATGTGTATTACATAAAGGCAAAAATTGAGGTAAAACGGTCTTATGGATATTTTTTGTAAGACGGATCTTTCACACCCGACCTATCGTGTGTTGGTGGATTGAGCTATAAGAGAGTGAAGCTCCATCTTACGAATTAAGATCCAAAAGACAATTTTACAAAAGACCTACGTTTACATAAAATACTCGTTAGACCATATTTCCTAAAATTTTCATTGATTAAAATGAATAATTTGGGGATACGAATCCAATATATTCATTTCAACCCCACCGCTTAGTTAAGAATTAAGGTGCTGTTTGGTAGTCAGGAATAAGGTCAGATAATATTAATAAGTCGAGTTGTCTGATGTTTGGTACGCAATAGGTGATCAGGACTAATAGCACAAGTTATCCGGATAAAGTTACTATCCCTTCACTATTAATACCAAGGGTGGTATTATTAGCGCCCTCACAAAAAAAAATTGGGATTAACATTTGTAATCTCTCAAAACTATCCCCGATATACAAGTAAGGATTAATAGAAAGGGCACTAATAGTACTGAGATTAATAATACTGTTTATCCTTGTTTGACTACTAAATAAGCCCTAAGATATTTCACTTCACCGTAAAAAAAAATTTTTATGGGAAAAAACTATAAAAAAATTTCACATGAGAAATGTGTTATTTTTCTTAATAATGAAAACATTGATAACAATGAGAGCAATATGTTGTTGTAATTAATATTAAGGAGAAGACTATTTCTACTATAATTTTTAGTTATTTATTGCATTATAAATTATTATATCAAATAAACACATATTTGAACAAAAATTACCCTTGAATTACTTATCCATAATAAGTTGACAAACAATATTACTTTTCTAGTTGACTAACAATGTTACCTTCCCACATAATTTCTAATTCAAAAAAATATCAAACAAGTGATAATTATTGGTTTCTTATTTTTTAAAAATATTTAATTTAAAACCATAAATCATGAATATTTTATTTCAACCGAATAATAAGTTGACTAAAGTCTTAATATTTAGATTAAACGAAAATAATATATATATATATATATATATATATATATATATATATATATATATATATATATATCAATCCAATAGTCAAATCATATTTTGATACCATGTCTAAAGTCTTAATATCTTTTGTCTGCCAAGAACAATTTATTTTAAATATTAACCATGAATTGATTAAAATCAATAATCTAGACAATACCTACCATATTGTTATTATTTGATATATTTTTATAATAAATAATTTTGAAATTTAATCAATCTTTTTTTATAATAATGAAGTATCTCATATTATCTAAAATATTGGTAGATAAATACTTTTATGAACATAAATCGAGTCATAAACACGATCGAAAAAATATATCTATAAATAAAAACTAAAAATAGGAAGAAAAAAAATGATACTTTGTTCGTTAATGTGTTAAGAATTAAAAAGTAATGTTGAAATAATAAATATATTGCTCAACTTTATAAGACAAGTAACTGATTAAGGTGCAATTTTGTTTTAAAGGAATAATATTTTGTTGTTGTTATTGTTATTATGTGCAACGCAATTGTTATCCCTAAAAGAGAGGGAAAAAAAAACAAAAACAAGTTTATAATCAAACATAAGCTTCTATTCAAACAAAAGTTCTTACACTTATGGCATTAGTAGAAACATTAAGTGTGGAATTTTTGGTAGTAATTTAATTTTGAGACTTCTAGGAGAAACGAATAATTTTGTGAAATTTCCGGAATTTTTTTTTTTTGTATTTTTCCCAAAAATTATGTTTGAAAAAGATTCTCACTCACGTCATAATAAACACATTTTAACTTTTTGCATAAATGAAAAAACAAATTGAATAATCAGTAACATGTATGGGTGAGCTTAGTCCGATTCGGTCCAGATTTTTAGAAAAAAAAAGAAAACTGGAACTAAACTAATAGTCTCGTTCTCAAAAAAATTTAGAATCGGAACCAACTCAATATGTATGAAAACCAAAACATTGGTCCGGTCCAGAACCAATCAAAGATGTATGAGAATCAGGACCGGACCAATGCTATGATTTTTTTACTTTTTCACTGTTTAATACAATTACATGATAAAAATTTTAAGACTGAAACTTCATTAAAAAATAAAAAAAACCTTTATAAAAGTATATTCAACAATTAAAAATATCGAACTCATAAACTCATATCATAACAAACCGGTGGAAACAAAATAATAAAAAGTACCAATTAAAAAGTAGAACAAAGAAAATATTATGAATTATATATATATATATACACACACACACACACTTATATAATAATATTACATATATATAACAAAATAAATAAATAAACAACATATTGGGTCGGTTCGGTCCGGTTCCGTGTTTTTTAAGTTCGAGAACCGGGACCAACCCAAATGTCAAATTTTATGAAAATTCAGATGCAGGACCAAACCAAAGTATTGGTCCAGTCTAATTTTAATTGGTTTGGTCCGATTCCAAGAAAATCCACCACACCACTACTAACATGCTAAAATGTCCGATCATTGTGCAGTCACAAATTCAAGACATGATTATTGTTAATCATAAATTTAAATGATAATAATGACATTATCTTAAAAATCATTTTCAAAAATATATAATGCAATATTTTAATTAGAACAGAGAAGTAAATTTGTCTAGGTTCATCATTTAAGCCAGAATAGCATAGCCCAAATAATACTGTTTTTCTATCCGCTCAAAAAAAAATCCAATTTTAAAATTTAATTTGAAATTGTAATGAAGAATGCCTAAGTCAAAGTAAACATGACATTTGTCGTTAATAATGAGGAAATTGTGTTGCGCCAACTTTCTAAAGATTAACACAACTTTCCAAAGTTTAGCACGGTAGAAATTAATAAAGTTTAGGAATAACGACATAATTTTTTTTATTGAAATCGATATACATGTTGAGGTTTGTCCTTATCTGTGAACCCAGATGATTGAGCCATGAATACATCATTGGATAGATTGCCTTAAAAAAAGACATTGTTCACATCCAGTTGTCGAAGATCCCATCCTTAACAAACGGCCAGTGAGAGAACAAAACGAACAGTAATCAGTTTAACCACCGGGCTGAAAGTCTTGTGATAGTCAACTCCTGGTCGCTGGTGAAGTCCCTTGGCCACTAGGCGAGTTTTGTAGCGATCAATAGTGTCATCAGCATGTCTTTTGATGCGGTAGATCCACTTACAACCAACAATATTGTGAGTATCTGCCGAATGGACTAGATCTCAAGTTCCATTGCGAGCTAGTGCATCAAACTCCTCAGACATGGCCTGACGCCACTTCTCATCTTTAATAGCCTGAGTGACACATGTTGGTTCACTGTCCACTGCAAGTTGAGGCGAAAGACTCAGTTTGATGATGGGTTTGTAGATATTGTTTTTAGATCGAGTAACTATAATTGAAATTCTAGAAACAACGGGCACAGGAACAGGGTCAGTAGACACGGGCACAGGTACAAGACCAAGTTCAGCGGGCACAGGAACATGGTCAGTGGGCATAGTGCTATCCTCGGGCATGGAGCTAGTTGTCGAGGATGGTTGAGCAGTCAACAAAGGACTAGTAGCGGGCAGTGGTGAGGGTGGGTGAGGTTGGTGTATGGGCGAGTTGAGATCAACCACATTATGATTAGTGCGAGAAGAAACTGGCGGGGAGGTACTGGAGTGAGCAGCCGACGGTGTGTATGAGTGGCCGAGCAGTTCAGGAGAGGGTAACCAAGAGACACTAGCATAGGTTTCTGGGCGAGCAAGGCTGGTGGCCGGGGTGGACATTGGAAAGGTATACTCGACAAATAGAACATGATGCGAAATGTACAGATTGGTGGTGCTCGGATCATAACAGAGAAAGGCACTATGAGTGAGCGAGAACCCAAGGAAGACACACGGAGTGGAGCGAGCAACAAGTTTGTGACCGGAGTAAGGGCGAAGTCTAGGGTAGCTATAGACACCTCAATTTCGTACCCCTGGTATGTAACTCTGGCATGTGATATCAAGACCTGTTAAAACTTAACAAATGTCAAGTTACAGGGTTTAAAAGTGCAAAAGATAAAGCAGGATGTGCAAAACAGTGGAATGCATGGGCTAAAGTGTCAAAAATAGCCGAAGTTTGAGAAGCTGGCGCTGCCTAAAGGACTTCCTGGCACCGCCCCCAATTTAGGTTATGGCAGCGCCTAGTTTGAGCTACAGTGATCCCCCAAGTGCTATAGTACAGCTACAGTTCGCGTAAAGTGCAAATCCTCCGGCGTTCTGTACAAGGATTTTGAGCACAAAGGAAGGAATTTTAATTCCTTCGATGTCCCTCTCCCAGCCTATAAATAGAGGCCCCGGGGTTCACTTTGAGGACACACTTAAGACACCGAAAAATACTCCCAAGCTCTCAACGTTGTTGTTACGCTGCGAGTTTTACGAGCGATCGAGAAATAGTGAGTGTCCTTTCCTATAAAGCCTCGAAACCCTGCCAAAACTCCTCCAAAAGTAAATTCAATTGGTTAAAGTGATCCCTAGCCCTCTAGTTAGGTATCCACCTTATTTCCCCGGTCCAAAACTCTCGGAAAGAGCATTTGCTCTGTCCGAGTGAAAAGACCAAATCAGCCAAAAATATGCCCTTGTTCTGCCCAAATTCCGCCAGCAACAATCAAGCAAGCAAGCATAAAAAAGCAATCAGTTGCTCCGCCCGTTTTACGGGTCCCAAAAGAAACTCTCGCAAGCCGTTACTCTGCCCGAACCGCAGCAGCAGCAGCAAAGAAAAAGACTTACTCTCTCGAGAAGGAAAGAGCAAACACCCCACGCTCTAAAAGGTGAGCCTTTAAGGGCGTTTATTTTATAAAAAAACTTTTTTTCATCCGGCCCAATGTAAAAATATAAGCCATTGTGCTGCCCGGGTTATTTTAGAAAATAGCATTTAAAAGAGTCATTATTATGGTAAAATATTTTTAAATGTATTTGCAATTATTAGAAGGAGACGGTTGCAAGTCCGTAAATATCGTAAATATGTATGTATTTGTAGGTAGTTAATGCTTTATTTATTTGCTAGATAAATATAACAAAAAACATACTTTAGCCAAAAACCGCTTTTGAGACCGAAAGGGCGAGTTAGGTGCCTAGCACCTTCCCAACTCGTAACTTAGCCTCCGAACCCGTTTTTTGTATTCTCTGGTTTTTATTTTTTGGTTTTTCTTTATTTCTTCCTTAAAATAAAGATGACGACTCTAACAAAACATTTTGGATCGCAGTGGGGCATCGCAACACTCCTTTCCTGCACTTTCCCGCTTTTCCCTAAAAAAAAGGAAAATGAGAATGAAAGGGTGATGTATTCCTATATCCTGGTATTCCCTAAAAAATGGATAATTTGATATAGAAAACTCAAAGCACTCATTGTGATCCGAAATAGACCATAAGGCAATTTTTATAAAGTCTGTAGCGGGGCTCGCAACATCCTTTTTGGCACTTTCCATTTTCCCCTACACAAGGGAAAATGTGAATGAAAGGAAGATATTTTCCTGCATCCTGTTATCCCCTACACAAGGGATAACCTGATACAGAAAACTCATAGCTCCCATAACGAACCAAAAATTCACTGAAGTGACCGAGGCGTATTCAACGCGCTTTTTGACAACACTCCTCTCGCACTTTTAATTTCGTTTTCCCCTAGACAAGGGAGGATGGAATGAGGCAGTGGTGTCCACATCCGCTCGTCGCATTCCCCTAACCAAGGGAGCGCGGGGCCACAACCCGGGGCACCCACAGTAGCAGAGACAACCAAAGGCACGAAGTTTGGAGTAGTTGGGCGGAGAACCAAAAAGTTTATGGTAGTGAGACTGGTGAACAAAAGTGGGTGGTAGTAGCCAATTTATAAGATAAGTCGTGGTTTGGAAGGCAAAGGACCACAAAGGCAGCGGAAGAGATGCACGAGAGAGTAGGGGGAGACCAGTTTCGATAATGTGGCGGTGGCGATGTTCCGAGAACCTATTGTGTTCTGGGGTATAAGGGGGCGAGGTGAGGTGAAAGATGCCATGGGCAGACAGGTAGGCGGCTGATCGTGTCTTATTTTAATTATTTCCTTGCAAGTGGATAAGACTATTGTAGAACAGCTTGGGAAGCAAGTGTCGAACCACAGAGACAAGAAGGATACGAATGGCAAGAATATCAGTAGCTATTTAAACTAAGGGGGTTTGTTTATTGATTTTATCTAAACTAATTATACTACTAACAAAATAAATCTAATTAAACTACGCAGTAATCACAGTTGTAAAGATCTGATTGAAGAGGAAAATCTAGGATTAGGGTTTCACTTGTATTTACTCTATAGCTTATTTAGATAAAGTATCATTCAATAACTTGGGTTCGTTCACTAAAGATAGATATAGCCTGTCAAACTACCGTTCAGTCTCCATCTCCAAATAATTCATCCATTCTATATCATAGGCACAAGAACATATGGAACCTAACAGTCATTTAGGTTATATATGGAACTTGACCCTAACTTATCACTCTCGTGCATCGATAGGTTCAATTTATCATGACGGTGAGCCAGTGTACGACATATGCATATGTCCGTGCAGGTATCCGCACCTCTAGGCCTTTATTACTTGTGATTCCATTCATTTGGTCAAAGCTAGATAATAAAGGGTTTGATAAACACCATGATCAACAAGAATTGAATGAATAAAAATATATATTAAGCCATAGATTCGATGCAAGTTATCTCCCAACTCCTAGATTAATGGACGTTTAGTTTATCCTTGAAAATGAACTGCACAACGGGATGAAGGAATACATGAATCGATCTTCAAAACTGTAATTATAACAACTAATCTACGTAATACAATCTAATTTCTAAGCTAAAGTTGTTTTCTAACACTTCTTGGACGTCATTTGACTTTGGCTACCGTCCTTTATTTATACCAGGGTGTTGTAGGGGAATAGGAGGTTCAATCCAAGTCAAAACCCCCGTAAAGTCGGTTCTGGGGACCTTGCGTCCGCAAGTGTCTTGATTTGGCTCTTCATATTTCTGCCTACCTTGCGAAGGCAAGGTCTTTTGACCTTGCGGCCACAAGGTGGCCAGAATGTCCTTTTTGCGTCTTTCCCAATGTTGCACTTTGCACCCTTCATCGAAATCTTTACTAAAAGCTTTATAAATCTCATAAATTCACCTAAAACTCTGAAACTCACAATATAGCCCAAAAACACATATCAGTAGCCAAAAGCCTCGTGGAATTGCTCATTCTAAGTCATAAAAGCACCTAATAAAGACATATAAAACACGTCTATCAAATACCCCCAAACTTAAACTTTGCTCGTCCATGAGTAAACAATACTTATAAATACAAAATTAAGCATACAAAAATTAAGAAAATATTTTTGGAGGGTGACACTATTTACACTCCTCTAGAAACCCACAAACTCAAGGAGACTCTAACGAGTGACTCGACTATGCAGATAAATACAAAGACAACTAAATACAAAAGCAGGTAAAAACTACTCTAAAAACAAAATAAACACAAAAATCTTTTTGGTTTCAACCTCAAGTCATAAGAGCATGACATATCAAAGTAGTCTCAGTCAGATGCTCACCAAATGTGTGCAGACTAATCCACAGAACAAACCGACTAATACTCAAACTGCTATCAGTCTTAAAGAATATCTTAACTAAAACAATTTTATTAAGCTAAGCACCACATTCATTAAAAATCAGGATTTAAATAAAACCAATGCAATATAGAGTATGAGATCTACCATCCAAACCCGGTCTATTACAGAAAGAGAGAGCACCAAAGATTTTAAAAACTTATACATCCATCCCATGCACTTCCTATATATGACATACAATGCTCTCCTGCCCCAATTACTTGCAATAGCTAAGATTATGCTAACACAGTAAGCTTGCGAACAATATGAATATAAGGTGGAGATCAATTTACATGCATTACAATCAAATCAACAAACACAAGCATTGGCAAGAAGATCAATAGGTCTTTAATAACTTGTAATGTAAGGCCTTGGTGTAGGGGGATACGATGGAAAGGGAATAGAATACAAAGTGAGAGAGCAAGACTACCCTTTACCCCTAATACTTCCAAGCAAAAGGAAGTTTTTCCCAATTAGGCTAGAACCTGCAAAGAACACAAGTGGGGACTTTTCCCCCAAACTTTTTTTTGTACAATATATCTAACTAAAAATACCTAGTATTCTTTTTCAGCAGAACTTTTGTATCATATTTTTTTTCTTGAAAGCTATGCTTCCATTTGAATCTTCTTGCACTCTTCTTCTTATGTTTCATTTTTCGTCGATTTCTTCCCTCCCCCCCTTTTTTTTGAATGAATATCGACGGGAAAGAAGAAGTCTTCGGAAAACTTTCTTGACTGAAAATTGGTCTCATAAAATTAATTCCCCACCCACATCCTACTCTCTCAAAAGGTAGACTAAAGTGTTTAGGCTTTTAGGGTTAAGTTAATGTGGGTAAAAAGAAACGAAGTCGAATGGGGGTTCAATGTGTGCTTAGCACACTCCATTTTTTTTTAATAAAGTTCAAAGGGGACACTAGGGATATTTTTAGTAAAGGTCGGGAAATATTTAGGCTCAAACGATCCAAAGATGGCCTATATCATCTCTTAATGCCAAAATACTCATGTAGTTTTTAAGAAAGTAAAGCACATAAAATATCATATCAATTATGAAAGTTATGGAATCGAAGATTTAGCATCATTGGATTTCACATAAGCATTCGCTAGAAGAGATAGTAGGGACAATCGAGACTAACATGCAGACATGGTTCGAAAATATGCTTGAGATATATTTAGTAAGAAAAATCCACGGAATCTAACTTATCATGCAATTGACCCTAAGTTACCATTCAATGCAACAATCATGTTAGGACGGCTATTCATCATATTCTTGTGCATATCTTGTTGCTAAAATGAAATGTGTGTTATAAACTTTATAAAAATGTTCTAATCAATCCATAATCATGACTGGTGTAAGTGCACAAAGATTTGGAGAAAATCAAGAATTTTGCAGAATCAAGTAAATTCCAGAATGATTTATGGAAAAGTTATGTGGTTCATTGCATTAATTCTTCATCGACCAAAATGACCATACCAGGACTTGAGGATGGAAATTTTGAATTAAAACATTTTATTATTATTATTATTATTATTATTATTATTATTATTATTATTATTATTATTATTATTATTATTATTATTTATTTATTTATTTATTTTTGAAAATTTTTATAAAAAGAAATTGGAGATGGCCGATGACGATGACTCTTTTGATGGGTTCCCGAAGGAATCAAATATTATAATATTCTGGTCACGGCAACATCTCCTATAATAAGAAAAAATAAAAAGTAAGAAAATAGAGTGAGGAGACGAGACGATAGAGGGACAAAATTTTTTCCCTCATCCTAAAAACGTAGCCCAACTCCACTCTTCCTTAGGCTGGGACTTGCAAAGGCCTTGGGCTTAGAATTCCCCCCCCCCCCCAAAAAAAACTTAAATTCTATTTTGTCCTCAAAATTGAGGAATATCCTATGAGAGGGTTGACGGAGGAGAAATATCAAAAGGACATAGCTGGCCCACCTAACGAAAGAGGAAGAAACTTGAGCTTCGACTCATGGTGAGTTGGAAGGAAATAACGAAGGATGACGAAACTCGGGAATTGTACCAGGTGGTATCCCAAAGTATGTGGAGACATTTTACCCCACCTGGTTAACCCAACCAAAAAATTGAGTCTGGTCGGCACGCATTTGCACTAACTGCTGACTTATCATCTCATTTTGTAGCATGAGCTCCTCCTGCCTATTGGAGATCACCTCCAAGGGATCCTCCTCCTCTGGCAGCTCCTCACGTGGGCCTCTCTCACGTGGCTGGCGAGGGTGCTCAAACAGTAGCGCCCTAGAAATGTCGGAGACTTCCCGAATTCTCTCTGCATCTGGAGTCCAAACAACTCCAGCCCCACTACACAGTCCGGTAATCAAACTCGAGAACGCGAATCCCGAGTTTGTCGTACTACTAATAAGGGTCTGAATTTGGGCGTTGATCAGACGCCCAACATCGACAGACCCACCGGTAAGGATGGTGTAGATCAAGACAGCCTTATTCCAAGACACCGTGTGCTGGTGACTGGAAGGCATGAGACATGCACAGATAAATTTGAACACGGCCTTGGCCGTGTTCGTGAGATGGGTCTCTTCCATGGTGCGGGGGCGGAATGGTGGATTTTGGTTGTAGGTCGAAACCACATCAGGTGTTGCGATTTCCGCATTCAACACCTGGAGAGAAACGGGGTCGGCAATATGGATATTGTACTGGTCAGTACCCCTCGCGAAGTTAGTAGTGTCGAAATAACGATTAATGCTATGGGACGAATAACTGACATTCCTACCCCTAACATCAACAACATCTAGCACCTCGCCAGAAATAGAAATATGCCCGTTGGCGTAGAATTCTCGGACTAAAGCCACAATGGCCACGCCCAGAGCCGTACAAAGATTGCCCCACCTTCGACGTCTGAAGTGGGCAGGGGGCAGGGAGAGCAAAGTCTTGAGCCTTAAATCCCCTCTCAGGGATTATGCTCTTAGAGAGCTTCCTAGTGTAGCTCTCTGATGCCTCAAAAGAAATAAAACGGTGGGCGTCATAATGTTGCTCCTCTTCTTGGGAGCGGGACGTGGACGTGGACGTGGACGTGGACGTGGACGGGCCGATATTCCTACGCTTAGGGGTCATTCTAATAACAAAAATATAAAAATCTACTCTCTAAAAATTTAGATTTAACTAACCCAACTAAAATAATTAAAGCATGCACGTAGACAATTTAAATAATCCTATCACCCTAGCATGCAAAAATTTGACTGATCAAAAATTTAACTAGAAAAGGGATAGAAGATACTTGGATTGTGCTTTATACTTCGACTACAATAGAGGGATGCCGGAGTCTTGAAGCTTAACGCCGGAAAAGATGGTGGATTCACCTTCAATGTTTGAATGGAAGGAGACGGATGATGGAGATGATGATGAAGCCTTGAAGGAGAGCTTGAATCTTGGCCGGAATGGAAAGTTTGGCCGGAATTTTTGAGAGGGAGAGAGAGGCTGCCGGAATGTTCAGTGCTTGAGAGAGGGTTAATTTTCTGTGAATTGCTGCTGCTACCCGACTCTTGCTTATAAAGAGGGCCTTGCGGACGCAAGGTATTTATGCCTTGCGTCCGCAAGGTACTCAGTCGAAGGATGCACGGAAGTTCATGAGGCAGGTCACGCGTTTGTCATTATTAAGGCCTTGCGACCGCAAGGTCCATAGAATGATTTCCTTGAGAGCTGCTTCAAAACTTTTTGGCAGTTTTCGTTTTGGTCCTTCCGTTACGTTCCGTTAGGTCCGTTTCTTTCCTGCACTGTGAAAATTCTACACAAACTTCTAAACTAAAATATTATAAACATATAAATACAACACTAAGATGCTTTTGTCCCCCAAACTTGAATTATGCCATACTGGAAAACATTTAAATTAAATGTCCACAATTAAATAAGACGGAGAACAACATATTTAAATTACACTACGAAAGCAAATAAAATATCATCAAAGTGAGCTGCCTCCCACCTAGCGCACTTGTTTAACGTCTTTGGCTCGACCTAACTACAAACCTATTCTCTCGGGGGTTCATTGCCAGAGAGACGAATGAGTTCTATTGTTCTCTCTACTGGCATGGGTTCAAGGTACGGTTTGAGTCGGTGACTATTAACTTTAAATATCTCATTGGTCTTTGGGTGCTTGATATCAATAGCCCCATTTGGGTAAATTCGAACTATAATGAAATGATCAAACCATTTTTATTTTAATTTTCCTGGAAATAATCTGAGTCTAGAATTAAAAAGAAGTACCTTTAATCCTGGACGAAACATCTTGTTAGCCAGTCCCATATCATGGTATTTCTTGGTCTTTTCTTTATAAGTTTTTGCATTTTCGTACGAATTTAGCCTATGCTCTTCTAATTCATTTAACTAAAAAAAGTCTTTCTTCACCAGCCAAGGTTAAGTCAAGGTTAAGAGCTTTAATGGCCCAATAGGCCTTGTATTCAATCTCTACTGACAAATGACAAGCTTTGTCATATACCATCCGATAGGGACTCATACCTATTGGGGTTTTATATGCAGTTTGATATGCCCAAAGAGCATCTTTAAGTTTTGGCTCCCAATCCTTACGATTTGGTCTCACAATTTTTTCTAAGACTGCTTTTATCTGTCTATTACTAACTTCTACTTGGCTCGAAGTCTGAGGATGATATGGTGTAGCTAACTTGTGAGTTAATTACACCGTATTTTCTAAGGCTTGAATTTAACAATCTATTAGTGAAGTGTGTTCCTTGATCACTAATTATAGCCTTCGGTACTCCATACCGAGCAAAAATATCTTCCAAAAACTTGACAACAGTTTAACCGGCATTATTTCTAGTAGCAACGGCTTCTATCCATTTGGACACATAATCAACAGCAACTAAAATATATTCACAACTATTAGAAACTGCAAAATGATCCATAAAGTCAAATACCTCAAACATCAAAAATTTCGACAACTATATTGACATGCAAGGTGTGGGTTCCCGGGACTGCGCCCGCGCCCTTAGATAGGGGTGCGCGTACGTGCGGATGCGGGACACCACTGCTCTCATTCCATCCTCCTTTGTTTAGAGGAAGACGAAATTAAAAGTGCGAGAGGAGTGCTGTCTAAGATAGCGCGTTTGAATACGCCTCGGTAACTTTCAGTGAATTTTTTTGTCCAATATGGGAGCTTTGAGTTTTCTATATCAAGTTATCTCTTGTTTAGGGGATACCAGGATATAGGAATACATCACCCTTTCATTCTCATTCTCCATTTTTTAGGGGAGAACGGAAAAGTGAAAAAAAAAAAGATGTTGCGAGGCCCCACTATGGATTTTATGAAAATAGCCTTATGGCTTATTTCGGATCACTATGAGTGCTTTGGGTTTCCTGCATCAAATTATCCCTTATTTAGGGGATACCAGGATATAGGAATAAATCATCCTTTCATTCCCATTCTCCATTTTTTATGAGAAAACGGAAAAGTGCAAGAAAGGAGTGTTGCGACGTCCCACTGGATCCAAAATGTTTTATAGAGTCGCCATCTTTATTTTAAAGAAGAAATAAAGAAAAACCAAAAAAAGAAAAAACCAGAGATTGCAAAAACGGGTTCGGAGGCTAAGTTACGAGTTGGGAAGGTGCTAGGCACCCAATTCGCCCTTTTGGTCTCAAAAGCGGTTTTTGGCTAAAGTATGCTTTTTGTTATATTTATTTAACAAATAAACAAAGCATTAAAAGACAGGAAATAAAAGCAAATACATCCATGGCTACATTATTTACGGACTTGCAGCTGTTTCCTTACAATAATTACAAATATATTTAAAAATATTTGGTCATAATAATGACTCTTTTACATAATATTTTCTAACTAAATCCGGGCAGCACAACGACTTATATTTTCTACATTTTGTCGGATTTGAAAATAACTTTTATAAAATAAATGCTTTTAAAAGTTTTACCTTTCGGAGCGTGGTGTGCTCGCTTTGTCTTTCTCGAGAGAGGGAGACTTTTTATACTGCTGCTGTTGCGGTTTGGGCAGAGTAACGGCTTATTTTTTGTGCTTGCCTATTTTCTACTGGCTGAATGTGGGCAGAACAAGGGCTTATTTTTGGCTGAATGTAGAAAACTAATAAAGTTTAGAAATAACGGCATAGTCTTTCTATTTATTAAATCACCTATTTGTAGGGAGAGTTACAATTAGGGTTACAGTTGGAGTAGGGTACAAGAAATCTATACAATGAATGTAACATAATAAGAAAAGAACTATACAAGGTAATTACCACTAATTACTAATTACAAATAAACAAGAATAATAAAATATATTATTCTCTAATAGGCACAACTTGGACGGAGCCCAAAAAATGATAACAAGAAGATTGATGGAGCAGGTACATCAACAAAGATCGCGGGTTATCCGGTAAAAAAATAGGTCAAAATGTGATAGAAAATAGGCAAAAATCCGAAAAATGAGGATGAAACCTGTGGATCGACCCGGATCCACCTACAAACCTCGCAGGGCGCATAAGGAGAGCCACGCCACGTGTCACCTCGCTGAAGGTGACAACACATTAATGAGAAGTTTCTCATTTTGCTTCGGCGCCCGTGCATTTTTAACATTTGCCACCGAATTTTCTTCTTTCCAAACTTTACAATTTCATCTTCTGTCAGCTCCGTTAACCCTCCGTTAGCTTCATTTGCCTTGGGATATTTGACGAAATCTAACGGAATTTAACGAAATGATAAGTGACACATTTAAAGTCAAACGTGACACATTTAAAAGGCGAAAGTGATACATTTTAAGGTCAAAAGTTACACTATCAAGGGAAATTTTTTATAATTTTCATTAACATACAAAGTAACACTCTTAATACTAAAAAGTGACACAATATATATATATATATATATATAATGACAATGGTAGATTTCTCCCTCTAAAATCTCACTTTACTTTTGAGTTACCATTTCACTCTTTCTTTCTCCTATCTTCTCTGGTTGTATTTTTCTCTCTTTAAATATAAAAAATAGTAACCAAAACAAAAATAATAGTTCTGGAGTCAAGAAAACAAAAAGTATAAAAGGTTAGTAACATAAAAATAATTTATGAAACAAGCCACTATAAAAATAAAAGTTACAGAATCAACAAAACAATAATAATTTTATGTAGAGGTTAGTAAAATAAAATAATTTACCAAACAAAAGTTTAAAATAAATTCTTTAAAATATATATGTAAAACAAAAATACGTTAGTAAAATAAAAATATTTGATGGAATGAAAATAATAGTTACAAAGTCAATAAAAAACAAAAACAATTAAAACTGAGGTTCCTAAAATAATAAAAATAATTTACGAAACAAAATTTTAAAACAAATTCTAAAAAATAGCAATGTAAAACAAAAATACATTAGTTAAATAAAAATATTTGATAGAACAAAAATAATAGTTACAGAGTCAATAAAAGAAAAATAATTTAAATTGAGGTTAGTAAAATTATAAAAATAATTTATGGAACAAAAGTTTAAAACAAATTCTTAAAAATATTTATGTAAAACAAAAATACGTTAATAAAATAAAAATATTTGATGGAATAAAAATAATAGTTACAGAGTCAATAAAACAAAACAATTTAAACAAAGGTTAGCAAAATAATAATAAAAAATTACGGAACAAATTTTTTCCGTAAAACTAATTCCTAAAAATAAAACAAAAATAATAGTTACGAAGTCAATAAAACAAAAAAATATAATGGACGTTATTAAAATCAAAATAATTTACAAAATAAAAATAATAGTTAACGTTAAAAATAATTTTGTTATTTTAATTTTAGCTTATTTTCTTCTCAGAAATTTCTTTATTCATAAAATATAAATATAATTTAATAAAAATAATCATTCAAAAGCAAGAACGTATTATAGTTCAGATTATATTTGTAGAGCGGAAAAAAATCATGTTTGTTTAAAGACATTTATTATACAGAGTTTTTGAATAGTATGAAGTATTCAGGGTTGTCAGACAATGAATTGACACTTAAAATTAGTGTTTCAGTAATGGTATTGAGAAACATTGACCATGTTGTAGGGTTGTTCAATGGAACAAGACTAATCATCATAAATTTTGAGGATCACATTGTTGAAACAAATTTTTGAAAGAAACAATATTGGAGAAATGTTATTATCTTAAAATTGTCATTAACTCTATCCGAAGTAAAGCAGTTTTTCAAGTTCCAGAGAACACAATTTACATTGCTGGTATCATATGCAATGACAATTAACAAGTGCCAAAGTCAATAATTGCATGTATGTTTCGTTTTTTGAAAAAAATCAGTAATTAGCCATGGTAAGTTATATGTCGTAATTTTTAGAGTAACAAATTATTTTGGTTTGAAGATATTGATATACGGTGATGATGAGAAACCAACTAATAAGACAACAAATGTTATGTATAAGGAAATTTTTTAGAATCTATATTGATTAGTGATATACTTATGTGTGATTGTTAATAAACCGATCCTCCTTATTTTGTTTATATACGATTTAGTTGACGTGCGTTTAACACACGGGTTTAAAAAACTAGTTAATACTAAAAAGTGACACTCTTAATACTAAAAAGTGACAAAGACAAATTAACATTTTTCGGCCAAAAATGACACATTTAATACTAAAACGTAACCTTTTCGATGCTATAAAGTGACACTTTCACATTTCATGTGAAAAAGTTAATGTTTTCATTTTTAATGCAAAGTAGTACTTTTCAAAGTAAAAGTGACACATTTAATACCAAAAATAACACATTTAAGACTAAAAAATAATACAATTAAGACTAAAAATTACTTTCTTTTAAAGGAAAAATGTGATATTTTTATTAAAAACGCAAAGTGACACATTTTATGCTAAAAATTAACACAATTTATACTGAAAAGTGATATTTTTAATATTAAAAAGTGACACTCCTCATTTATATACGTGAGGAGTGATACTGTAATTTTCAAAAGTCGAGGAGTTGCACTGAGATTACTGAATTTTGGTCCTTTTAACATGGATATGTCCGTTTTACAGATTAAGATCCGTAAGATCGTCCTATAGGAGACCTACTCTAATCGCATGTATCTCAATATTCGACTATAAATACCGTGAAGTATGTAGGTATTTTAGAGTTAACCCTTCAGCTTTCAATGCATTCTTTCTCTCATTCGATAATGGCAAAACCCCTCATTTGACCACTCAACTTTTCAAAACTTGCAAGACGGCCACCGAAAATTTAAAAGTTGCAATGAGGCCACTGAACTAAATTAATGATGCAAGCGTGCCTATATTTTGGATGGCCGTTAGCTCCATCATTATATATGAGTGAAATCCCTATTTTGGATGGCCCTTTATGTGATATTAGAAACCCAAAGGGGTCTAACTGAAAAAAAAAATTATACATGTCATTTTCAAATTTCAATTTTGACTCCCCCTAACCTCTAAATAAGTAGAGTTCAAACCCGATTTTAAACAGTTTATCTTTGTCTCAATTTACATTTTGAAACGTCATCCAACAAAAATGGCCAAAGAATCATCGGCTGTAGGAAAGAAGAAATCCCCAACTACTAAAAAGGCTTCAAATTTACCTCCTTCAACCCTCCATCCGCCTTACTTTCAGGTAATATTTGATTTAATCTTCATTTTAATGAGTTTCATATTTAATTGAACTTGATAATTTGTTTATGTTAGATGATTAGTGAAGTGATATCATCATTGATGGACCGCACAAGTTCGAGTCAACCGGCAATCGCGAAATTCATCGAAGAGAAATATCGGAAACAACTTCCGTACAATTTCAAAAAAACCTTAATGGTTCAATTGAAGAAGTTCGTGAAATCGGAGAAATTGGTCAAGGTGAAGAACTCATACAAGATTTCTGCTACTGAGAAGGGGAAATCAATCGATGTTTCTGCGAAACTAACACCTAAGACAAAAGATGTGAAGAAGAAGAAGAATGTGACTGCAGCAGTGAGCAGTGCACCTAAAAAGGCGGCGAAGAACATGTTGGAGAAGGCCGTGAAGATAAAGAGACAGAGTCAAGTGAAGACCCCGAAGGCCTTGAAGAAGAAATCAATGGGGGACATCGCTAAGAAGAGTGTTGGGAAGGTGAAGAAAGTGGATAAGGCAAAGAGCCCGGAAGCGATAAAGAAAAAGAATAAGGTTTCGGGGCCTGCAAAGGACTCGAAGCCCGTGAAATCTTCACGGGCTGCACCTAAGAAATAGAAGAATTGATGTGTTTTTGTGTTCTCGATATCAGACAAAAGGGTTTCCTATAAATGACAAGTATAATTTTGACCCCCTAATGTTTACATAAACTACTTATATAATTTTTTTTTCAAATGGACCCCTTTGGGTTTTTAATATCACATAAAGAGAATAATTGTCAATTTAAATGGGGCAAAATAGGGATTTCACTCAGATTTAACGGTGGAGCTAACGGCCTTCCAAAATATGAGCACACTTGCAACATTAATTTAGTTCAGTGGCCTCATTGCAAGTTTTAAACTTTAGGTGACCGTCTTGCAAGTTTTTGAAAAGTTGGGTGGCCAAATGAGGAGTTTGCCTTCTATAATATATTTTTCGTTCTAGTTTGTAAAAGGTATCATTATAAAGAATATTATTGTGTGGTTCCAAAACAAAATACACTGACTCTATAAAACTTATTAAACAGAGTAATTTTATATCACGTTATCAACACGAATGCTCTAATCTTAACATTTCTATTGGTAAGAATTTCCGTCAATATGTTTTATTTTATATTACTGTTACAAATTTACTTTAATATACATCGTATATCATTATTATTATGAAAATAATAGCTCAATGTAGACACCCAAATTTCGTACCACTGGTATGTGACATGACATGAAATATCAAGACCTATTAAAACTTAACAAATGTCAAGTTACAAGGTTTGAAAATGCAAAAGGAAAAGCATGATGCGCAAAACAGTGAAATGAGGGGGCCGAAGTGTCGAAAATGACCCCAAAAAGAGGCCCAGGTGCCACCCACATGAAAAGTGGGCGCGGCGCCCAGACCCCCCATGGGTGGCGCTAGAATAGTCCCCCTGCACTGTAGCACTTTGTCTCCGGTACACTCTCTCAAGCGCGCGGTACAAGCTGATAAATCACAGAAAGAAAAATCAAAATGCCAACAGAGTCCCCACTCCCAGCTATAAATAAGAGTGTCCGGCTTCAGTGAATTCATTCACGATTCACTATCTCCATCAGGTGAGCATCTAGGCCACTGCTCACTCGCCGGCCCAGCATACGCCTCAAAACATGCTTGATGACACGGGAGTGTCCCTCAGCAGCCACCAGCACCCATGATAGATATTCGTGGGACAAAAGCATATACTCAGAAAAGGCGTAAGCTGCCTCCCGCGAATCAAAGTCGAGTTGCCACATGTCACGGATGAGGTTGCCCACGTCCCTATTCATCTGCAGCTCCTCAATCAGAGGACGACTCACATCTGGGATAATCTACTCCCTGCCAAACTGGCGAAGGACCCTGTACGCCAGATAGAAAGTAGTATGCTCAAGACCTGGCAAAATGACCTGGGCATGGACCCGAGTAAATATAAAGAAGCTGCAGATCCGCCAATGGCTAACAACCCATATGATCTCCATGGAGCCGATACGTAAAAAGTACTCAATCCAGTCGTGCTCCGAAAAATTCGTCTGATGGTAATGACCGCGAGAGCCATAATTCCCGGGATCATACATGCCTCCCGTTGGCACTGGGTCCATCACCCAGTTAAAATGCTCCTCCGGCCACATATGAATCGAAAGAGGGCTACCGGAGGGAAACATCTCATCACTAGACGCAAAGGCATCCAAGCCAAATAAGGTTTCAGCCAAAATCACCGGGATGATATTTACCTGACGATCCCGAGCCTGCAGCACAAGGTCCACGATCCACACATCTATAAATCCGGATCGGCCCACCAAAAGATACCATCCCATAAATCAAAGAAAAAGAGCAGCCAGTTGGCGCCGAAAATAAACTGGACATCTTCCATGTACTCAGTATAAGCACCGGGAAGCATAACCAAATTAAAGTTGACTCCGTTGTAAAAACCCAAAATAGCCTCGCGAGTTGTGCCAAACAATTCCCGTATTACCATGAAAGGACGCCTCCGCGCATAAGGCACATCAATGGGTCCAGCAGCAGACATCCCCACCATAGCGCAAAATTGCTGGAAGGTGGGACACGTCTTATTCAGGCAAAAGTTAAAAAGGTGGCTCTGTGCTGACCACAACTTGGAAGCTCCCCTCAGCATGTCCCAGTTAATGCGAAGGGTCCGCTATGATAGCAGGAACCGGTACCCGTAGATTTGCTCAAACCATTCTCGCCCATCTGCCCGCAAAGAAAGTACCCAAAAATCCAGAGCATTCTCATAAACCTTTATCTCTAAAGCGATGTGGAAATGAGCAGCCATCTCTGGATAAAAGCAAAAATTATATTTGATAGAAGGAAAGGGAGATTGAGCAAAGGAAAACTCGAAACACTTAAGCAGGAGAAGAAAGCAGGCGAATGATGAAAATATACACTGCCTCGGCTCTCTTTTATACTAAAAGCTGAAGAACCAGATGAATTCTGCGCACAGTGCATGAGCATTATCTGAAACAGGACTGCACAGGAGGAGTCTGGGGCGCCACCCACAATCATTCCTGGCGCGACGCCTACTTCCATTATGGGTGGCGCCAGACAAGGCCGTTCTTGGGCATAGGCCAAAGGGGCGACCGCCCAGGGCCCAAAAAATTTAGGGGCCCAAATTTTATTTATATGTATAGTAGATATATAATATATAAATATAATATTAATAAATATAAATAGGGAATATGGAAAATTGTATGGAAATAAGAAACGGAAGTAGAAGCTTGATGCGGTGATGCCGGCAGACGAAAGGTTGATTAGACGGAAGGGCGGACAACGGGACAGTCGGACAGAAGGATCAAGGAGATGGAACGATCGACGGCGGCCCTCGACCTCGAGATTCACTCTTCAGTCTTCCCTATGCATCTATGGCCGCTAGATTAATTTCCACTCCACTTTCAAGCTTTGCTTCAGTTCCATTTCAAAGGCTCAAAGCAAGAAAAACTCTCACAGTCTCACTCACTTAGTCACTCTGCCGTTCCTCATCCACGAACTCGAAGCCGCTAGCGCTGGTGAAGGACCGATGATGCAGGTACTCGTCCAATTTTCAAAAATTTTCCCCTCTTGAGACTCTTCTCTGCTTCAGACGAATCATACATTCAGACCCTAAACCCTCAAAGGCTCAAACCCATATTTCTTTTGGTTTAAGGTTTTTAGGGCTCGTAAATTAATTTTTTTTGTTGATCCACAATTTCATTTTAAAATCACATAGTCTAAAAATTGTTTAAGTAGATAATAGATTATAAATTTACAAATTATTTCTTATATGTTGGTGCAGCATTCCAGCAACTCAGCAAGCAATCGAGCTTGGGGCCCTTATTCGTTATTTTGCCCCGAGCCTTTGAAATGTCAGGAACGGCCCTGGCGCCAGGAGCCCCCACCACTGTTCTCCGAGACTGCTTGGTATCCTGGTTTCGGGCCCCGACCATTCCACTGCCAACTTTGTTTAATCACTAGAAACGAAAGAAAATGTTGAAGCTATGCCATAGCCTCGTCTGCCGAATTGAAATATCAAACACAGGAAGAGGCGGCTACCTTTCTTCCCCCACAGAGTGCCAGAAAGGCCCGATTAAAATCTGAAGGTGTATCCCTCTAAATCTCCATCCATAAACTACAGTGTGCCGTTACCCCTAGATAATGGTTTAGATTTCTTTTATTCTTAGAATGATTGAGTCTGCATTTTTAATTCATGCATCATATAAAATAATATCGCATTGCTTTTAGAAATGTGTACAGAGTCTGATACAAGAAAAAAAAAAGAAAAAAAAAGAAAAGAGAAAGCTAATAAATGCAGGTAAACGAAGCTAATGAGCGCGAGAAGATCTGCTCCTGCCAAGATTGCCACCCATGACTCGAGGGCCGGATCCGCCAATCCTGTACTCCCGTCCCCTCGCCCGAGCACGACTTGATCCGCTGGCTGCATCATCATCATCATCATCATCATCCCGGTGCCTGGTTTGCCTCACAGCATCATTCCTTCGGCAGGAAAAATCGTCCATCAGCCGCTGATACAATTTATTGATACTGAAGAAGCCCCTCAACAGCCTCTTGTACGACGATACATTGACCTGGAAAAAGGTGTTGAAACAACAAAAGAAAATATGCCAGTCTCCAAAAAAAATGAAATAAAACAAGTATAAAAAGAAAAGAGAGACAAGAAAAATATTTACCACGCGGGCTTACTCTGGAACATGATACTCCTCACGGATGTCCACATCGGGTAAAACTTCCTCAACAAGTCTTCCATCGTGACGATACCGGAAGGTGGAGAAAGCCTCGACAGGCACAGAAAATTCTAACTGCACGTCAGGAACTGGACAAGAAGGCCTCGGCCTATCAGAGACGTCAGAAGCACGCCTAGCTGCTGTAGGGGCAGGATGGAGCACGGTCCTCAAGAACTCATATGCCATGACTGGATAATCGCTCAGAGGCATAAAATATCTCGAAAGGTACAGATACCTATTCGGCAAGAAGTTCGGGACAATCACCCAAGGAGGAGGTATAGGGGGTGTCACTGGAAATGTCGGAAGCATAGAATGCTGACGGTTGACCCGTTCGCCCATAAACAACGAATCAACCATAATAGACACCATCAGTATCCGGCAACGGCTCATCTCCAAAGAGATCATATAAGGCCCCACCAACCCCTCCAGGGGAATAAATGCACGGTGCCCGGGTTCGAGCTGACTATCCTGTCTTGCATCATTACCGTATCCAAGCAGTGGCCATCCCGATCCTTCCTGACTTGGTTAGCATTCACGAATTCAGCCAAAAAAGGTGGCTCGTGAATACGATGGCGCAATGGACCCAGGGTACAATGAAAGACCGAGTAGGTCCAGACCTACAGGAAAAAAAGAGAAAGAATCAGCAAAAGAAAAAAAGAAGGAAAAAATGCTGACAAGTCAAAAAAAAAAAGGAAGAAGCAAAAAAAAAAAAAAAAGGAAAGGATACCTCCCAAGCCAGAGCAAAGCCGTTAAGAGTCGGCGAATCATTGCGACTTGCCCTATCCATAGAAGCATAAAGCTCAGCCAGGCTCGCCTACCCCCAGTCATAGTCAATAACATGGTCCAAGTCTCGCAGGCATCCCAGGAGGAAGACCCTCAAAGTGGTGGAGGAATGGGCAACAAAAGTGACACCCCCAGAAAAAAGAACAAGAACGCTCTGGCAACGTGAGCTATGGCCTCGCTATCATTCTCGTTAACTTGTCCGGCGTTTGCTAGAAGCCAACTCTTGACACTGCCAATAAAGATCTCATCTGCAGACTTGTATTCGGGTTCGAAACCCAGGAGATCCCTCACCACGTCGTGATGATGACGAAGGGTATAATCCGGCTCCAAAGTCCGGTCGATGCTGGTAAGAATACCCGTGATAGCAGCGAAATCACACGGGGTCAAAGTAGCCTCCTCCCAGCTGAAATGAAAAGTGTGGGTGGTGTCCAACCAGTAATCCCGCAAAACATCGAAAATAGGCAGATAACTGCGGAAGAGACGAAAAGCCAGCAGGAACGCACTAAAGCTAGAAGACTCCACCAAAACCTGTACTGGCAAGGGCATTGAGTTATAAATGTCTAAAACTTTATTGCAACTCGCCCGAATCCTGGTCAAGGTCCTGCGCATCTGGAAAAAAAAAAAAGAAAAGAAAAAGAGAAAAAGAAAGACGGTAGTATCTCAGCATCAAGAAAAAGGAAGGAGGTAAAATTCCTATCGTTTATAAAGCCTCCTATGCATGCCATTAAATTATGCCATATAAAAAAGAGAGAAAAACATATAATATATGTTGCATGCAAAATTAAATATTACATCCTGCATACCAAGGAAAAAAAAAAGAACGTGTTGCATATATCGCATTTTTGCGTGCATAAATAACCTTCATAAAAAATATTTGCATTTTGTATAATGCGTAAAAAAATAAAATACGTTACATCTTTTTACATTAAAAAATGAAATACATGTGCATGTTTAAGAAAATACCCACGTAGCATTTTAGCAAGCATTGTAAATATTTTTCTACAGTGTATTTGTATTTCCATGATAAAAAAGTAATAAATGGTATATTTATGCATCATATATGAATATTTCCAAATAATTGTATTTTAGCATTCACTTAAATAAAAATGTTGCAAATATTGAAAAGAAAGTATTTCAATTGCATTTGGCTTACATATTTGCAGCATGTGCATGCGTAAAATGAAATAAATTATTGCATAAAGTATTCCTGTAGCATTTTGCATGCATGCATCCAAAAATGCGTCTGAAAATATATCCGAAAAAAATGCATCACGTATCTGAAAAGTCTAATGCATGAGTACGCATCATTAAAAAATATTTCAAAGCTCAAACATGCATCATATACAGTCAAATTCATCAGTTACATGAAATATGGATCGCAGAGTCAAATAGTGCCAATTATTCAAGTATGCAACGCAAAAATAAATGACATGAATTTCCTATGTTCGCTATGAATAAATTGCCAAATTGCATCATTTTAGCACATAAATTGCATGCATAAGCATCATAAGCAAGAACAGGTATGCTCCAACAATCCAAAACAACAAAGAAATTCAGCAGATCTGAAAAATCGACCAAATGGGTTTGTGGAAAAGAGACTTACAGTGCGAATCAGAAGATTAGACACGTGTATTCCAATCACGAAGGATGTTGTCCCAGTCGTCCTTCAAATAGAGATACCTGACGTGATTTCAGACCAAGGGAGGAAGTTCCTTCCTTTCCTCGCCTGAATTCGGATACATCGGTGCCTTTCCCTTCCGAGATCTTGAGGAAGAAGCCATCTATTATGCAAAATAAACAATTTGATGGAAGAAAATTGAGAAAATGAGAAGAAATGAGAAAAATGGGTAACAACAATGGAAGAAAGAGAGAAAATATCAAAGGAAGAAAGAAGTAGAAAACGGGTGAAGTGAGCTACTACTCACTCTCTGCCGACACAAATGAAGAGAGAAATTGGGAAGTTTCACTTCCCCCTCCAAAGTTTAAAATTCAGCACTTAAGTCCTCAAGTTTTCCAAATTGCAAAAAGGCCCTGAAAGCTTAACGGAAGATTAACAAAGTTAGCTTTGTTAACAAAAATTGACGGCCGTCCATCAAAATTCAAAAGAAAGCTCACATCTCCAGCAGGCTAGCTACAAAATGGTCAGAAAAACATAAAAAAACAGCAGCAGTGAAAGAAGAATGCAACAACAGAGGTAAAATCCCCAGCAAAAAAAAAGGAATGCAAAAGAAAAAAGTGCAGAAAGAAAAAGTGCAAAAAAAAAAAAGAGAGAGAAAGAGAGTAAGAAAAAAAATGTAACAAAAGTAAAAAAAAATGAAGAGGAGAAATGAAAAAAAATGCAGCAGCAAAGGCATTAAAATCAGCAAATGCAGCAACGGAATAAAAGCAAGAAAAGGTAAAGGAATGTAAAGTATTCATATTTTACTTGCATGCATCTCATCTGGTTTGTTGGATCTTTTCCGCAAGGGGTGCATAGCCCGGGTCACTTAGGGAAAAGATTGGTCCTACCATTGCATTCGACGAAGGATGTCCACCCATGAGGATGCAATGTCTTATGATGTGTTCCACCATCGCATTCAACGAAGGATGTCCACCCCTAAGGATGCGATGTTTTCCTGTTTTCTAGGAGTAGCGTAGGATCATCTCCTTACGGGGCGTAACCCCGAGACGAATGATCAAATTTGAATCTTATCCCACTAGAAGTTGTTCAACCTTTTCTGCGAGGGGGTGCATACCCTGGGTCAGTGAAAAGGTTATCGTACTTTGACGAAGGGCCCTGCCCTAAGGATGCAATCTATCCAACCATCGTTTTCGGCAAAGGGTTGAACCTTTTGAGGATGCGATGTTTGATCTTGGTATCCCACCTAGCGTTGTTTGTTTGCATCAGGTCGAACTACGTTTGGTCTGATTCATTTTATTAAGGGATACATAGGCAACCTATTTTGGTAGGTCCGACCATTAGAGCAGTTTATTGCATATTTGCTTAAAAACTACGATAACATGCTACAACCGACTAAAAATGTTTAGGATATGCGATATTTGACATGCATTATAATTGCTACCTGTCGCATCACTCCCTGTTATAATTTCCACGAAATTAGGGAGTTTATTTCTTATCAACGATGTTCGTTTACTCGTAAGCTGCGGGTTACCCATAAACTCCATCGTTGATGGGCTCTGTAGACACCCCAATTTCGTACCCCCTGTATGTGACATGACATGAAATATCAAGAAATGACATGAATTTTTATAGAAAATAACATTAAAAAGAACCATTATTATGACCAAATATTTAAAAATATATTTGTAATTCCTGGAATGAAGCAATTGCAAGTCTGTAAATAATGTAAATAAGTGGTGTCCTTCTGCAGCTCGCGTTCCCCTAAAAAAGGGAGCGCGGGGTCCGGGAGAATCCGGGGCACTCACACTCAACCACCATCGTAAGTTTATATTTGATTAGATTTAGTCATTCTATATTGCACTAACCTACTAATTTTTTATGGTAAGCTGTTTATTTTATTTTATAAGGTTTCTAGGTCAAGGATGCAAGTATAAATAAGATGAGCCATAGATGTGGAACTAAGAGACATTTATGAGCATAAATTATACACCGCGTTATAAGAGAGAAAGAGATCGAAAACGGTTGTTGCTCTACTTCTGAATGTACTGTTGGATAAAACTACATCAAAGCCTTCATTTATTCTGTCACAAGTACTGTTTTTTGTTTATATCTCCTACTGTTTTGTTAAAAAACTTTTTAACGTATATATTTGAGGTGTTAGTATCATTCAAAGTTATATCTGATTTATCTAGAGCTTTTCATAAATTCCACTTCGTTAGTTTTTTGAATGTAATGAGCTTAAACATATATTTTACTAGTGGAATATTTTTTGTCATGAGGCACGATCAATAAGTTTTTTTTTATTGATCAAAGGTTATCTTTTGAGTTCAGTTTCGTTCTTCCTGTTTTGTTTTATTTATTTCCACTGCATCGATATTTCGATGAAGTCTTCAATGAACTCTTCATTGTAAGCTTCATTGACCAGATCATAAACAAAACAGTTTATTTTCGATATTTTATTTATTATGTTTTTATCATTGCTTTAATCATTCTTTCACAAACCAAAGAGGGATACATTAAGAGTGTCAGAACTAAACGTATTCCCCCAAAGTTTTTCTCGTACACTAAAGAACTTAAAAAGAACAAGGAGGTTAGCATCTAATATGTTCGATCGATAGTGTTGTAAATTTGTTCACGAAGGCATTTCCTGACTATAACATTCCGAAAGCATGTTCATAATATTGAGATATGAAATATACGAGATTTACAAAAATGATTTTTTTTTTTACCCTTGTCAATTCGAGAGGGAGCTTATATGAATGTACTAATTTTCTCTTATCATGGTTTTGTCGCATCGAATTTTCTATAGTAAGATTTTTAACGAAACCACCTATGTAAATGATTTAGCTTACCATGCTATGTTCAAGAAAAATGTGATGAAGAATGCCGAAGTCAAAGTGATTATGTCATTTGTCAAGAACAATGAGGAAATTGTGTTGTACCAACTTTCCAAAGTTTGGCACAATAGTGCACACATATAATTGCATGTGTCTTAATGCTCGTTTATAAATATCATCAGGTATGTAATTATTTTAGATTACCCTCCAACTTCTAACGTATTGTTTTTCTCACTCTATAATACATTTTTCGTTCTAGTTTGTAAAAGGTATCATTATAAAGATTATTATTGTGTGTTTCTAATACAAAATATACACAATCTGTAAAACTTATTAAACAAAGTAATTTTATATCATAAACCTAAATTTATGAACTATCAAATTTATCTTTACTACATAAAATATTATTAAGATAATTTACTTTTCGAACGTGAAGGTATTTCAGAAAATATTTGACTTTTAAATGTAAAATATTTGAGTGAATAAGATGATGGGTACGATATTTATTTATTTTGCATTATTTGGGTATAAGGGATAGCAAGAAATTATCGAACCAGAAACCGTGAAAATTTTCAAGTCTTAATTGTAATACAGGACTATTCCTCGAAACTTCTATTTTACTCTCTCCTTTTCTTTCTTAAAATAAAGTTTCTCTCTCTAAATAATAAATAGTAAATACTCCCTTCGTTCCTAAATAATCGTCTGGGTTGATCCGGCACACAGTTTAAGAAAAAATAATTGACTTGATTATTTATATTGGTTTAATGTGTAGTTTTCTTTAATGTCCATGTATATGTGGCCCATAATTAAAATAGAGTGAAAAAGTAAGGATAAAATGGTAAAAGTGATGTTCTAAAAAAGTAAGTTTCAAAGTGGATAATTATTTTGGAACGGACGAAAAAGAAAAGAATGACGATAATTTAGGGACGGAGGGAGTAGTAAATAATAAATAGAAATGAAATGTCACAATCCAATCCAAGGGGGACAATTGTATAGTCACAATCACCGTAGATCCTATATGTGACTGTGGAGGGGAGTATCTCTCTTTATTTCATTCTCTTGAGTCATGAACACCAACCTCCACAGTCCTAACAATAATTCTCCACAGTCCTAATAAAACTTCTCCACTCTCCACGTTAAGCAGAACAATCTATAATTATTACTGAAATAGAAATTATTAAGTAGCGTCTTTCAATGAAAAAGTTAAAATTTTAAAGAAATTTGATGCTGAGATGTGTTACCTTTTAAATGATAATTTTTTATTTTATTTTTTCAAAATTGATTAGTTTAAAATAAAAAAATTTATAAATCTAATTAAATAAGATAAAAATATTAAAATAAATTTGATAAGATATATTTAGGATATATTTTTAAAAATTAATTTATGATAGAGATTTAGGATTTTGTTTTTATTTTTATTTTTTTCAAAAATCACTTAATTAAACTAGATTTTATCATATTTAATTTATACAAGTTTAATTTGACTGAAACTCTTCAATTTCTATCTCTTTTCATTTTCCTACTATTTAATTTATACAAATTATCTACGGGATATTTTTATATTATTTGTTCTTCTACTAAGCTATATTTATTAATCATTAATCAATAATTTATTATTTATCTATTAATTATTATTAAAACAGAAGTTGTTACTGTCACATAACGACTTTCTTTGAATGCTTAAAGTTTTTAGAGGATTTATGTGCTTTGACGTAAAACCTTCTTGTTAAGTTGTAATTTTTTTTTTCGCCAAAAATTAAAACTAGATATATTTTAAAACAAATACCTCCTTTATATATGGTAAAAGTTTTTTTTAATTATTTTTTGTTGCCAAAATCGGTTAGTACGAGATAGATTTTATCACATTTTATTTCGACGCATTTCACTTGATTAGGACTCTAAATTTTCATGGTAAACGTATTTTTTTGCGGATAGATTTTATCAATTTTTATAGATTTTAATCTTTCGATTACATTTTCATATGATCAAATTTGAACTTATTTTTCGTTTTTTTTTTTCAAATTATTCTAATTAAAATTTTTAATTATTTGTTACAAGTCTAGAAAACCATCTTATTATAAACTGTGCAAAAACAAACTATTAAAAAATTATAAACAATTTTTTAATTATTTTTTTTGCTAAAAATCAAAATTGGATAGATTTTGAAATTGATGTTTCCTTTATACATGGTAAAAGTCTTTTTTAATCATTTTTTGCTGTTAAAATCGGTTAATACCAGATAAATTTTATCACATTTTATTTAAACGTGCTTCACTAGATTAAGACTCCAAATTTTTATGGTAAAGTTTTTTTTACAGATAGAATTTATCATATTTGATTTAGACGTGTTTCAATCCATTAAAATTCTTTAATTCTCAAGGTAATTTGTTTTTTACAATTTTTTGCTTCCAAAATCGGTTTGTACTAGATATATTTTATCATATTTGGTATAAACAAGTTTCATTTGATTAGGAATACTCCTCAATTGCCATGGTAGAAAATTTTTAATTTTTATTATTTTACCAAAACTAGATCAATTTAAAATAGATTTTATCTAATTTTATTGAACGTGTTCCACCAAAACCACAAATAATCAATGTGAAATACTTTCCCTCCATCAAACACCTCCTTGACTAGTCTATCTTTGTGGTACTTCCCCTCCTCTCCCTAAGATTATTTGTTCGATTTTATAATTCGCATGAATTTTTGGTTTGATGATTCCGTATGATCTCACGTTTTTTTAATTTATTAATTATGTAAACATCTTATTGTTGTTGTTGATTCATTCAAATAACTTGCAGATTCTATCTACAAAATTAAGTTCTAGAAACAACACTAAATCAACCTAGTAATCTACTAATTGAGTTACCACCCGACCAACACCAATTATCTACTCCTATTTGGCTATTTCTACTACCTAATTAATTGTTTTCTTTTACATTTTTGTCCATTCTAAAAACTTGTCACATTTCTATTTTTTTTAATCGTTTATTACTATAAAAACACATTTACTATTAATTTTTATTTATACTTTAATTATGCTCATATGCACAAAACGTTTTAGAGAAAAACTATATACTATAATAATACATATGATAAAATCAGTTAATTTTGTTAATCTTTTTACCCAATCAAAAAGGATGTAATTGTTTAAAAACGAAGAGAATATAACTTTAGTTCTCTTACAGGAGGCATAAAGTACAACCAAGTAATTAAAGTAACAATTATAAAAAATTAAACTTGTAAAATAAGAATTTTTTTGGAATGATGTAATACATAAAATAAATAAAATAAAGAGAGCACAATTTGACACCTAAAGGCACATCAAGCAGATCCTATGCCAGAATGGTATTCCTAACAATCTTCCCCCAAGCCAATTGAGATTAGAAGAAAAGTCCATTTGATGAGAAGAAAAAAAAAAGTAAAAAGAAGACTATAAAAATTATGTGGTTGGGGTTTTAGCTTCTTGTCACAATCAATAATTTAATGGGTTAATCATAATTGGTTCTTTTAACTTTGTATCATTCTCTATATTAGTCTCTTAATAATTTTTTATAAAAATTAAGTCATAAGAGCATTAAATTATCATAAAAGCAGTCCTTTTAATTAATGTCGTTAAAAAATAATTTTTAAATTGCACATGTGCATTAAATAAGAGCTAAAATGAATTTCTTTAAAACCTAGCTTATATCAAAATTTATAATTGAATCCCTAGAGTTTGAAAAATAACCATAAGCCTTTCTTCCCCAATTTTTTAATAAACCCATTAAATTTTTGAAAAAAATCTGGCCCTTCTTTGGAGCTTAGGGCCTAGTCGAACTCTCCACTTGTAAACCCATGTATCTGTGAAGGCTGTTGCAGAAGGGAAACATGATCCATATCCTTGGCACAAAGCTTGGCTTAAAGAACTCAAGATTGTTCTTAAACCCATGTATCTGAACTCAATATATTCTGTAATTTTGGAGGCATTTTAGCTTCTCTCATACCTTAAAAAATGATGACATGCTCTTTTAGATCTTCAATTTTCTCCGATTGAAAATGAGTTTGGTTCAAATGGAGATGATAAAGATTATTTGCATCATCTGGTCAAATTAAACCAACTACACCTTGGGGATGATTTAATTTTGTAAGCTTGGGCTAGATTTTCAAAAATCTGGTGGGTTTACCAGAAAAAAAAAAAATAGGGGAAGAAAGCCTTAGGATCATTTTTCAAACACTAGGGATTCAATTATAAATCTTGATAAAAGTTAGATTTGAAATATTTTCATTTTTGGGCAACTTAACGGTATTTCATTAACAGCATCCATCAAAAGGAATGCGGTTGTGAAATTTTAATACTTTTAGGACCTAATTTTGATTTTAAAAAAAATCATTAAAAGACTAATACTAGGAATGAATCAAAGTCAAAGAACCAATCGTGCAATTAACCCTAATTTAATCCAATTATCTCACTTTGAGAAATTCAAAGTCGAAAACTACAACTAGAGCACTTGGCTTAGATTTCAAGGTATGCCTTTTTACCAAGTTGCTTCTGTTGAAACTTGATAGTATATCTGTTAGAAAAAGTGGATAGTAGCGATTAAACTAGAGCTGAATAGTAGAAACTTGAACTTGGAAATTGAAAAAAATGGTGAAACATGGAGTATTTTATTTGTTATTGATGATTTCTATGTTTGAGTAGTACGTACTGTAATAAAAATTTAGTTGAAGAGTGTTGGTAGAAATTAAAATATGAATAATAGTATAGCAGATAAAACTTAAAAGAATGGATTTTTTTTCATTTACTTTGAACTGAACCGCAGCCTTGTGAGCTGTGTCATCAGCCAAATATTGACCTTTCGAGAAGTTAGAAGTATATACTATTCCAGTATTCCTACTACAAGTCTACAAGTACAAGTTTGGCTGGAGCCTGGAAGTGAAGATTGCAGCCTTTGACTTTGAAGGCTCAAATCAAAGCCAGGAAGAAGACACGACTCAGTTGCAGAGCCAAAAAGAAAGATAATACTCCTGCATTGAAAGGAGTACATAATAATAATGGCCATATGATATGATACGATAGGATAGAGGATTAACCACAACACAGTACCTAGCTCCTATCTGCCATGCCTACAAAAACCATCATGTCAAAATCCAAACAAGCCCCCATTTTAGGTTCAAGTTGATGATCCATCAATTAAACTGATCACTGGTCACTGGTCACTGGTCACTACTTAACCTTTAAATTCTTTTACCCCCCCACTAGGTCTAATGAGACCCTCCAACTATTCTTCATAACCTCTTTAGTCTGGGCCCTTATCATGATAAACATTCTATGAATTTTTTATGCTCTCATTACACCTCTTTGACTGAACGCAAAAATAACAAATAAAAAGACTAATTAACTACTCTTCTTTCTCTCAACTTTCAGCTATTATTGCACCTCCAATTTATCTTCTTGGAGGGGCTTTTTAGGAAGAAGAAGATTTATAAATCGAGGGAGTTATTATTAGGGAGGCCATGTTGAAGAGGAGATTTTTTTTCTTGGTGAAGAATAAAAAAAAAGAGAATCTTCTTGTCTATATGTGTATGTGACCGGTTTGGGGGGTAAATTTAATTTTTTTGTGTAAAAAAATTAGGAATGAAAAGATATATGTTTAAATGAAATAAAAAAAAAATGTGTAAGTGACAGTAAAACTCAACTAAAAAATGTATAATAATTTTAAAGATTGGAGATGCTCTTGCACCGTTTTGAAAAAATTGATATTATTATAAATATTGATACCTCCCTTGATACAATCATGGTTTTAATACCCTTCTGAATGTTTTGCGTTTATTATTAAAAGTAAAACAATTATTTTACTCATTAACCAATTATGATAACGGAAATAACATTTTTTTTGCCCCCATATATGCAAAATCACATGTTATTTAACGTGACTTAGGTAATGAGTGTGATTTGTAAGGTGAAAATGGAAAGAAAAAAAAAGTAACTATTATAGGACAAACATTAGTGGAGGTACATGAGGGATTTATTGGATATATGGTAAAAAAAAAAATTAAAAAATTGGAATGTGGCCTAACCTGCAAACGCCATCTGTTTGACGGCTAAATACTGCTACAAACAGCTCCAGCTCCTAGTTGATACAGCAGCACAGCTTTAGACATGGCCGGCTGCCGCTACAAGTCAACAGACCTAAACTCACATTATTCCCTACTTTTATTATTGCAACTTGCAAGGCACCATTAAACTAACACCTCCTGCCATCAATCCATTGGCTAAACCTCAACTGAGTTTTCAGAAAGTCGAAGTCGAATCGTGGTATTGCCTAATAGGTATCAAAATTAAAATTTTTGATACTTTTGATCACTTTCTATAGGTATAAAAAAATTGACATAATAATAATTTTAATAAAAACATGTCCACCACATATCTTCACATTAAAACAAAATTAAAATACAAATGAAGAATAATTTACCAACATATATCTTGATATAAATATTATATTATACAATAAAATGAATGATATTAAAATTAAGATGATCCTATCAGAAGTATCTAATTTGATACCTTGGTACTCAGCCTAATCTTATACCTTTAATTTATTACCATTTTAATTTGCTTAAAGCAAAAAAAACTTTCGTTATTATAAATAAAACCCAAGTAAATCTCGTTTGTTTATCTGAAAGAGCCTTAGATATAGTTTGGGAACCCTTTCTTTTTCTTCATTTCATTTCACGCACTTTTGATTTTGACCCCTATTATTTTAATTTATACCATCTCCATTCATGGCAAAGAATCCTTATTTAAAAATCAATTTTTTTTAAAGAAAATGATATTTTTAATAATCAATTAGTAATAAAGTGATACTTTTACCTTAATTTTTAAAAGTTAATTCTTTCAGTGAAACATCCAAAAATGAAATAATAGAATGTTTACTAAAGGGAGGGAGTATTTGTACAAGATATATAAAACTGTTTCTCTTCCATGAGAAACGAATTTATTTGTAATTCTGAAATTTGGGAATTAAAAAAAGAGAAGCATTTCTAATTTCTTAAAAATATAAATGGTTTTCAAATACATTTATGTTTCCAATTTTTGGTATGATTCCATTTTTTTACCAAAAATTAGAAACATAAACAATAAATGTGAGGTTAACAAACAAACCCTTATTTCCAATTCTGCGCCGTTCCATTTCCAAAATGATTATTTTTTCCCTGAACTTAAGATTAAAACGACTATCTTAATTCTTAAAGATTAAAAGCATTTATGAAAATCCTATTGGTTCGACAGAAACACCTTTCATATTTCAAGGCAATGACTAGTCAGTGATCACTTCGAGCCCACTGTAAATATCGGGTCAGCTCCTTTGCGCATGCCAATTGGGCTCTTTCTTATGCTAAAGTCGGCCCTTTGGGCCCCTGCCCAGATGGTGCAATGAACGGATGAGGTAATGCGGGTTGCTCTTTCAAAAGATCCAATACCAAAAAAAAAAGCTCTTTCTTTCTGTATTTATTACTAACTAGGTTATCACCCGTGCGATGCAAGTTTGATTTAGTGTTGTTTCTGAAACTTATTTTTATAAATATAATTTGCAAACTATTTGAATGAACAAACAACAGAAAGATATCCTCATGATTAATAATTTAATAAATAAATAAAAAGGCGTAAGATCACACCAAATTATCAAACCGAAAATTCATACGAATTATAAAATCGAACAATTATTCTTAGTGTGAGTGTGAGACGAAGGGAGGGGAGGGGAAGTACCACGAAGACAGACTCGTCAAGGAGGTGTTTGATAGAGGGGAAGTATTTCGTAGTGGTTGTTTGTAGTGTTGGTGAAACACGTTTAATTAAATTGGATAACATCTATTTTAAATTGACCGAGTTTTGGTAAAATAATAAAACTTAAAAAACTTTTACCATGGGAATTGAGGAGTCCTAATCAGATGAAACTAATCTAAATCAAATGTAATAATATCTACCCGGTACAAACCGAATTGGCAGAATTGAAGAGTTTTAATCAATTGAAACACGTCTAAATCAAATGTAACAAAATTCATCCCCCAAAAAATTTGGAGTCATAATCAAGTGAAACACGTTTTAATCAAATATGATAAAATCTATATGATATTAATCGATTTTGACAACAAAAAATTGTAAAAAACAAAAAATAAAAAATTACCATGTATAAAGAAGGCACAAGTTTTAAAATCTATCACGTTTTAATTTTGGTAGCAATTTATATATATATATATATATATATATATATATATATATATATATATATATATATATATATATATATATATATATATATATAGAGAGAGAGAGAGTACCGTATGCACTGTTTTAATAGTTTTTTTTTTTTGCAAAAGTTGTTTATAATAAGATAATTTTCTAAACTTGTAATAAATAATTAAAATTTTAATTAGAATAATTTGAAAAAAACAAAAAATAAGGTAAATATTCAAAATTGATCATATGAATATGTAATCGAAAGATTAAAACCTATGAGAATTGATAAAATATATCTTCAAAAAAAATTACCATGAAAATTTGGATTCCTAATAAAGTGAAACGTGTTTAAATCAAATGTGAGAAAATATATTCGGTATTAACTGATTTTAGCAACAAAAATGGTAAAAGAAAAACATTTTACCATGTATAAAGCAGACATCAGTTTTAAAATCTATCTAGTATTAACAGATTATGGCAATGAAAAATGGTAAAAAAACTAAAAAAAAACTTTTACCATATATAAAGGAGGCACCGTTTTTAAAATTAATCCGATTTTAATTTTTGATAGGAAAAAAAATTACAAACTTGTATAGAAGGTGACACGTGGAAGCATATAATTCTTTTAAAACTTTAAGCGTACAACAAAAAGTTGTTATGTGACAACGACTTCTATTTTAATAATAGTTGCTAGATAATATATTAGTAATTAATAATTAATAAATATAGATTAGTAGAATAACAAATAATATAGAATTATTCCGTGGATAATTTGTATAAATTAAAAATTAAGAAAATAAAAAAAACATGGAAATAGAAGAGTTTTAGTCAAATTAAACTTGATAAATTATATAGGATAAAATCTAGTTTAATTAAACGATATTTGAAAAAAAAATTACGAAAATCCTAAATCTCTATCTTAAATTTTCTCGTAAAACTATATCCTAAATTTGTTTTATCTTATCAAATTAGTTTTAGTAATTTTATCATATCTAATTAGAATTAGAATTTTTATCTTAAACTAATCGATTTTGAAAAAAGAAAAAACTTTTATCATTTCAAAAATGACACGTGGAGTAACATTAAACATTTAATTAAAGTAAAAATCTTTTACCATTTCAAATTTGATAAAATCTATCCACAACAATTGTAATAATATCAAATGTGATAAAAACTAACTTTTTATCTCTAAAACTTTGAAATCAATTGTGATAATATCAAACTTATCATAACTAACCGTATAAAACTTATCATAAATTAATTACAAAATCAAAGGTGATAAAACTTTTATGAGTAAAAAAAAAAAAAACTACAATTTATAAGAGGGTGACACGTGGCATCACATAATTTTTTAATTTTTTTTTTACATTTCACAGAAAGCCGCCGCGTGGCAGCAGCGGCTTCTGTTTTAGTAATAGTTATAGATTAATAGATACTTAGATTTTAGTTATAATTGAAAGATTAAAATCTATGAGAATTGATAAAATATATCCTCAAAAAAGTTACCGTTAAATTGGAGTTCTAATAAAATGAAACATGTTTAAATCAAATGTTATAAAATATATCCGGTATTAACCGATTATGGCAATAAAAAATGTTTAAAAAAAACAAAAAAAAACTTTTACTATATATAAAGGAAGCACCGGTTTTAATTTTTGATAGGAAAAAAAATTATAAACTTGTATAGAATGTAACACATGGAAGCATATAATTCTTTTAAAACTTTAAGCGTACAACAAAAAGTCGTCATGTGGCAACGACTTCTATTTTAATAATAATTGATAGATAATTAATATATTAGTAATTAATAATTAATAAATATAGATTAGTAGAATTACAAATAATATAGAATTATCCCGTGGATAATTTGTATAAATTAAAAATTATGAAAATAAAAAAAGATGGAAATAGAAGAGTTTTAGTCAAATTAAACTTGATAAATTATATAGGATAAAATCTAATTTAATTAAGCGATAATTGAAAAAAAAAATACGAAAATCCTAAATCTCTATCATAAATTTTCTCGTAAAACTATATCCTAAATCTGTTTTATCTTATCAAATTAGTTTTAGTAATTTTATCATATCTAATTAGAATTAGAATTTTTATCTTAAACTAATCAATTTTGAAAAAAGAAAAAACTTTTATCATTTCAAAAATGACACGTGGCAACAACATTGAACATTTAATTAAAGTAAAAATCTTTTACCATTTCAAATTTGATAAAATCTATCCACAACTATTGTGATAATATCAAATGTGATAAAAACTAACTTTTTATCTCTAAAACTTCGAAATTAATTGTGATAATATCAAACTTATCATAACTAACCGTATAAAACTTATCCTAAACTAATTACAAAATCAAATGTTATAAAACTTTTATGAGTAAATTAAAAAAAACTATGACACGTGACATCACACAATTTTTCTAAATTTTTTTTACATTTCACATAAAGCCACCACGTGACAGTAGTTTTCTGTTTTAGTTATAATTAATAGATTAATAGATGTGTGATGACTGATGAGTGATGACAAACATTTGAAAATGGGAAAACATGTTGCTCATGGCGATTCATCAGATCAGCTACATGCCTAATTGCCTATGACAGCGCTAGCCATTTTTCCTTTACTCCCTCCGTACAAGCAAAGAAGCAAATGCAGAGGAATCCTTATAAACTGTCGCACACAAAAGTGAATTTTTGAAGCATCATGTGCACTTATTGGAAATTTATAAATTTTCCAGACTTGTATCATCTGACATCTATGACAGGTAAAACCATGATTGTACCAAACTGAGAAAGGCTCAAGTCTTGTGCTCCATTTTCTAAGATTTGAGTATGTGGAGATACATGCTGCTAGGTAACAAGAGTTTGGGTCAGACAGTATAGGGAGGAAGAGTTCTATATTAAAATCATATGTTCACTATTGATACTCCTCTCAAATCATAGTTTTACTCTAAACAAGAAGGAAAATGATAGGGATCACACCATTTTATCCCAACCTACATGACAGTGCATCTGATGCTTTACTCATCTGTGGCTGGTGATGTGAATCATGTGATGCCCTAAATCACATTCATCGCCATGTGGATTGCAAACGAAAGTTGGGGTCGCTAGTATTAATCAAATAAGACTACGCCCGTAAACTAAAAAGAAAGAGCAAGTCCATGAAGCCAGGAAACTACTTACTTCGCAATGGAGGCCCCAGAATGCCAACTCTGTGGAGAAAATTTCCTTAAAAGACGCCACCTGTTAGGCTGTTACAGTTATTCATGGTTCGTACAAGAAGGATTTGCATATACACTTTCAAAAACTGGGGCAGGAGAGACGATGGGACAGGATACATGTGTAGACAGATTGGTTATTGTTATCACCATCTTCGTACCAGTGATGTGAGCAACTGCAACAATAAAAGAATTGTGTTCTGTTAGGAATCATTGTCCACTAGTCTTTAAGCAATGCCTAAAATTTTGCATGGGGGTAGGAGACATAAATAACGCATTCCTCTCTAGCATCAATGCAACGTCAAGCAGCTGGAAACAGGTAGATTCATGTATTCAAAAAGACAAATGCCAAGACCTCAGAATCTAAACTTTGACTACGAATGATGATGATGTGTGGATGAAACTGGTTTGGTGAGAAAGTATCCACAAGAAGTGGTTGAAGCATCCACATGCCGGTTGGGAATAACAACTTATGGAAAAGTTGTAGGGGTCACTAGCATTACTTGAGGTAAGTCTCCGGACAAAGGAAGCAATTTTCCTTCTTGCTAAAAATACTGGGGTGAAATATAAAAAGTTTTTTTACACAAAGGAGATACCATGATATAAACAAATACACAAAAAAACTTTACGCCAATTTACATTGGGGAAGAAAAAAGCACTCAGCTTATCCCCTACATGAAGATTATTGTCTATTCAGAAGAACATCAAGTGAATTTAAGATTTCTACAAACTAGCAGAGAATAATAATACTAAATGAGGAATAGTCAAATCTGACTCATCTATTAATTTATTACGCTGCTAGAAATTATTTACCACATGAACGTGTGTTTCTTCAAATGGACAATAACTTCAAAATACAAAAGGTTCGTCCAACAACTTCTAGGGCATGCCTGATCTCCTAAGTGAAGCCATATCATGGGTAACCTCCCACAGCAACAAACTAGAGTGTAGCTAAATTGGAAAAGATTTCTAATTGTCTAATCATGGGATGAAAATTTGACAGGAAACCCATCACTTGTAAGATGAATTAGTATCTAAAGTTAATTAGGGAAAAAATTCTTACCTCGAACAGCTCGAATGGGCTGCCACGCTTGTATACGTCATTCTTCTTGCTATTATCACCAGGAAAAATTCTAGACAAGAGCGCTCTCCATCCAATAAGCAATACAGCAGTACTCCCCATGGTTACTAATATAAAATTTGTGGGTGGTATATAGCCCACATTTGTTGACCTTATAATTATTCCCAACTGCCAAGAAAAATATACCTCAGAAAATAATGGAATGCTGTGATCATAATTATTAAAAGAGAATCAGTAAGTTTTATACTCTTTAAATGAAATGCCAGGAAAATAAAGATTTCAATGAAATCAAAAAGGAACAAGGCCCCCTCCTCCCCCCCAAAGTACGAAAATGCCAGTGGCTTCACTTTTAGTGCTTTAATTGTAATTGTTCAGCCTAAGTTGTTCCTATATCCATCTAGAAGTAAAACATAGTGGCTTGTTCCTCTTATCTTCACAACAGTGGCAGTGTGGAAGGTGTCTTATATTCATATATATTACTAGAGGTGGTGGCACACATGGTAGCAAAGTTAAGAGAGTGGATGACTATTTATTGTGCAACTCTTTATATATAATATTTAGTTATTATGGTGTGATGTCACAACCATCTTTACAAATGTAGGAGGGTCTTTGTCAGGAAATAATATTTATTCGTTTGAAATCAAACTGGTTTCATAGTCATTCCTGTACTCTTTCTAGATTCAAGAACTAAGCCTGAATCACAATTGCAAAGGAGTGATTAGATTCATAGGCTTGATTCCTTCGAAAGGAACTTGTTAAATGGCCACAATTCACAGAAGAAAAAATGGCAGAATGAAAAGCATTCTCCCGCCATTTATATAGTATCAATACAAGAATCGTTGGACCTGCACATAGCTGCAACAAGTGTATCCCTAGATAAATCTGAAAACAGTGCTTCTACCTGACCCTCACATAGTCACATGTCATGAAACAAGGAAATGACATGTGTGCAGGAGTCCAACAAAAGAGAAGACGGAAGACCTTGCATTTCTTAAAGATTAATGAGCTAAAGATACAGACATAGCCATCATTCAAAACAAAGTAATGGGTATTACTCCGTCCTAACTGGTCACTACTCACTTCTTCTGATGGAGGGGACTTCTAATGGAAAGGTCGGGTGTTCAAGTCTCAATAGAGACACCCTCAATGGAAAGGTAGGTGTAACGTATTCAAGCCTTACAAGAAGCACTGTTGTTATTCAAACCTTGCCAAAAACACAATTTAGCTGCTAACTTATCTTAATAGACAAGTCGAGTGTTCAAGCTTCCACCCTTGTACTTCACTACTCTTAACGAAGGCATTAAAATTATAACAATATTAATAATAATAATAACAAGGATTAAGGTAATGTCTACGTCCCCTCCAACCTTTACAAAAAAAATTTAAAAAAAAAATTGATCTAAGATTGTATGTCTTTATTACGACACATAAAAGAAATATCATGCTTTTGAAAAGAATGTACAAATATATCATCCCCGCCTGCAAGTATTTTCTATCTATGTGGATGGTTTGAACTTTTATTTTAGCTAGGGAACTGCTGCAATTCAAAATTCAAGTATACTGGGAATTAGAAAGTACTGACTTCATGGTAGTAGGTAGTTTGTCATATTGCATATTTCGTACCTTGGTTGCTTTGAGGTTGATTTCTTTCATTCCCTCCTCTAATGAAACTCTAACTGCAACTTGATAGTCTTTTCAGGTTTCTAAGATTACAGCACCAAATAAAAATAATCCAAATGTATCAACTTATCACGAAAAGGATTAATTAAAGAGAACTTACTGGAATACCCAAAGCCCACGACTTGACAGCAGCCATAACAGCATTGTTTTGACCATTCAACCCTCGGCCATCTTCCCCATATCCCCCAAGAAAGTAAGCACTCAAAAACCATCCTGCCCAATTTCCACCCATAAATAATCACCACACATTTCCAATCTATCCAACAAAACAATAAAAAAAAAGAAAAAAGAAAAGGAACTGGTACCAGCAATAAAAGGGTCAGCAGTTCGCAAAGTTTCGTTGTCTAAAACAGAGAAGCCATGACTTAACCTCCCTATTGCAGAGAATATAAGTATAGCCAATACATCTCCTCCAGCAAGCAAAGCCACTTTACTATAATTAAGAATAAAAAGAACATTAACAACATCAATATTACTCAATAAACTCATAACGGAACAAACGGATCTTACTTTCCTAATTAGTATGTCCAAAAAGTTTCCATTTTAAAAAATTAAAAATTAAAAAAAATACAAATACAAAGAGAGGTTGGAAATTTGGATTACCCCCATTTCTGGATACGAGAAGTTGATTCGGGTTTTTCGAACTGAATTACACCTTCTAGAGGAACGTTCTCTTCACCAACGAAGGAAACGGATTCGTCGGAACTGAAAGGAGCGGTAGGTTTGGATTTAGTGGCACCACCACTGCCGCCACCGGCGTCGGCATTTACGGATAAAGGTTTGCATCTACGAGCGGTGGAGGTTGAGTTAATGGAATTGGGGCGGCGGTTGGAGAAAAGGGGAGGGATGGCGGTGGTGAATTTAGGCGGGGAATTGAGGGGTCCCTTCCGTGTAGATAAAGCTCCGGCGGGAGCCTGGCTTAGCTGCATATACATTGTTTCTATATCTCTCCGCTCTGTGGCCGCCTAAATTCCATTATTTACGAATTGGACGTGTCGCTTATAAACGTAGGCTCGCGTTATTCGCACCCGGTTCCACAAAGTTGACCACCCATTTCCATTTTGGGAGGGGATATTTACGTCCCAAAAACCTATTTCTACACCGCATTAATTTCTCACATTTATCTAAACACCCCATCCAACTACCTATTTTATCATTTTCTATTCAAAACCAATTAATAACCCACCAACCCAATTAATTACTAACCTATCCATTGTAACCAACCAATTTACCAAACTACCACTCTTCCTAATTAATTTACAACGACTTGTGCACTCCCAGACACAAAACAGAGACGACGGGCTCTTCTTCCTCCTCTTGCGAACAACAGCTTGTGCACTCTCATTCCTGGATCAAGCAACATACAGCAAGAGTTCAAGCAACATTCTCTCTTTATTTTGAAACACATATACTACAATGTCTTCAAGCATATGTATGAATTTTCATTCTTCTCCTACACTTGAATACTATGTATATGTCAAATTTAAGTATCAATAACAACGTATGATTTTTTCATTAATGATTTTTGGGTTGCATTTGTTAAAAAATAGAAACAAATTAAAATTTTCGAATATAAGGCTCAGTTCGGACCTGGTTTGATGAACAATATTAGTGGTGTTCAACCAGAACTAAGCGAACAGTTTTTAGGGCGATCATCTTAGACTGGCCGAATGCGTTCCTATCTGTTCATCTCATGCTAGCCGCACTCACCGTAAGGCGTTCATCTCAGCCTGGCCGAACGCTCCTTGCTGCTCATCTCAAATTAATCGAATGCCCTATGGTCTGCTCATCTCACCTGGTCGAATGTACGGTCTGTTCATCTTACTTTTTCAGACTTTGGTGTTTACAGGAAAAATGTTTAGAAACATTTATACAAGGAAAAAGGTGACGACATCCGCTAGGAAATAAATGGAACAAGCATGCCAATAAGAAGATGAGCATGGGCAGGGGCATGTTCATGAGCAGGGACAGAAAGATGAGCAGTTCCAGTACACTTTTGGGCATGAGCATTTTCAGCAGGGCCAGGAAGATGAGCATTTTCAACAAGACCAGGACCATTTTCAGTTTGAGTAGTCGTAGGGGCAGTTCCAGCAGACTTTTGAGCAGGATCAGGAGTCATTTCAGTTCGAGCAGTCACAGGGGAAGTTTCAGCAGACTTATGAGTAAAGCTATCAAATAGGGCAAAAGCCCGCAGGCATGCCCACCCCGCCACCCATTAGGGCGGGTTGGGCTGATGTATTAGATACCTGTTTGGAAAACTGGCTTTTCGGGCTTTGCCGCTGCGGTTACTAAGCCTATGGCCGCCCGCACTTTCTTAATTTTACATTGCAAATGCACTTTGGCAATTGGCAGCAGTGGCCACTACCAGTGAGTATAGCCCAAACTTCTTACTTCCCACACAGCCCAACCCAAACCTCAATCCCATTCCATAATTCCATTTGACCATTTACATCTAATTAGAGTTAGGGACCTTAGGGTTAGGGTTCGTATAAATATACTTTCACAGTCTCACTCTCTCTCTCTCTCGCTCACGCAGTCACACGAGTACACGACTCACGCAGACAGTACGCACCGGCCGACAATTACGCCGCCTCCTTGGCTCCGGCTATCATCTTTCTTTCATCTCACGCTTTCTCTCTCTCTCTCTCTCTCTCTTTCATCTCACGCAGTCTTCGTCTTCGGCTCTTCGCCAATCGCCGTCATCATTCTCATCGTCTTTGCCATCTACGGGTTTCCTGATTCCTCTCTCTCCTCCGTCTCTGCTCATTTTGATAACAGCTTCGTCACCTCCGTCTCCACTCCTCCAGCTTCGCAATCGCCGCCACCGTTCTTCTCTTTCCCTTTCCTGATTCCAGCCTTCCAGATCCCAGCGGCTCTCCTCCACAACCTCAGTCCTCAGAGTCTTGGACCTCACTCCTTAATCGATACCTGCTATTGCTATGGAGTCCCAACATTATCAATTGCTAGATTGCTAATTGAAAGCCAATTGTGAATAGATACCTTCATTTGTTGTGGTTGTGACATACTGTGATACTGTCTGTTTCTATACTGCTATTAAATTTAATATTGGTATTATATTGGTATATAATTAATTTGTATATTGGTATTATATTGGTATATAATTAATTGGTATATTGGTATTATATTGGTATATAATTAATTAGTATATTGTTATATAATTAATTGGTTTATTTGTCAAAAATCCAAATATATTTTAAATTCAAATAATTGATAATAAATAAAAAAATTAAATAAACTTATTTTTTGCGGGCTTGCCCGTTTTGCCCGCGGGCTTATGCGGGGCGGGTTGGGCTAGGGGTTTTTAGGACCGTTACGTTTGTGGGCTTTCCCGCCCCGCCCCGTTTTGCAACGGGCTTTTCGGGCCCACGGGAAACCCGCGCCCGCAGGCCTGTTTTGACACCTCTACTTATGAGCCTCAGATTGAGCACAGATTTTCTGGTGGTCCGCTACATCGTTGCTGACTTCATATGAGTCACACGTAGCTGCATATATTTGGGCTGGTAAAGAAGATCGTGCTATTGTAAAATGTCACAATAACACACAAAAGTTATTTAATTTGGTCAATCATAATGGCGAAGATTCGAGGGTCTTTCGGGGTATGGTCAAGGGCAATGCGCTTAGTCGACTAAGGCAGATATGCTATGCTGATGTGAATAAGGTGTTAGTTTCTGCTTTCGTGGAATGATGACATCTAGAGACTAATACTTTCAATATGCCTTTCGGGGAGATGACAATTACTTTAGACGATGTGTTTTGTCTGCTCGGTCTTCCGATTGTGGGTGATCCATTATCTTGTGTTAGGGATGTTTGTGAGTGCCCCGTTTTTCGACCTTTCCCCCGCTACGTGAAAATCGGGTGGTTTCAAAACCTTTAAGATGCGTGGAATACGCCCGGACTCAATTGTGGACTCAAAATGTGATAAACAGAATCGTCATCTTTATTTTAAGGAAAAACAAAGAAAAACAAATGTAACCAAATTTGCAAAGGGTTCGAAGGCTAAGTTACAAGGTGGGAAGGTGTTAGACACCCAACTCGCCCTTTCGGTCTCAAAATAGTTTTTGGCTAAAATATGTTTTTTTATATTTATTTAAAGATGAAATAAAACACTTATATATATATATATATATATATATATATATATATATATATATATATATAATTACAAATTTACAACAGCTTCCTTCCTGGAGTTACAAATACATTTATAAAGTTTTGGTCATAATAATGGCTCTTTTTAGTGATATTATCCTATAGAAATTTGGGTAGCATAACTGTATATTTTTGTTAAATCGGGCTAGTCTAAATAACACTTTTATATATAAAAACTTTTAATAGCCTACCTCTTAAAGTGTGAGGGTTTTATTCCGTACCAACTAGCTTCTAGCAGGTTCTAGGGTTCGTTTGCTCTGTCCTTCAAGGAGAGAGAGTCTTTTTTACAGCTTTGCTATTGCGGGGATTCGAGCAGAGTAACTACTTCCGAAAGCTGATTTTCGGCCTCGAGATCCGGACGGAGCAACTTCTTGTTGTTTTGATGTTGTTTGCTTGCTAACGGTGGAAATCGGGCAGAGCAACTGCTTGTTTTTTGTTGATTTGGTGTCTGGATTCGGGAAGGGCAACTGCTCTTTTTGGGATTTTTGAATCGGTGGAATAGGGCAGAATCCTAGCATGGCAACTAGGTTTCACTTTGACCGGTTGGTTTTAGTGTTTAGGGGGGATTTGGCGGAGCTTTGGGGCTAGAGGAAGAAATTCTCTCAACGCTCTCGGGAGAACTCACTACATTGTTTCTTAACTGTGTATTCTCACTGCTTGTAAACTATGTATTTTCACAAGTCGGGGGCCTCTATTTATAGGCTGGGAGAGGCCTTCCTTCGCTGTTAAGTTTTCTCTTTCTGTGCTTCATTGGCTTATAACGCGCGCTGAGAGAATTGTACCAAAGGCAAACTGCTACAGGAGAATATGTATTATTGGGCGCCACCCATAGTGGAAGCTGGGGCGGCGCCTGGTCTTGCTATGGGCGGCACCTGGCTCACTTTTTGGTCTTTTTTTTGCCGCTTAGGCCCCCTGCATTTCACTGTTTACACATCCTGCTTTTGTTTTTTACATTTTCGACCCTGTAACTTGACATTCGTTAGCTTTTTAACAGGTTTTGATATTTCATGTAATGTTACATATCAGAGGTACGAAATTAGGGTGTCTACAATGTTGATGCCTCATATGTGAGTGAGATGTTGGGAGTGTCACTTGAAAAGGTTTTTGAGGGCATAAGAAATAAGAGGGAGGCTTTGGTGACATTGGAGTGGCTACGTGTGAGTGTTAATGATGATGTCATATCTGAGGATGAGTTTAGGGTGAGTTGTGCTGTGAGGGCGTACTTCTTATTGGTATTGGGTTGCACGATATTTGTTGATAAGAGCGGGACCCGTGTACCTATTGCCTACTTAGAGTGGCTTGGGGATCTTCAAAATCTAGATACTTATGCGTGAGGAATTGCCACCCTTGCATATTTATATAGACAGCTAGGACAAGCGTCTATGTATAACACGAAGCAAATAGCTGGTTCCATGACATTACTTGAGGTAATAATTATAATTATTTTATACTTTTATGTTGTGTATTTACTATTAAAGTTAAGATGTTTTATTTGATACCTTAATCTCTTAAAATGTATGTTTTATTGCTTTTAGGCGTGGATCTTGCGATTTCCATATCTGAGGCCTCCACATAATGTTGATTACAAGTCCAGATACCCGCTTACACGTAGGTGGATCCCGCAAGGGAATCAGATACGATGCGCGGACCGTTTGTTGGCATCACGTGAGCAGTTAGATAGACTGACGAGCCGTGACATGAGTATACGTATTTTTCTATCAATTTCAGTAACTTTTTAATATTAGGTTTCGTATTGAAAGCTTTTGACTTTTTGTTGGTCTATTGTTTTAAGTTGACTGGCTTCCTTACAACAGTAAGGTCAGAGACCGGTTTGCATGGCATCAGATTACCACGTATCTAGGATGCATACATATGGGCTATATTGTCGAGCCATACCGTCCAGACAGAGTCCTTCGACAGTTTGGGCATGTGCAAACGATTCCGAGGACTGTCATTGCTCCGAACTTTGGTCCTCGAGATAACTCGAAGGCCTTGCCTCTGTTGCTTGGTTTTGTTGGGTACTGGTTAACGTCAAATAGCCATCTCCTATCTGAAGAACGTCTCGTTAGGCGTGTCCTTTGTGCTTAGGATTGTGATCCTGGTTATTTAGACTTGTACCAGGAGCGTTCACATGTAGTCGTCCAACCTCATGGTAGACGATCAAGATACGTTAAAACCACTACGACTGACGCCGTTGCAGCCGACTCAGATTACAGGATGTTGGGAGTTGTGAGGACTATGATTGATCCCACAGTGCGGCGCTGGAGATCTAGTGACCAATCTATACCGTACGAGGAGTTGGGCTCATTGCTTGATAAAGTTTGCACAGTTAGAAACGGTCCTACTGATGACACGGGACCATCTCATAAGAGGCAATAGTGATCTGGACTATGTTTATGTCTTTTTTTAATGTTATGAATTGTAAAATAGTTTTTAGTATTTTTTGTGGTTATGAAATTTTTAGCAAACCTTTCATGAATTCGTGTGGCTTGGTTTTAATGTTATTTTCTTATTGCAGACTTTGTATAGCATATGACATTTCATAGCAACATAAAAGTAGCATAAGCAGAATTTCAATATCATACATAATTTAAATACACATAATTGAAACATCATTAAAAAGAGACTTTAGGTATAACCATCTTCAGGTATAATAGTCATCTCATTGTATATCAGACTCAATGCATGAATAGACATCAAACCTCGAAGTTGTTGAAATATAACCGATATATATTTTGGAAGAACGACTGTAAGGCTTTTCGTGAATGACACCTTGATTGCAATGTGAGATGTCTCAATCAGGGTGTGCAACTATCTCCAACATGTCTCAAAGTCACCTTGACTTGATTTCAACTGTCTTTTTAAAGCTGCATATTGACTCTCCACCCTAAAATAAGATACAATTAATATTGTATTGCATGACAAAATTTATAGAAAACAATGAAATGTTGAAAACATTTAAATACCTGCTTGTTGTGTTGTTGTTGAAGTGCATTACATTATTCGTCCAAACCAACACAAAATCTTTCCTTGTACGGCTGTATCCATTGCTTCATGGCGTACTCAACCACATCGGGATAATCAATAAAATCCATCTGAAATCTCTTCAGGTATTCTTCATATATTTGCTCATTTTTTGCATCCACCAAAAAATTCCAACAGAAGGTAAATTGATCCCATTGTACTTTCGTGTGAAAGTATTTCTTACAATTCGCGATGATGTTTTTGTTGATATGCCATCGACAAAGGAAGTGTTGGGAGGTAGGAAAAGTTACCTCAATTGCATTCATTAACGCAATATCTCTGTCAGTTACTATCACAGTTGGCAAGGAGGATTGATTCATCAAAGCTTTCAAAATACCAAGCGCCCAAATGTAGTTATCTTGCAACTCCGACCCCATATATGCAGCTCCAACCAAAAATGTCATATTTGTCGACGTGATACCAACAATCTCCAACAAGGGTAACTTATATTTGTTTGTCTTGTAAGTGCAATCCATGAAGAGAACCTTGGGAAAAGAACGCAATAGCTCAACACTCATTGAATGAGCCAAGAACAAATCTTGAACAGTGTTGGTTTTCTCACATCTCCTATGATGGTAGTAATATCCATGCTCCATCAATTTCGCTACAAGTTGCTACATTTGTGATCGACCATCACGCTCGATAATTTTATTTTTGCTACGAGCATTGTAAATAGTATGTATTTAATACTTATTACTTTGAAACTTCTCGTGTAAACCTTGCAAAATGTCATTGAGCCTCAAATTGGCATGCGACATGTCAAGAACATAAGCCTTTTCCGAATCTGATAATCGACCAACAAATGAGTGGCCATGCATGTAAGGGGCCTTGGCATGGTTATGCGACCCACATTCAACCTGAAGTTCTCATACTCCTTTACATAATTGTATGCCCTTCAAACGAAATGGACACCCACATTTTTTCAATCTACGTTCTCTCTTGCTATTCTTTGTTACTTTACTCGAATCATCACCCATTTTTGACGAGGTTGCCCACCAAGTTCACAACCTTAAGTCAACCGATGTCCTCTATTTGTCGTACCACTATCAGACTAGTAATTACTATCATAAGCTCATTCTCCCTTCCGGTCGCACGCACCCAATCAAATAAATCATCCTGAAATGAAAAATATGTGTGATTTACAAACACATTGTTGTAATCTATAACAATCTGTTGTTGAAGAGGAATGATCGCATCATTTATAGGACCAATGACACTATACTCAGTAGGAAACATGTTTGCTTCCTGAAAAATAAGCAAAAAAAATGTTAAAAATTCATGATTCTGCACTGTTCATGCACTGTCAGGCCAGTGTGTGGATGTGGGTTCGTTTGGCCAAGATAAGATGAACAAAAATGAGAGCGTTCGGCCAGGCTAAGATGAACAGAGGTGAGCATGTTCGGCCAGGTTGAGATGAACATCAGTGAGAGTGTTTGGCCAGGCTGAGATAAACATAAGTGTTGGTGTTCGGCCAGAGTGTGGTGAACACCCTTAAGGCTGTTCGTCCAACACTGGCCGAACAACCTTAAGGGTGTTTATCACACTAGCGTCAAACAGCCGTAATACCCAGCTCGATTTTTTTTTTTTTGCAAAAAATCAAATTTTAATCAAAGAAAGTGAAAGGAATAATTACATTACTCGACCCCATGACTTCTTTAAGCTCCTTATAATGTTATTTTTGATAATGTGATTATGTTTTGTGTTGGTTTTGAAAGAGTTTTTTGAAAAAAAAAATGGAAGAAGAAAAAACAATGAGGTCCCGTAAGCAGTTTTACATGTATTTGTGATTTTGGGATTTGTGGTGTAAATATAAAACAATGGGGTGTAGGGAGTATTATTTGTCTTTTAGTATAGTATTTGTGATTATGAGATTTGGGGTGTAAATATAAAGCAATGGGATGTAGGGAGTATTATTTGTCTTTTCAGTATAAGTGTATTATAGTTATTTCAATTGGGTGTAGAGATTAATTGATGGGTAATGTTTAAAATGGCTTATTATGTCATTTCACTTAATGACATTTGTATAATTATTTCAAGTGGGGTGTAGAGATAGGTTTTTGGGGTGTGAATATCCCCACCCTTCCATTTTTTCTTAATAACAAAAATATCCTCAAGTCTAAAGACAATTATACCCTTAAAACTTATGAGTGATCATCATCGTATTTTTTAAACACAAAAACCATCTAAGTAAACCCTCACCCCTAAAACAAATATACCCCCTTCTTCCCAACTCATTTTTCATCTTTCTTCATCTGTTTCATTCTCATTCTTCATCTTTTTTCAAATACATACTCATTCTTCCCAAGACATTTTTCTTCAACAAATAAACTTTTTTATTACCACAATATCTTGTTCTCCTTCATCTTCCTATTCTTTTATTGTGAAGAAATCAACTTCCAAAAATCTTCAACTTCCAAAAAAATATAGGGCTTCAACATTGGGTGTGAAGATAGCAAGCATGGATGAAAAACAAGTCATCATGACTTTTGTGGTAAGTATTTAAAACTTTGCTTTCCTTAAATTTGTGTTAAAAATCTTTTTTTCCCTTAAAAAATAGATCTTCGTCATAAACGGTTTGGACCTGAGGATCCAAACATTTTTGAAATGTTCGGCTAGTACCATCCGAATATTTTAATAATGTTCGGCTGAAACCAATCGAACATTTCAAAAAGTTTGGATCCTCAGGTCCGAATATGTCTGGACTGTTTCAACCTATCATGCCGAACATTTATTATTTGTTCAACCTATGATGGCCTAACATTTTGTAAATGTTCCACTACAGAGGCCGAACAATTTTAAAAAATTACAAGAACTTGTGTTTTTGATGGGTTATTGTTTTTGGTAAGAGGATTCAAACACATTGTTAACAAATCCTAGTGTTGATGGTCCTGCTAATAATGAGCTTGTTGATGTTGAAAATAATGTGATAGTTCCTATTCAAGATATTGTGACGGATTACACCGATGTCTTTATGACGCATGAACTCTTTTCATCTCGTCAAATGTTGATTGATTGGGTGCGTGCTAGGGGGAATGAGCTTGAAATAGTAATAATAGTTATGAGGTCAAACAGTGGTATGGGTAAAAAAAAGCCCCGGAAATTAATGACTTGTCAACGTGTTGGTCATTACAGTGGACGTAAGAAATCACAAGCAAATGATGAAGATGAGATTCAAAAGAAAAATGAGGACGTGAGTAAACCAAAAGACTGGAAAGAAACCCGATCTAAAAAGTTTGATTGTCCATTTAGTTTGAGGGATAGAGAAGTTTCAATTGGAGAATGGTCATTAGTTGTTTCAAACAAGACAATTATTTTGAGACGGACGAAAAAGGAAAGCGAGACAATAATTTTGGGACGGAGGGAGTGCTTTTTTACATTTTGTTAAGTATTTCGACCAAAATAGAGTGTAGATGAGGAACCCATCATTAAAATATAAAGAAAGTAAAGGTAAGATAATAAAAGTAACTTTATAAAAAGTAAAAATTAAAAATTGAACACGTGTTTTGAAATCATGGCCTACCCAAGGGGGAAGCCACTCAATAAGGGATTTTGGCTTCTAAAAAGGAGAATTTCTACTTATTATAATTTTTTTTTGAGAAATTCAAGTCGGTCCTTTTGGTGAAATTATAACTCTCTAGGTCCCCCTATATTTGTTTTAAACCGCTAAAATACACTTTTGAGGGAAAAATGACGAAAATATCCTTAATGAAGAAAAGACGCGCAGACAAAGTCACCACCCAAAGTTGGGCATCACAATAAAAACATTGGGAATCGCAATGCACAATTAAAATATGTCAAAATTTAGGCATCAAAATGCAAAAAATAGGTACCGAAAAAAACTTATGAAGCCTAAAACAGTGCTTAAACGACGTTTTTTTGTCTTAAAACGAAAACATCATGGGGTAAACCCTACCTTTCTTGTAAATCTCGTCGAAAACTTCGATTTAATATGTGGTGGGTCTCGTGGTTCATCCGGGATCAAAAGTTATGTCATGCTGGCAGATTCTTCCTCAACTTTTTTTATTTCTACTAGTGCATTAGTTTCAAAACTGACAACTAACACTCGTAACTATTTTCTTCACATAGCTTTTAAAAGCTGGATGGCAAGTAGATCGGAGAAGAATAGGTGGAAGAAGAAAAGAAAGAGAGACATCAAAGATAACGAAGAGAAAATGACGAAGTAGCAGGTCGCGGACAATTTTGGAACAAAATTATGAAAATGGACTTTTGTGATTAAAAAAAGGTATTTGAGTAGTTACAATTCCAGTAAATTCTATCGGCCCACAATTATTCCTAAATTTTTTTTAATATTAAGACTCTTAATCCAGTGAAAAACGTATTATTCATAGAAAGTGACAATTTGATTATATAATTGCTAATAAAGTTGTAAGATCTCATGAACAAATCATTAGTTGATCACTTATTGTACATAATAGACAAAACAATCACTCCATTTCAAATAGATTTGAATAATTTGAAATGTATCAAGATAGTTTCGATTTTCTATTTAGCATTGAGAATTAATGTCAGCATTATTAACGCTCTTACTATTAATCCTAGTACAATACCACCTTCGCCCTTGGTATAATTAGTAAGGGAATAAGAGCTTTATCCAGATAACATGGGTTATTAGTTCAGACCGCTTATTTGGTACCAAACACCCACAAATTTGACTTATTAATCATATTCGACCTGAATCTTGACTACCAAACGGCTCATATGTGTCGTGACAAGAGAGTAATACGAGCGCAAGGCTTGTGCCCCTTTCGGTTTTGGTTGTAGTCATTTGGTGAACTAATTAGAGCAGAGTTAACGGTATTATCATGGCTAATCTTCCGGAGATCGTAGCTGCCAACAGCTTGAATCTAATTTTTGAAAATCAAATCAAATTAGATTTTGTTTGATTTGTAGTAATTTATTATACAAATCAAAACCAGATCATACAACCAATTTTTTTTTTTTATTTCCTTTTTAACATTTTTACAATTCAAAAAATGTTTTATTTTTTAATTTTTTATAAAAAAAAAGAGTACACATTTTTATATATAAATATAGACTTGGTTTGTTTCATTTGGATACTAAACCGATTTTCAAAATAAAGATGGTGAAATATTTAAAAGTGTTGGAGTTTGTGTCACTGTTAGAAGGATTTTTAGTTTTGAATTAAATGAGTATCAAATAAATTAATTTATTAGTTTTAATGGGTTGTGTTTGATTCGGTGGATTTGTTATTTCTGCTATTAGAGTCCATTTGCTAACCATTGCTTTTGAGCCAGTACTAGATCTTCATGCCCGTGCCATAGGCACGGTGTCAATATATCTGATTTCGTCATTTGAAATGACAATGACTAAATAGAATGTATGATTTAAAAAATGTTACAGTTAAGGAGTGCATTGCTTCAAGTGATAGTTGAGGGATTGATTGCACGGTGTGACTTTGTAATATGAAGATAAAACATAGGGAGAAGAAAAATGAGTGACTACTCATAATATTAATTGTAGGGGGTGATTTGTAATAAGGAAAGAAAAAATAGGGAGTTAAAAATGGATAACTACTCACACATGTGAATGTGAGGGTGAATCTCAACCGTTAATTTTTTAAGATAATTTAATCTCAACATCTGAATAGTCATATTCAATAACCTAGCTGTTTTATAATATATATGTTCATATCATTTTCAGATTTTTTTCTTCTGAAAGTCTTATTTATTCCTACATTCTCTAATGGGCAAATTACTCAAATCGTCCATATACTGTACCACTTTTTTCAACTCCGTCCTTACAAAAAAATCAAACCTTATTGGTCATTGTATAGAAAGTTTTGACGAAAATGATCCTTCCGTCCACTTCCGTATTTTTTTTCCTGCTAGGTCTAGAGCTGTCAAAACGACTTTGGGGGCGGTTTTACCCGCGGGCCTAGAAAGCCCGATGTAAGATGGGCCGGGCGGGAAAACCCGCGAACTTAACGGTCCCTAAAACTCGTGTCCTAGCCCACACCGCAGCGGGCATCGGGCTAAACGAGCAAAGCCCGCAAAAATGCATTCATTTGACCTTTTATCATATAACCTAATTTGTTCCTTCAAATGTATGTGGTTCTAGGAATGTCACGAGATCTTGAATTTGAAGGTTATTCAAAGTATTTAAACTATTCTTAAATTGTAAATTGCAGGCAATCTGAGTAATATTTCTACCATCTTAAAATTAGGCCTGGGTCACTTTGTGCATACACATGCGTTTGCCTCCAACCAATTGACGCTACCCCTCTCGAACCATGATACCCAGTATCCTCAAAACCCAGATGGAACCATGGTACCCATTACCCAATATCTTCAGCGAGCAACGGAACAACTGAGGCCGAGGGTTGGAACAAAAGAGAAAACTTCAAATCCCAGATGGAATCATCTAATCAAGTTCAGACCGTGAGGAGCGAAGGTGGGAGCGCGATACTTGTGTGAGTTAGTGAAACTGTGACACTGTGTCTCTATCTTTGATCTGTCATCTGTGAGAGAGCATCGGCACCGCCATGCCGGACCTGGATTTTTGAGAGATAGAGAGAGAGAGAGAGAACGAGATTGTGCGAGAGCAAGAGCAAGAGAGAGCGAGAGATTGTGCGATAGTGAGAGAGAGAGACGGACCAAACGGTAGAACTTTGAAGAAGAAATGTGAGACTGAGAGGCAATAGTCGGTTCGACGGAGGGAGAAGACGATTAAGATTTAAGACTTTTTAGAGTTTTAAGCTTTTAGTTTTAGGTTAACTTTTATTCTTTTACGCTTTCAATTTGTAGACTTTTAGTTTTATTCGTGAGACGGGCATGCCCGCGGGCTTTTGCCCTATTTGACAACTCTAGTTAGGTCAACACACGTGCATCTCACGTGATTATTGTCAGGGATAAAATAATTATTTTATTTAATAAAGTAAGGGGACCAATTGTAAAATTAATTTTATTAATTAAATAATTTTTTTCCTTCACCCACCGCCAACCCAACTAGAGCAAAGTCATCAACTCCATTCTAACAATGGCAACCGACATCTTTCTCTCTCTACCCTAATTTCAACCCCATCTCCATTTAAATCCCCAAATACCTATCAATCTTAGACTCTGAAGTCTGAACACAAACTACACCCTTAAGCAGACCGCTTATTACAAAAGTAAATATCCATTCAAATAGAATGGATACGTTCTGGGATCGACGGAAGGGATCGAACCTTTCTCTTTCTATCTCCTCTGAAATGCTTTATATGATTTCGACATACTTATTCCATATTTTCATTCATAAGGAGACTTCCAGAACACACAATAACTGATACTCCCTCCGTCCCTAAATTATCGTTCTAGTTGACCCGGCGCACAGATTAAAAAAACAATTGACTTGATTATTTATATTGATTTAATGTACAGTTTTCTTTAAAGCCCATGTGTATGTAGCTCATAATTAAAGTATGGTGAAAAAGTAAGAGTAAAGTGGTAAAAGTGATGTTCTAAAAAGGTAAGTTTCAAACTGGACAATTATTTTGGGATGGACGAAAAAGGAAAGGAGGACGATAATTTAGGGACGGAGGGAGTATTAAGAAAGTAATCGGTTATGTCGGGGCATTATCTAGCATCAACCTCATCGTCGGCGTCTTCTTCAATAACTCACACGCCTCTACCGCCTTGGCCAGTGCCATCGGCAACGACGATTTCTCTTCCTCCAATTGTATTCTTGACCTCACATGTACAAAACTGATCCACAAGATTCGAATCGAGGAGGCAGTGATTGACGAAGAAATGACTGAGATTCAAACCAATTGTATTCTTGACCTCTGTTTTGTTCGAGTTCAAGAAAACAGAGGGTCCAGACAATTTGGTCTTTGGAGAGGCTGAGAGCTTTGACCTCAACGGGAGTAGCACTAAATAGAGCCAAGATAGAGAGAGTGGTTGTAGGGAGCAACACTAAATCATGTCTCAGTTCAAATGGAATAGAAATAAAATTGTCAAGTTTAGACTGTTTAGTAGATGATGAATGCTTTAAGAAGGTTATCGGTCCACCACCATTGACGGTGGCGGCCGGAGGTGAGGGAGAGAAGATGAGAACGCAGAATACACAAAAGAAGACAACGAAGATAAACTAATTTGTTATTGAATTGAATTGATTTCTAAAACAATTACATGATTTATTTATATCTAAAGTAAAAAGATTTAATGGGCTAACAATATGAATGGGCTCAATTGGGCTTATTATATGTTGGATCTATATCTTTAACAAAAATGGATAAAAAGAAAAATATTTTGGAGCTTGATTCACACAGAAGAGTAGGCCAATGAACTATAAAGGCGAGAGAGAGAAAATCCCAGCATTAAAGGTGTAATTAAGCTATTCAAAAAAAAAAAAAAAGGATAAGTATACCATTAGTCCCTGAACTTTGGCCGAGCTCATCATCAGTCCTCCAACTTCAAAAAGTTTCACCACTGACCCAAGTAGGCCTTTTTTGCTCATCGGAGGTCCCTAGCCCTAACGCCGTTTGTTTATTTCCATTAAGTGAACACGTGTCACTCACATGCACAAAATAAGGGGGTTATGTATAACATCATCAAAATAAGGGGGCAAAATGAATATAAACCAATTCAGCTTACCTCTCTTCTAGCAAATCACTCCCTCTGTTTTAGTTTGGGATAACCAAACGCAGCATCGTGCCTTTCTTAGTGACGGCGGAATCAAGCGCGTCACATATGAAATTGAAGGTGGCTTTGCTCATACGAAACGCTTTTCGGAACTCGTCGTCGCTCCCCTACTGCTCCCACCACGCTTTGGACCTGTCTTTCACCCATAACCTTCGCTGATGCTTTCCGCCGCCATCCTCGATTGAGTACCGTGTTGAATCATCCATCGTGTTGGTGGTGGTGGGAGAATAGTCGAGTTGCCGACTAATTTTTCTTAATTTATCGGAATCAATTTCCGATATTTCATTCATTTGAGGTCGTTTCCGTTGAAAACTGTAGTCCAACACTGAATTGGGTTGTTGTTGTTATGGTAATCGTGGGAATTCGAAATCCCAATTCGGGTTTTCTTGAGATTCGTCGAAAGGTTCAATTGTGTTGAGGATATCCTTTAATGGGGTGGTGTCTGATGCTTCAAATTCATCTCCATTGTCTTCACTAAAATCGAGCTTTCTTCGCTTAGTGTTTGGAACATAGACATGACTGTCTACTTCTTGAAAGAAACTGGAGTAGTCATCATCGTTTAGGAAAGGAATCTGACCAATTTCCATTATAAATGGAAAAAAAGATAAAGAGATTTTTTGAATAAAAATATGAACCCAGTTGAATTTATAGTTGGGTTATCTGAATGGAAATATAAACCAATTCAACATACCTCCTTTCTAGCAAATCACTCCTTCAAGAAAATGAACTAGTACCAAATTAATTAGGGTTCTATACTCACCGAATCATGTCAATTTCAGGAGCTACAAAAACGGATACGTTTGGCAAGACGTATTGGAAGACGACTTGATTCATCCAACGAAAAGCCATGATTACATTCTCAAAGAAACAGAACTTCTTCAAACCTCACCAGAGTACAAATCACATTCAACGCAAACTCCGCCGGAGACTAATACATTTTCGCTGACGTGGTCTACAAGTGCGAATCGAGCAGAGAGCTTGCCGCAAAATTCGCCGCCGACGCGGCGATGCAGACGACGGAGGAGAAATGGAGGAGGAGTGTGAGAGTTGAGAGAAAGAAGGAAAGCGTAGGTCAGAGCGTGGAGCTGAGTATAGAGGAGATGGTATCTCCACCGCAATTGAATTCCAGCTAAGATGGCTCATATATTGTAAGCGGGTTGGTAGACGTCGATTAGTATGGGGAGATTCATGATCAAACGACGGAGGGTCAGAATCCGGGCGGGAGGATGAAAGCTTCCAAAGTGTTGATGCAGTTAATAAGATGTGGAACGGTTTCGGTCAAAGGTATCAAAATGAGAAGTAAACCGAAGTTGTTATACATGGAACGGTTTCACATTGCCCCCATATTTTGAGCATGTTATACATGGCCCCCTTATTTTGTACATGTGAGTGGTACATGCTCACTTAACGGAAATACACTAACAATGTTAGGGCTAAGGACCTCCGATGAGCAAAAAAGGCCTACTTGGGTCAGTGGTGAAACTTTTTGAAGTTGGAGGACCGATGATGGGCTCGGCTAAAGTTCAGGGACTAATGGTATACTTATCCCAAAAAAAAAAGTAGGTTATGGCCACTTCCACTATTATAGAATTTAGGAACCTCTAGCCTCCGTTTGAAGCAATTTGACAGTCATTGATTCGTTGATTGAGTACTTCGAGTCGCTGGAATGGTGGTGGTAATCCATTTCAGACATGTTTGGTGCATGGTAATGGATATCTCATTCAAATACCCATCATATTAATGTTTGGATCTTATTTATTAGGAATCTAATTACCACGGTAATGAAAACCCACATTTTGCAGGCATCATGTAAAACCCATTACACTCCATGGTTATATGACAACCATATCATCGAAATATGGTAAAAGATCTTTTTTTTAAAAAAAAAAAACAATGAAACCCCAACTGTATCTATAACTGAAATTGATATTGTAACCATATATATATATATATAGACAGACTATAGTGGTGGTGGAAACAACGAATTTCTCGATAAAAAAGCATGGAAGGGACGGATGTATACAGAGCTAGTAGTAGTAGAAGGGGGAGTTTTTGATTGAGGAGTTCGATATGGAGGAATACATGGATGGATGTGTTTCATGATCTGCATAGGAAGAAGATGACGAAAAAACACTTAAATGGGCTGCTCTTAAAAGGCTTACCTAAATGGTCCATGGACTTTATAATATGAATTGTCAATTCTACCCATGTCCAATATCATGTGAAATACATGTGCGTTGACTTAACGAAAAAATATTAACAAAATTAGACGGAAGGATCAACTACTTGGATCTCCAAGAGATCGGGTTGCTTTCAAGATAGACAATGTTGGCACTGGTGGATGTATAGTTATCCTTGTTGCCAGCCCAGTCCACATTGTGAAGGCATGGAGAGCAGGACGAGACTGGCGATGAAGGAGGATGCTTGCATTAATAGAGCCACATAGATAGCAAAGAACGGGCTTGATCGTATTACAATGCTCAGTGGTCGGCCTATGTATGACTTGAGATAGTTTGTTGACAACGAAGGCAACATCAGGCCAAGTAAGAGACATGTATTGAAGACTCCCAACCATTGCTCGAAATTCTGTTGGATCTGTGAGAGTAGTGCCCGTGTGAAGAGTCAAGGTAGGCGAGGTAGCAAGGGGTGTAGCTACTGGGCGAGCATCGATCATGCCCGTGCGAGCAAGGAGATCAGCTATGTACCCACGTTGGGAGAGCAGAAGACCACTTAGGTGCTTAACAACTTCAACCCCAAGGAAATAGTGAAGATCACCAAGGTTCTTGAGCGAGAAGCAATTAGCGAGCAGAGATATGAAAGTCTGAACTAAAGTGGGCTGGTTCCTAGTGACGATGATATCATCCACATATACAAGGAGATAGATGATGTTGCCCGCAGTACGAAAGATGAACAGTGATGTGTCGGCCACCGAGTTTTTGAAGCTGAAGGCAAGTAGAAACTGACGCAGCTCATTATACCATGCTCGGGGAGCCTGATTGAGACCATAAATAGCCTTGTGAAGCCGACACACATACTGAGATTTGTCCTTGTCAGTGAAACCAGGTGGTTGAGCCATGAATACCTCCGACAGATTGCCTTGAAGAAAGACATTGTTCACATCCAGTTGACAAAGATCCCATCCTTGACAAACAACCAGCGAAAGAACAAGATGAACAATGGTCGGTTTAACCACCGGGCTGAATGTCTCGTGATAGTCAACCCCTGGTCGCTGGTGAAATCCCTTGGCCACTAAGCGAGCTTTGTAGTGATCAATAGTGCCATCAACATGTCTTTTGATACGGTAGATCCACTTATAGCCAACAATATTGCGAGCATCTGCTGAAGGGACCAGATCCCTGGTTCCATTTCGAGTTAGAGCATCAAACTCCTCAGACATGGTCTGACACCACTTCTCATCTTTCAGAGCCTGAGTGACATATGTTGGTTCACTATCTGCTGCCAGTTGAGCTGAAAGACTCAGTTTGATGATAGGTTTGTAGATATTTTTCTTAGAGCGAGCCACTATGGATGAAATTCCAGAAGCAGTTGGTACAGGGACAGGGTCAGCGGACACGGGCATAGGCACAGGACCAGGGTCGACGGGCACGGGGAAAGTGGGCATAGTGCTATCATCGGGCATGTAGCTGGTTGCCGAGGAGGGTTGAGTAGCCAATAAAAGACTAGTAATGGGCAGTGGTGAGGGTGGTTGAGGCTGGTGTATGGGCGAGCGGAAATTAACCACATTCTGATTAGTGTGGGGAGAAATTGTCAGGGAGGCACTAGAGCGAGCAATCGACGGTGTGTATGAGTGACCGAGCAGTTCATGAGGAGGTAGCCAAGAGACACTAGCATAGGTATCTGGGTAATTAGGGAGGGTGGCCAGGGTGGACATTGGAAAGGTAGACTCGACAAAGTGAACATGACGCGAAATGTACAGTTTGGTGGTGCTCGGATCATAACAGAGATAGGCACTCTAAGTGAGCGAGTAACTAAGGAAGACACACAGAGTGGAGTGAGCAGCGAGTTTGTGCACGGAGTAAGGGCGGAGCCAAGGGTAGCAAAGACAACCAAAGGCACGAAGTTTGGAGTAGTTGGGCGGAGAGCAAAAAAGTTTATGGTAGGGAGACTGGTGAGCAAGAGTAGGTGTTGGTAGCCGATTTATAAGGTAGACCGTTGTTTGGAAGGTAAACGACCAGAAGGGCAGCGGAAGAGATGCACGAGAGAGGAGGGAGAGACCAGTTTCGATAATGTGGCGATGGCGACGTTCCGAGAACCCATTCTTATTGAGGGGTAAGGGGGCGAGGTGAGGTGAGAGATGCCATGGGCGGATAGGTAGGCGGCCAAGCCAGAATCCTGGGTAAGCCCCATGTACTCGCCTCCATTATCCGAGTAAAGAGTGACAATGGTTGTTTTAAAATAATTTTCGACCAAGGCTTTAAACTTGGGAAAGATGGTGGCGACCTCGAATTTGAGTCTGAGCGAGTAAAGCCAAATGTAATGGGTATAGTGACCAACAAAGATCACATAATATTTGAACTCATCAATAAAGGGAAGGGGGAGGTCCAAACATCAGTATAAATAGTTTGTAGAGGGAGAGTAGACACAATAGTATTTTGATGAAATAGAAGTTTATGACTTTTAATAGAAAGATAATCATTACAATGAATATGAGTGCGAGTAGTGTCTAATGATAAACCTAGGCTAGAGAGTATCTGACTTTGGACGGAGCCAGACGGATGGCCAAGGCGATGATGCCAATCTTGGTGAGAGACTTTGGAGCTGACACAAGCAGAGGGGCGAGGAGAGGCAGTAGTGGTCGGCCATTCATACACACGATCCTTAGACTATCCGGTCAGTAGTATTCTCTCTGTCAGTAGATCCTTCACATGAAAAGAAGATGGTAAGAACTCAATAGACATATTATTGGATATGCAGAATTGAGATATGAGTATGCGATTACGTTTCATGCTAGGAACAAACAGGAAATTTTGTAAATTAAAGGTGTGTGCAGGGGTGGGGAGGATAAAAAAAACCAGTTTTAGAGATATGTAGGCATGTACCATCACCAATGACCATGTCATCCATGTCCGGATAGTTGGAGTGAAGATGGAGGTTGCCAAGATCATTGGTAACATGGTATGAAGTACCTCTGTCGAGGAGCCAGCCTGGAGTCCCGATGTCCGTTGTGGTCGCAAGGTGTGCCCGTGGATGCCTTGTGTAGTTACTGGCTGAGTTGGAGTCAGCCGACAGAGATGTGGTGGCGACCAATTGAAAGTTGGGGCAGCAAGCAACCGTGTGTCCTTGTTGGTGACAACCCTAACACTTACCAAGATAAGGTTGTTGTTGACGAGGAGCAAAAGCCAAGGACTACTGGGAGGGTTGTCGAGGTTGAACGGGAGCTGTCTGAGCTTGCGAGGAGGAGTGCCGAGCATGCGAGTTGTGGTTCCTCGAGGTAGCAACACTGGTAGAAACCGGGTGCGAGAAGGACGCAGGCTGTGACTGCTACAGAAGTAGTTCGCGATTGATGAGTTTTTCATTGAGCTCATCGAACGATATGTGAGTGTCCCGGCCTTCCACCACATCCACGATGTGGCGGTAGTCATCATCCAAACCACCAAGGATGGTCTCAATAAAATCCTCGTGGTCAAGCGGTTTGCCAAGAGCCGCGAGCTCATCTGCCTGACTTTTGACATACTGCATGTAGTCGGAGACCGATTGAGTGCCCTTGGATTCCCGCTTGAGATAGTCTTTAATCTGCTTGATGTGGCCGCGAGTTGGGCGAGCATAGGTGTGAGCCAGAGTTTCCCATGCTTCTCTAGTAGTGTCGACCTAATGGATCATAGGAACCAGGGGAACAGAGAAGAAACCAACAAGAGCTCCGAACAAGAGTTTGTCTTGCCATATCCATGGTTGGTAGTGTGGGTTGGGAACGAGAACATCCTTGGATGATTGAGCATCCTTGGTTAGGACAGTGGGAGGCGGGCATGGGTGTGAGCCGTCTACAAACTTGTAGAGGTCATAGCCAATGAAGGTGGCCTCAACTTGGAGTTTCCAAGCTATGTAGTTTGTAAAGGTGAGTTTGGTGATGTTGTGGTGAGAAATATTGATGAGGTCGAAAGTTTGTATGAGATCAATAAGGTTTTTAATGGTGAGGGAGTAATTTCCGTTAGCCATGGCAGAGGGTGGTAGGGGCGGTGGCTAGAGGAAGAAGATGAAAGGTTTTAGGAGCAAAACTCTGATACCATGTAGAAATTAATAAAGTTTAGGAATAACGGCATAGCTTTTCCATTGATTGAATCACCTATTCATAGGGAGAGTTACAATTAGAGTTACACTTGGAGTAAGGTACAATAAACATATACAATGAATGTAGCATAATAATGAAATAATTATACAAGGTAATTACCGCTAATTACTAATTACAATAAAATAAAAATAATAATAAATATATTATTCTCTAAAAGAAACAACGAATTTCTTGATAAAAAGACATTGAGGGGACGAATATATACAGAGCTAATAGTAGAGAAGAGGGAGTTTTCGAACGGGGAGTTCGATATGGAGGAATACATGGATGGATGTGTTTCTTGATCTGCATAGGAAGAAGATGACGAAAAAGCACTTAAATAAGATGCTCTTGAAAGGCTTACCCAAATGATCCCTGAATTTTATAATATGAATTGTCGATTCTACCCCTGTTCAATATCATGTGAGATACATGTCCGTTGACTTAATGAAAAAAGATTAACGAAATTAGACTGAAGGATCAACTACATCACAAGCTTTAGTAGAAGGACAATTTTTAAGATTTTGGGATGGATTTGGAAAAAATGATAAAGTACAAAGACAATTTGAGTAATTCGTCCTTCGCTATTTGATTAATGAGTAAATCCCCTATAAAACTGTCTTACAGATCTTTATCCGTAAGACGGAGCTTCACTTTCTTACATATCAACCCACCACCAGCAGCATATAATGAGTCGGGTAAGGAAGATCCATCTTACAAAAAATATCCGTAAAACCGTCTTACACAAGATTTTACCCTGATTGATTTCTCCTTACCAAACTTTTTCTGGGTGATATTTTAAGCATTAAGAAAGACTAGTACAATAATAGAGTTTCTCCGCAGCGTATACGTGTAATCCTATAACATGAATTTTAAATGTATTTATGTGTGCTAATAGAGTTTCTTAAAAGTGTGCATGTTCATTGTTCTTTTCCCATGAAAACACATACTAGAGCAGAGAGTATATTTGTAGTTAAAGTACTCCTTTTGTTCCGCCAAGAGGCCACTTTTGAAAAATATGATAATTATAATTAAGGGATAAATTAATGTAATTATAATTAATCATAATTACAAAAACATTAAAACACAATCATTCAATCAATATGCATACGAGTGGAGGGTAAAGTTGAATGATTATGAAGATTGTAAATTAAAATTTTAAAAATAAACCCTTTATGCGCAACATCCCAAAATAGTATAATCGACTCTTTATCCCAAACAAAAGAAATATTTAACTAATCTTTCCATCCCGATCAAACTCTCTATAGGGGTAACGTTTACTATCATGTGATTTACTCACTAACGGGCTTGAGAACTATAGCATCAATTTCTTCTCTTTTTACATTGGGGACTAAAGTTGCATTTCGCAACAATTGAGAATCAAAAGGGATTTTCCATTAATAAGAGGTTGCCTGAAAAAATGTGGAGTCGTAATAGATTGATGGGAGAGAGAAGTAAAATTGAAACAAGAGAGCGTTAGAGGTTTATTGCTTAAAAAAAAGTTGATGGCGATAGTTTGATTGCTGACAAGTAAATTGACGCCCGTTAACTCTTGAACACGGAGTGATCAGACTCTTTAGTTATTGTTGAACCTATACTGTAATGCATTGCTCTCATTTAGGCCGATAGGCTTGGCGATGAACTCGACCAAGCCTATGCTAAACTTACATGGTTGAAATTTGAGCCGATCCATTTTGAAAAGTTTTTAATCACTAGAATACTTTCTTTTTTAAAAAGAAAAAAAAACAGACTTTTGGAAGCCAAAAGATACCAATTTCTTTAATAAACCAAAGACACACCACAAAGAACTCACTCAAATGCATCATGTTGCATCTATTCTTGCATCCGGATGCATTAATTTAATTATCTAATTCAATTTTACAACGCAATGTATCAATTTTAATTATCTAATCCAATTTTACATTGTGTTGCTTCAAGTTTAGCATGGAGATTCATTAAATTTAATTACGTAATCCAATATTGCATTGGGCTGCAATAATTGATGCATCAGCAAAATCATAATGAACTAAGCCTTCATGTACCATTTGTCTAGTACACAATTAACAAATAATTTTAAATTGATGTATCTTTCGTGCAACCCAAAATCGAAATCGATGTATCACGATTCACAAATGATGTATCATGATTCAAAATTGATGCATCATGATTCAAAAAGGGTATCCAACAACCAACAAATTTCTACATTTCATCAAACAGTTTACATACATAGCAACACAACACTCTAACTGATATATTTTGGATCAAACACATAAACACAATGAAGAAGAAACAAAGGTAAACTATGAACTAAAGATCGATAGATGAAAAGGAAATAGAGTGAGAAGTTAGGGTAGTGGATTAATCAAATCGAATATGAAACACACAAGTATTTGTCACCACCCAACCTCTCCACTCTCTTCATCTTCATCCCTATGAACTCTAACTGTTATTTCTCTTCTGCATACATTTTAAGAAAGAAAATGAACTTTTTTCGTTGAAAAAAAAATGTAATTAAGCAATTGAAAACTTGGGAAAAGGGGCTGGCTCACAATTTCTCCAACTTATATCCCACAATGGATATGGCAAAAGACAAAAACATAGAACCAATAAACTCTTTTACAGCTTCAAACAAAAAATCTGCATTTATCAATAATTTCCAACAGAACCCTATGAAAGTCCTTCAAGATATTGTCAATAGAATTTCAGCAAGATCATTTCTTGTTTCCCTGGACGTATGCTTGGTAATCCAAAAGACTAGTCTGTACTACTATAAAGATTATTGAGCAAGGATACATAACTGGTCAACTAGCTCTTTAAATAGTTTCACTTAGTTCGCACATAAACGTAAAAAGGTCAAGTACTTAAGATAACAGACAAAATACTTATATAGCGCCTGGATTGCCAACCAACAGATGCCTGCTTAGTGAGAACAAGTCTTTGAGTGTCTTGAAGTATTCAGTCGCTGAAAGGTAGCTGGAAGAGAAACAAGGGTGACTGGACCATGACTCTACTATGCGCAAACATGGATGCCACAGAGGGAAGAGGAAGTTTACTGGAATACCAAAAACAAACAAATAAAGGCTGGAAGAAGAAAAGGTGTAAACTCCTCTATGCTTCAAAACATGGTGCCAACGTGCCAAACACACTTTCTCAAGGCTTCTACATGTCTGAATGTTTATGTGTGTATGTGTTTGTGTGAAAATGCTGAATGAGCGTTAAAACTCAGTCAGAGTCCAAGAATGAAGTTTGTTTGTAGCTTGCCTCCGAACGTGATCTGAATAGCACCGCTCGCCGCTTAACAATTAAGAAATAAAACCATGCTGATTCGGTAAGAGGATATAAAGAAAAGGATTTGGACACGCCTTCCTTTCCCTTATTACAAATTTCTTCCTTCCTGGGTTCATCTGCCTGTGTAACGAGTATCGCTCCTACTGGTTCCCATCTGCCACACTTTCTTTGTGGAAATCTGCTACAACTAGATGTACATGATTGTGTGGGTGGAGGTATTTTGAAGAGCAGACATGTGAGCAATCCATTCTCAAAGAAATGAATTGTGTTTGATATATATTTGTAGAAGTTCAATTTTGAGCATGAATTGGGACCAATGAAAGATCTCCTTCCAATAGAGAATGAGATGAGTGGGAGATAAGCATGTTTTATCATTTACTATCTATTTGATACATTTTTATTTTTTATTTTTACAAAGAGTAATATTATATGTAGTACTCCTTCCCTCTTTAAATGAGTGTATTTCTCCCAATACAAGTGTTCATTTTTGTATAAATTAACTTATACACCATTGGCACATATCATATCCTAGTATGAACTTGCAATGATATGTAAAGGCCAAGGATATTAATGTATATTTGCCACTAAAATGACTCAAAACTCAATTTCTAATTTTAGTGAAAAACTAAAAAGACACTCATTCGGTAACTTGTGAGTATAAGATGTTATACTCACTCTATCTTAAAATTGTCTCATTTTCTTCTTTGATTTGTCCAAAAAAAATTGTCTAATTCCTACAGTTTTAAAAAGTTTGACTTGTCAAAGAGGATTATATTCTTTTTGTGATGGATGGAATATAATTTATTTTCATTTATGTACGCTAACTTTGAAATTAATATACATCAATGGCTATTTATAATCATAATAAAAAAATCACATTTATTAATTTAGCTACTAAAGAACATATCTGATCATTTTTCAAGAGGGTCATTACAGGAACATTTTAATTATGCAGATGTCATTGACATTCAATTACCAAACAAAGTTATATGTTCAGGCCCTTAACCAAATCAAACCATTCATAGGTTTATTCATTGTTCAGAATTTTGCTTTTAGTGTCATCAAACACACCTGTGTTATATGAATTACGTATAACAGAGCAAACCACTATGGGTAAGATGATATTCATTTTTTCTTCTTTTAGAAACATGATATTCCTTTCACATGTCTTAAATTTATATATACATATATATGTGTATGTGTGTATATATATATATATATATATATATATATATATATAGTACAATTTGAAGAAAATATATAGAAGCAAAAGTAAAAGTTTAAAAAGTTCAGCTCCTCTGATGCGAATTTTTTTTCAGGACAGAGGTAGTAATAGAATTTCAGTTTGGTTTAATTTACCAAACAGAACCCATGTCTGTGACGGATGAAATACAGAAATATATACGCCAAGCACTCAGTCTGGTTCAAATACAAGCAGCAGAAGTTTTTAAGAAGTAGGTTGAGCCGAGACAACCATACAAAGTTTTTTTGCAGTCTTCCTACTACTTACACTTGTTCTTATTTGGTGAAGTAGCAGTGTAATAACGTAAGAATCATTCTAAAAGTAAGCATGTCATTTCGTAAGCAAAATTTTCAGTCAAGACAACCAGCAACATGTCAAAGATTCCATCATCAGTAATTGTAAGTTTTAGCAGAATTGGGGTTCTGAATAGGAATATTTTCAAAGCAAAAGGGTTGACAAGGAAAAATCTGCAATTTTTCAGCCACTAAGGACAATTTAATTGACCATACAACCCTACACATTCAGCCGAAATGATATTATTATTATAAATTTTGTTATTTTACCTCACATGTAGATCAAGCGAAGAACATACGCAAGATCAACACAAAGGACTGCACCAAGCTGTCATGGGGAAGAGCATGATATCATAATATGCCTATCCAGTAGATAGAACAGATAATAAACAAGCCCTCACAAACTTCCAGAAAAAGTCCAACCAAAAAACAATAATCACAGGACAGAATTGACATACAGATATCCAAATCCTAAATCCATGAATTATTAAAACTAAAAAGGACACATAACAATCAACATCTTTCTAAGAAAGATAAAGATGTCTAAAGAAAGATAAATGAACAACGATGGTAAATTATCCCCAACCCAATCAGTATGTACTAACCTGTCAATGCCCACAATAGGAGCGCAAACTAGTCAGCTCATTGTAGTAGCAGCGTAAGGCCTAAACCTCCCTTCATTACCTCTCCGGTTTTGTTTGCTACTCTCGCCATTGTAGCTATCAGCTGAAGTCAAAGAACCTACATCTACGTTTTTATCATTCTGTGAAGGCGTTACATCAACCACCACTAGTTCATTGCCACCACTAACTTGACTTGATTTTCTGGTTGGTGCCGGCCCTACAATCCCCGTATAGCCATTGGCAGCCATACCCATTAGCCCAAGCCCACCATTCATGAATGTAGGATACATGGTAGTAGGGTTGCCATACGGCAACGGGCTTCCCCTGACACCAACCATCGCAGGGCCACTCCATGAGCTCTGAGGTGTAAGGGGACCATAAACAATCCCACCATACCCTCCAGTTGGATAACCACCACCATAAACGCTAGCTCCATAAGGATAACCAGCAATGCCACCATATCCAGGAAAAGCTCCATAACTAGGAATAAGGTCATATCTAGGACTGTACAATGGGTAATTTGCAGGCTGATAACTGTTTATATAAGCCCCTCTCCCGCTACCCACTTGTGCGTTATATCCACTGTTACTAGAACCATTTACATCTTTAGGAACAGCTCTTTTGACTTCCACTGTCTTGCCACTTAATTCATGAAAACTTTTCTGCATAACATTCTCAACAGCGTCCTCTGAATCAAAAGTAATGAAACCAAAGCCCCTCGGCCGGTGGGTCATGTTGTCGTGCATCACAACTACGTCAGTAATCCTACCAAACTTCTCAAAGTGAACCTTGAACTCTTCCTCTGTTAAATTAGCTGACAAACCTCCTACAAAAATCTTTTTAGTCCTAAAGTAATCACTGCTCCTACTGTTACTTCTACTATTTCTATTCAACCCTCTACTCTGTTCTTGTTGACTATGGTTCTGTTCACTTCTGGGTATTGCCTTTTTCACTTCAACCTATCAATACACAGCAGAATACACAATCATCAATTAAAACAATTACATGCTTAGCATAACACGACGTTTTATTTTAGATTTTTTTAATTACTAATTCGTTACCATTTGGAAAATCAAATACTTGTCGCATACATAAATACTCCTTAAAGTAGCCATTATTATACATTTTTCGTCTTTTATAATCAGTACGTTTTCAATATTTACAAAAAAAAAAAACAATATATCACGCGAATAGTATAAATCAGGAAACAAATTTAAAGGAAGCAAATTATCTCCGAAAGAGTTTATTCACGGCGTATGCCTAAAACTTAATTAAAAAAACAAAGGTTTTCTAAAAAAAAATTAAAAACCAGAAAACAAAAGGCTAGGTTAAAAACAAACCGTTCTTCCGAGAATGTCATGGACGGCCACTTTGAGAGCCGCATCCACAGCAGATGCGTCGGAGAATGAGACGAAAGCAAACCCTCTTGGACTTCCGGTATATCTATCTTTAGCAATCACAGAACCCACCACCGTTCCATACCTTCCAAAGTATTCTCTCAGCAAATCCTCCGTTGTCTCCCAAGAAATTCCTCCAACAAACAGCTTACATTGGTCTGAATCCTCCATACTCAAAACGAATTAAAGGGGGGAGAATAAAGAAAAAACAAGGAGCAGTGCCTAAATTACTAGATTTCTAATTCTAGGGTTTCGAACAGGAAACCCTTGAAAAAGTCATACAGTCCCAGTCAAATAGATGCACACACTTAAAGTACGCCCCCGTTTGTTTATACTTGACGGGAGATGACCTAGCGGAAGACCAACTACTTTGTTCCTTGCTTCATTCTTAGAGGTCCAAGCGTCACTTGATCATTAGTCATGCAAGTAAGTCATTTTGTTTTCAAATTTTCGTACTTTTTGACCCGACATATAATTTAAGAAAAAAATAATTGAATTTATTATAAATATTGTTGAAATGTGGGGTTTTTGTTAATATCTTTAAATATGTGATAAAAGTGTTTTCCTAGAAAAGAAAGTTTTGAAATAAAATTTTCCTTTCAAAAAGTCTTATTCCATTTTGTGATGTTCCACTTAAATAGTCAACTTTCAAAAATTAAGATATAAAAATATCATTTTATTACTAATGAGCTATTAAAAATGTAATATTTCTTTAAAAGTTTGAATTTCAAATAGGGACTTTTTGTGGATGGAGTATTTAAAAACGGACGAAAAAAAAATACTACAAGAAAAATGAGCTATGGCGACACTTTTTTCTTGACTCTTAGAATAACTATTGGCAATTTCTCATACTTTCACATATGTGTTGGAAATCAACGATAATTAAAATATGTGATAGAAATTTTGCGACCTTTATTTTTAAACGTCATAATTTTATGATGTTTTACTGAAGCACTACGAAAAAAAGGGCATGTGGCGACACTTATAAAATGTCTGAAACACATGAAAAAGTGTCGAAAATTAAGTTACTGACACTTGTTTGACACTTGCGTTAGGTGTCGTCGTAGCCTTAGTCGCAAATTTATGAACTGTCGGAAATTAAATTCCCGACACTTCATGCGACACTTTGTTTACATCACGACTTCCCAACACAAAACTCTAAATTGTTGTAAATGTACAACACTTAGATAAGTGTTGGTAACTTTTGACACATTAGAGAAGTGTCAAAAATTAAATTCTCGACACTTCTACCGACACTTGGAAATGTCGGATTACAATTGTATATTTACTAAATTAACATTCTATTTTCCAACGCTTATTTGTAAGTGTCTCTTATTTATGAATTGTTTTTTATTGTTAAATATCAATAAATTTTGGCATTTAATTCTAAAGTAATTTACGTTTTCAACGAGTTGCAATGAGTGGACTACATTGTGATTCAATACAACCATTGACATCATACAAAAATTAAACTATTATTTGTAAAGACTCATTTATTAAAGAGAAACGATATTATAATTATCAAGTCATGTAAAATATTTCAAAATCTCTCCATAAATAAAATATGAACAGTCAAAAGCATGTTTCTAGAGTTTACTTGGAAATTTAAACTTGTACCAATCCATGTAAACAATTTCTAATTTAAAAAAACCTAAAAATAAAATAAGAAATCCTATGATGCGTCCAAAATAATCCTAGGACACACTGGGCTTCTTAAACTGGATATCTGACTTTCAACTTATCCAAAATCTCCAAGGCCCAACCCTGTAGAACAAGCAATAACCGTAAACTAGGCAGGGGCTCTCCCTGCAAAAGCCCTCCGGCGTGAGAATTAGCTCAACAGTCAACTGAGCAAACAATTTGACAGAGTTTGGCCTTATAGAAATCACGTACCTCCCTCCTTTGTTTCAAGAGGTTTTTATAGCATGTGCCGGAGAGTAATTGCCGATTAAAACATCGTGGCGTGCCTGGCGGGCACATTAACTACCACATTTATCACAACGATCTGATCATGAAGGTGGTGACGAGTTTCTTAGAAGTAATTGTCTACGTTCAAGACGACCGTTACTTTCATAATCAAGCATGGTAAATCTTGCTCGGTGAATATTTGCCTGCTGGGTTAGCCCCCAGCTCGTAGTACACTTCTGGTCGCTACTCGTTCCTCAATGTGACCTGGGATCTAGATTGCACGTGTTCTGCTCCTGACTGATGGAGACGTGCCGGGCACGTGACTTGTATCTTGGGCCTATTGGGCCGGGCAGCTCAGTAGCCCCCTGCTCCTTGTCTATCGAGTATCTATGCTCGGAACGAGGAGAAGAATCTTGAATCCCCAGGCCATATCGTTCTTAAGATGAATCTTTTCATGAATGCATCAAGGATTGCCCTCAGCCAAATGTGAGTGGATGCCAGCCCAAAGGACTTTTGAAAAGACGGACCGTCATCAGCCGCTTTATACCCTCACGCGGGCTCATTCCCCAATGGATCATTTAATGCAACGCTTCGGTTTCCGTGGCCTAATGATGACTACTCTTGGGACGGCCCCAACCGACGGTTTTTCTTGGTATAAAAACTCAAGTTCCCCTCCATTTCAAACTTTACCCACACTTGTGTAAAATCACAACCAGGAAAACTTCTCATCTCTGCACTCAGACGCGTGGAAAAGATTCTTAAGACCTTCTTCAAGTCATTCACTTCCCATCTACAGGTACTCTTTAATCCACATTCTTACCTCTATTACAATTTGAAACTGTATTTTCGCCGCTAAAACCCCATTTTTAGGGTTCAATAATGTCGGCTGGATACATGAAGAGTTTTGTTACGATCTGAAAATCAATGTGTCGTAAATCAGAACGTCTGATACCCGTTCCTTCCCCTCGTCTTGAATCGTCTGTCCCATATGTTTTCAAATTGTCACAACCCTTATACCTATGAACGATCGGGGTCTAACCATTTGCCCGTTCTTATTTACAAAAAAACTGACTCAAGAATGGGAATCGAGGAATATCAAACTGGTGCCATGTTCATCAGTCTTGAAATAATCCTTAATCATGGTCGGACAAACAGAAAAGAAAAACCCTGACACTCATAAGGGCAAACAAATCATCGTCGATGTTCCCCCTCAACTCAAATGGGACGACTTAAATTGCGAGGAGGATGTGTCTGCTTGGTTTTACTCGTTGGGTATTGTAGACACCCCAATTTCGTACCCCTGGTATGTGACATGACATGAAATATCAAAACCTGTTAAAACATTAACAAATGTCAAGTTACAGGGTCAAAAGTGCAAAAGAACAAAGCAGGATGCGCAAAAGGACGAACTACAGGGACCAAAGTGCACAAAAAATGAGAAGTTTGAAATTAGGCGCCACCACCATAAAAATTGGGTGTGCCGCCCAATTTGGTGGGTTGCGCCAAATTTGTGATACGCTGCGCCCAATTCTCTGCTCCATTTGCCGTAAAGCTCAATTCCTCTCGTACAAGCTTCTACCGATGCACGAAGAAGGAAATTAAATTCCGTCGATGTCCTCAGTTCCTCCTATAAATACAGGCTCTCAGCTCTTCAGTCGACACACCTTTTCTTCGATAAAAATTCTCCGCGTCCTCGTTACGCTGGAGAAATAGAGAGCGAAGTGAGATAGTGAGCGATCACCTCAAAAAACCTCGAAACTCTGCCAAACCTCTTCCAAACACAAAACCAACCGGTAGGAGTGAGCCTTAGCCCCCCAGCTAGGTATCCACCCTTTTTTCTCGGTCCAAAAATCGTGGAAAGAGCAGTTGTTCTGCCCAATTTAAAAGGCCAAACAGCCAGAAATAAGCCGTTATTCTGCCAGATTTCAGCCTACCTCAAGCCAACAAACAAACAAACACAAACAGTTACTCTGCCCAAATCCCGAGGCCAAAAGTAACTTTCGGAAGCAACCACTCTGCCCGAATCTTCACAACACTTCACAACACACAACAAAAAAAAAAGACTCCCTCTCCCTGAAAGACAGAGCGAGCACACTCTAGGCTGTCAGTAAGTTTTATTTTAAAGCTTTCATTTTGTAAAAATATTATTTTCAATCCGGCCCAATGTAGATATATAAGCAGTTGTGCTGCCCGGATTTAGTTAGGAAATAGTACTAAATGTAGCCGTTATTATGGCCAAATATTTTCAAGTATATTTGTAATTATTTGTAAAAGAGACAGTTGCAAGTCTGTAAATAATGTAGACACAATGTATGTATTTGTAGGCAGTTAATGCTTTATTTATCTGCTAAATAAATATAACAATAAGCATACTTTAGCCAAAAACTGTTTTGAGACTGAAAGGGCGAGTTGGGTGCCTAGCACCTTCCCAACTCGTAACTTAGCATCCGAACCCGTTTTCATTATCTCTGGTTTTCTTTTTTTGGTTTTGCTTTATTTATTCCTTAAAATAAAGATGGCGACTCTAAAACATTTTGGATCCAGTGGGGCCTCGCAACATCTCTCCTTGCACTTTTCTGTTTTCCCCTAAAAAAGGGAAAATGGGAATGGAGAGGTGATGTATTCCTATGTCCTGGTATCCCCTAAACAAGGGATAACTTGACGTAGAAAACCCAAAGCACCCATAGTGATCCGAAATAGGCCATAAGGCTATTTTCATAAAATCCATAATCGGGGCGCTGCAACATTCCTTCCTTGCACTTTCACGTTTTCCCCTAAAAAAGAGAGAATGGGAATAGAAGGGTGATGCATTCCTATATCCTGGTATCCCCTAAAAAAGGGATAACTTGACATAGAAAACCCAAAGCTCCCATATTGGATCAAAATCCACTAAAGGCAACCGAGGCGCATTCCAACGCGCTATTCCGACAGCACTCCTCTCGCACTTTTGATTTCGTCCTCCCCTAGAAAAGGGAGGGTGGAACGAGTGCATTGGATGTCACCGCATCCGCACGTACGCGCACCCCTATCCAAGGGCGCGGGGGGCGCGGGGGGCGCGGGAGCACTCATCCCGGGAACCCACAGGTATGGACCCCAAAAGTTACCGAGTTAAAGCCTTCGACCTGGATATCGAGAAGGACGGGCATAACTTTCAAGGTGACCGTATGGTCTTCTACTCTGATTTCTTCCTTGTAGGCCTTAGGCTTCCTCTTGACCCCTTCTTTTCTGAATTTTTTAATTTGAACAATGCCCTTCCTTGCGATCTAACTCTCACAACCGTACGATTCCTGGTCGCCTACACTGTTGCTTGCCGGCTACTTGGGTTTGAACCCAGCATGGCCCTTTTCAGAAAATTCTTCTTGTTTTCCTTAGATAAGAAAAGTGGTCGTATAACTGACCGATCCAACCCTAATTACTTCAAACTCCTGATTGACGGTCCCAACAAAGTCGATGCCTGGGATGGAAAGGCTCTACTCGTTGAGTCCCGAGTCGGGTGGCCCTTTGCTCCATACTTGGAGGATTTAGAAATTACCAAATACGACAAAAATGCATTCCGAGTAGGAGAACCCCAGCTCACAAAAGCTTTTAGGAAACTACTTGGAGTAAAGGAAGGCAACAACGGGAAGGATTGGGTACTAGACTGGGTAGCCCATACCTCTGATTCCCCCTTGCTTCGACTGGCCGGGATGTTAAGTTGGCCCGTAGAAGGAATTGAACCCCAAGTTATCATGGATGCCGAGGTACCTCACCCATATTGGGGTAGTTGCCATGGAGGTAGATTCCCCAGCGAGTGCCCAGACTGCGAGCTGACTGGGACCAATTGCACCCCTGCTTTTTCTCTTACTGGTTTGCACAAGTTTCAATTTTAACTCTTTTTTACTTCTCATTTCAACCAAAGTTTTTACCGATTCTTCATAATTTTTCCTGCAGATATGAGGCAACTAGAAGATTCCAACCGATTTCTCCAGGCTATGAAGAGGGGAGCCACAAGGAGAAACACCCAAATGGCCACCTTGGAGCCTGCTCGTCTTCCCATCGTTCCTGCTGCAAATACAGGGCGTGGATCTAACCGAGTGTCTGAACCGAGCTGGGCTGCCACTCCTACCCCTACTGCTACTCCTGCCATTATTACTCCTCCTGCTTCCAACCCAACAGCTTTTGCCACACAATCATCAAAGCGACCTGCCCCTGAACTTCCAACCGACAGGAGAACCAGATCGCGGACATATCAGAGTGATCAGGTTGAAGCTTCGAGCTCACGGGCACCCTTATGGCAAAGGGACAACTTTGATGCCCGCCACCAGCTTAATCAACGGTGGCAATAATCCACCACCTCATACTGCAACCCCTAGTCTTAACCTTCCGGCTGGAAATAATCCACCACCTCATGATGCCTGCCACCAGCTTAATCAACGGCGGGGTTTGGATTCCTTAGCTAGGAGTGCAGTGGCTGCTGTTGGCTTGGCCATTGAATTTCGGGAGGAGGCTCTGCGCCAGAGGGTGATATACTTGGGGCAAATTCATTAGTTGAACCTGTAGTTGATTGCAATGGGTAAGCCACCTTTGCCCATTGAGTTGGAGCCCTTACCTGGTTTGACCGCACCGAGTCAGACAGCAAATGGGTCAAAGACCGGGGGAAATCCTTTAAATCCAGTACACGTCCCCTCACAACAACGTGAACGGGAATCCAAGGGACGAAGCCAGCAAGAAGGCCGAGCCAGTCACAGAGTAGTTCCTAGTGTGCATTCTCGATTGGGACCCCAAGTGGGAGACGATTCAGCACAATCTCGCTGTCATCGTAGATCACCTTCTCCACGAAGGTCGCATCCCCGTCGCCCTCGTTCACCATCTCCGCGAAGATCGCATGCTCACAATCACCGCACTCCATCCCCCAGGAGGTCTCATGCTCGCTGTTATCGGACACCTTCTCCTAGACGGTCACAAGTTCATCTGTCACATCAGTCTAGAAAAAAGAGGGAGTTGCAACAGTCAAAGGCACAGAAAAATTTAGTGGCTAATGAGCCAGTGCCTCAACTCGGAGGTGCAGCCCAGGCACAAGTGGCGCAGGCCGTGGGCGTTGCTCAAGCTCTGGAGCTATGGGACCCCCACAGGCCCCTCCTGTGCCAGTGATGTAGCCTCAGCTCGCGGGTGGTTAGCCTACAACCTTCAATATGCAAGAGTTTGAGGATTTGAAGCCCCGAATGGAGGCATGGGAGCAGGGCAAGGCTTTGGATGGGAATTTTCTGTGTACGTTAGCTAGTCCATTAGCCCATTCGATTGAGAATGCACCTCCAGCACAAGGGCTTATTTTTCCAAATGTTAAAGAGTATATAGGGAAGACAAAGGCGAGAGATTGGTTGATGTCTTTTGAGTCCCAGATAGCTCTTGTCACTTTAGACGAGGCATTGAAGATTCGAGCTTTTGTGGGAGCATTACAAAGGAAGGCACTGGCTTGGATGAGAGGTCTTCCTCGCCGATCTATCAACAATTCTTAGCAGACTTTGGGACATCGGGAGCTATTGCAAAGACAAGAGCTGACTTGTCTAAGGTTAAGCAAGGAGCCCATGAATCAACAGCCAGTTATTTGGAGCGGTTTACGAAGATGCTCGAGTAGGTTCCTGGATTGTCCGAGCAGGAGGTTACTTTGTGTTTTGAAATAGGTTTACTCGAGGGAGAAGGCGGTTTGAGGTCGGAGTTGAGCATGCGGGAGCCCAAGACGCATGCTGAGATGTTAATGTGAGCTCAAAAGTGGTGTGCGGGGGAGACCGCGAAGAAGGAAAGTGTCGAAGTTGGGGGAGCTAGGGCTAACCCCAAGGGTAGCGGCCAAGGTGCATGTGGCAGTTATAATAGGAGCAAGTCGCGATATGATTGCCCAAGGGAGTTTCTACGAGAGAGTGATCTCACCCCGTTCAATACATTACGGAAAGACATAATGTACGAGGTCCGAGATGAGCTTCCTCGGTCACCTCGCATGAACCCTGAAACGGCAGATTCCAGGGATCGGTCTAAGAGGTGTGCCTATCACGATGATTATGGGCACACAACGGAGGAATGTTGGTCGCTGAAAAAGGTCATTCAAAAGTTGATAAATGAAGGCCGATTGGACCGGTTTAAGAGAGATGGGAATAACAGGGGGAATGCTCCCCGGAGAGATGCACCCCCAATTCGTGGGGTAATAAATGTTATTATGGATGAAAAGCTCACACCCACTCAGCTCGGCAAGCAGATTTACTATTTGTCAAAAGTGGTAGATCGCCCAACCACTCTCCAAGCAGGGGAAGAGTCGATACAGTTTACTCGCAGTGAGCTGGTGAGTAATGTGGCAGGAGAACAATCCTTGATTGTTTTTGCTTTGGTCGATGGTTGGGTTGTGCACAGAATTTTGGTGGATACTGGAGTTTGCCGAGATGTGATGTACTACTCTTGTTTTCAGGGCTTAGAGCTGAAAGATGAATGCCTCAAGCCTTATGCAGGAACTTTGGAGGGCTTCACCAATCACAGGGTGCCGATGAAGGGCACAGTCGAGCTGGAAGTTTTCATTGGTCAAGGCAGTCGAACTTGAGCAGAAAAAGTCACCTTTATGGTAATTGATTTGAAATCCCCCTATAATATCATTTTAGGGGTGCCGAGCATGACTAAATTCCAAATGGTTGCTTCTATTCCTCACCAACGAGCCAAGTTCTACACAAATCAAGTAGTGGGGGTGTTGAAGAGTCAGCCCTGGGCAGTGCTAGAGTATGTACGAGATAGTCAAAGGAAGAAGCAGAAGTTGACCTTGGAGGATGACGAGTAGAAAGTTACCATCAGCACCAAGGAAAAATCTCATGTAACTGTGGGACCTTCAACGATTGCTATGGTCGGCGAGGGCTTGGAGCAAGATGAGCAGTATGGTCACAAGGAGGATACTTGTCCTTTGTCGACGTTGGGGTCGGGGGGACAAGTCGAGCAGATTGTGGATATAGGGTTGGTACCAGATGAACATCAAGATCACGAAGAGGTCACTTGTCCTTTGCCAACATTGGGGTCGGGGGGACAGGCCGAGCAAGCGGTGGACATGGAGTTGGATCAGCTTGATGCAGCAGAAACCCAGGCTGAGGAAGAGGAAAAAGTGGAGTGTGACACGCTCCAAATATGGGATGAACCAAAATTTACAGCTCAAGACGAGCTTAAAGAAGTGGTCATTAACTCTGCTTACCCCGAGCAGAAGATAAAAATTGGCAAAGCACTGTCAGCTGAGGCTCGGGCTAACTTGGTCAAGCAGCTCCATGGTAGCTTGGATGTGTTTGCATGGAGGCCAGAAGACATGCAAGGGGTTAGTGAAGATGTTGCAGTTCATTGCCTTAGCGTAGATCCAGCTTTTAGACCAATTCAACAAAGGCCCAGAGTGTATTCTGCAGAAAAGGACAAAGCGATCAAGGAAGAGGTAGAGAAATTGCTTAGTGCAAATATTATTGAGGAGATACACTATCCGACTTGGCTGGCTAATGTTGTCATGGTCAAAAAGTCGAATGGAAAATGGAGGATGTGTGTGGATTTTACTGACCTCAATAAAGCTTGCCCGAAAGATTGCTATCCTCTTCCTCACATTGACAAGTTGGTGGATGCTATAGCAGGCTTTGAGTTCTGGAGTTTCATTGATGCATATTCGGGGTATCATCAAGTGAAGATGAACGAAAATGATAAAGCCTTGACGGCGTTTCGAGCAGCAAGTGGGCTCTATTGCTATAAGATGATGTCATTCGGCTTGAAGAATGTGGGGGCTACTTAGCTGCCTGGCCCAATAGGTCCAAGATACAAGTCACGTGCCTGACACGTCTCCATCAGTCAGGAGCAGAACACGTGCACTCTAGATCCCAGGTCACATTGAGGAACGGACAGCGACCAGAAGTGTACTACGAGCTAGGGGCTTAACACCTAGCGGGCAAGAATGTAGTGAGCTGGGGGCTTACCCAGCAGGCAAATATTCACCGAGCAAGATTTACCATGTTTGATTATGAAAGTAACGGTCGTCTTGAACATGGGCAGTTACTTCCAAGAAACTCGTCACCACCTTCATGATCAGGCCGTTGTGATAAATATGACAGTTAATGTGCCCGCCAGGCACGCCACGATGTTTTAATGGGCAGTTACTCTCCGACACAGGCTATAAAAACCTCTTTAAACAAAGGAGGGAGGTACGTGATTTCTATAAGGCCAAACTCTGTCAAATTGTTCGCTCAGTTGACTGTTGAGCTAATTCTCACATCAGAGGGCTTTTGCAGGGAGAGCCCCTGCCTAATTTACGGTTGTTGCTTGTTCTATAGGGTTGGGCCTTGGAGATTTTGGATAAGTTGAAAACCAGATATCCAGTTTCAGAAGCCCAGTGTGTCCTAGGATTATTTTGGACGCATCATCCTACAACATGATGATCAAGAAAAACTCCATCTTCACGACAATCTTCTAAAAAACCTGTCCAAGTACAATTACTACTTTGATTAAACATCAACTAGAAAAAGTATGTCATTGTTCTTGTAGGATCAAACAAGAAGCTTTAAAAACTTACCACAGGAATACTTTCTTGGCATAATCATTATTTCTTTTTCTTTTTTTTTACTGGATGAACCTAAAAGTATTCAGGTTAGCCAAAATCGATTAGTTAAAGTTAATAACAAAAAGGGTACAACCCTATTGCCCCCACCCCCAATATGAATATTAAACCCAACTACCCAAGGAATGGAAAGAGAAGAAATGGGATGCATGTTGCTTCAATAACATGTTATCCCAAACCTATTAGTTAAAAATAACTAACCTCGTGTGATGTATTATCGTTGCTTGAAAGATTCTTCAATAACTTACATTGCGGTCTTCTATGTTCTTAGTTTTGAGAAAGTTGCTTCAATGGCGATGTACCACTTGAATTATCAGGAACCTATTATATTTAGAATGTGTTTTAAGAAAATGAATGTATAGAAAACAATATTGTTGAATATGTGGAAAAAGCACTTGTCCAGTTACAAGTTACACAACACACTCCCTTAGATGACAAATGATCCTCAAAAAGCTTTCATCTTTCCATCAAATGCCTTCCCCATAAATGGCTAATTGGTCCTTGAATTGTAATTGCACTTTAGCATTCACCTGAGTGTCCATTTCTTCCAACTCTTGTTGAGATGAAACTTATAACTCAGCACGTACCCGATCCAACTCTTTTTGAGACTCAACTCGCATCCTCTCCAATTCTTGTTGAGAAGAAAGTTCCATCTCAGCACGTACTCCCACTTCCAGGAGATTCGTGCATGCATCATATAGCAAAAATCTGGAGTAAATAAAGGGAAATACATATAATTGCATTGGTAGATTGAAACTGGTAGAAATGGTTCCTTCCTGTTACATTGTTCATCTGTCTTCACATGAACATCCTCCATTCATAGCTTTCTTCTTTCTTTCATGTTTCTTCCTGTGATAGCTTTCATCTTTCTTTCGTGTGATAGTTTTCTTTCTTTCTTTCATGTTCTTCTTTCATATGACACTTCTCATTTTAGATAGCTACGAAACAAAAGAAAAAGGTAGTTTTAAGTGGGATAAAGGGATTGTGAAACCAATTTACAGACAAAGTACTCTACCAATACAAGAAATAGGAATATGCAATTAACTATATGGTGATCACCATATATTGTTCAGAAATTAGAAGGTTTGCTATATCTCATATAAACTTGCTCCTTCCTCGTCTCCTTTGTTAGAGATATGTGCCAAATCTTAGGAAACTATTTTCCAGGGAACTAAGAAAAGATCTCCTACAACATACTTTCTGGAAATGTATTTCAAGTTTCAAGACAAAACACAAAACCGAGATGCTTTTAGTTCCACTCGAAAAAAAGCGTCATGATACATCCATCTCAATGCCAACTCAACATTCAATTATTAAAATTTATCTCCACGAGAAAACATAGGTGTATCAATTTCTTCATGTATTTACCTTGATCTTCGTGTTGGTTATCACTGAGCAATAAACCACGAGATGATGAATTGCGAGCACTAGAAATTGGATGCCAATCTGGTGGAGGTTGAGTCATGCTATAATCAATCCCCTCCTCCTCATGTTCAACAGCATTGGGCATAGCTCTTGAACGTCAAAGAGGTCTACCTCGTGCCATTGTAGCCTGGATGTAAAACAAAGTTGTTAGCAATTGGGCTTGTGGCCCGATTATTTACTTCCGCTCACATGGAATATATTTATATTATTAAAGGTTAATTAGTTTCCTAATCCGAAGGGGTTTGGGATTGACTTAACTTAACCTACAAGAAATAGGGTTTCTTGTACAATAATATAAATAGGGTAACTAAAGGGATAAAACCCTAACCTAGCAGAACACACCAAGAAGAAACTTTGCGAAAACCCTAGTTTTGTTGAAAATTGTTTTTTACGAAACTTTGCATGCTGTTTTGACCTATTTGTATTCTGTAAAACCGTGGTTTTATGGTCTGTACTTGTAGTACTCCGTGAGGGCTTTCCAACGACATATTATATGCTTAATTTGGACTTAAAATGAATGTTTTATGGCCTCGAAAAGTTGGCTCGCGGATCACGTTCGTGAATCAATTTTCCGGGGTTCAAAAATAGGTGTCAATGTACATGCCTCTTGAGGCACTCCGTTCGATGCCAAAAGTATATGACTGGAAAGCACTCGACGATATGAATCCAACGCCACCGTCCGCGACCTCATCGGAGTTCGGGAAGGCGGTGAGTGGAGTACACTCTCCGGTTGGGTGAGTGAGACAGAAAATAGTCAATCAGTCAACACTGACGTGGCTGCCACATCACCTACCACGTCATCACATGGGGACCCACTTTTTTCTTAAGTCAGCTGATGACATCATCGATGGCATCATCAGTCCAGTCATCTGCCATGTCAGCCCTAGGGTTGACTAAGCATCCAGTCAGCGCCTGTGTGTCACAAAAATGACGCCCACTCTCAGTAGTGGCGCGTGGAGCGCGTGAGGGGTGTTACAGCCATCGTTTTTTGTCACCTCCGAAGAGTCTAGATTAATTTGGGCCTTCTGAGTCCAATGGTGGCCTCTGTTTTGATCAATTTAGCTTGGAAGTATGTGTTTTTTATTTTTCATAGCATAAAAGCGTGTTTTTTGATTTATTAAAAAATCAAAAATAACTTCCACGGGCTGTTTTGTCATTCTGTGACCTTTTGGGACTGTTAGGTAATTTTTGAAAATTCTTTGTGAATTTTAAACTATTTTTAAGTCATTTTTGGCATAATTAATTGTTGTTTTGGGCTCTAAAATTGCGATTAGGACTATACGAGACCCAATAATTTTATTTTCAGTAGTGAAAATACTTATGTACATTATATGTGGTTGATGGATTTGTTATATCTTATTTCTTTTGTTTAAATTATCAATTTATGAATATTTTTACGTTATGCATACTTTGGTTGTGATTACGAGCCTCGCGGATTTTTCCTCCTTATGTGTATGATGTATTTATGTTTAGTAATTGATATTTTACAACAAAAGTGAATCGAAATATATATATATATGCTTATGTCTTATTTTTTGCAATAAATTGTAGGGTTTAAATCTCAATTTAGTCACCCTACTTTCGGCCAAAATTCATTAAGCTCACTCTACTTTTTTTCCCTCAATTTAATCACTTTACTTTCACATAATTAACACGTTCATCACTCCATCCATATATTTGGATGGAAAGTTTAATTTTTTTAGGAAAATCAAAAATACCCTTACTAAATTTGGGGGTTTTGAGGGTCTCCTTCTCCTCTCAAACATAATTTCTTATTGTGTGACTTGAATTTGTCAAAACAACTTTCAAAGGTAAGGGGTATTATTGTCTTTTCAAAGATTTCCATCCAACTTAACTAACGGAAATGACTCTAGTGACCTTATTGACTTTCGAAGCCAAGTAGAGTGATTAAATTGAGGAAAAAAAAAGTAGAGTGAGCTTAATGAATTTTGGCCAAAAGTAGGGTGACCAAATTGAGATTTAAACCTAAATTGTAGTGAAATAACTTCTAAGAATGTAGCCGTTGACCTTAACAAGGGTAAGAAATTGTGTTGCTCAAACTATAGTGTTTGGCAAAAAAAAATCACGTGTTTTCTACACGAGCAAGAGGTTCTTGAGAACTTAGATACCGTGATGACTAAACCAGAGTTGGGTAATTCTACCCTCAAAATCGCAAAGATGAGCTTGTGGCTAAGTGTTATGATACGAGTCGCACAATGAGTGTTGTAACTTGTGACATTTCTCTTGTTTCTCTTGAGGTTCCACACAAGCCATATGGGCAACGTAAGAAACAATTTAAAGGAATGCAAGCTCAGAATCTACCAAAACTAAGTAAGATCACTAAACGCCGTAGAGGCAAAAAGAATATTGCTAAGCAGAAGTACTACAACTGTGGTACCTTGGGTCATTTAGCTTGGACTTGTGATCTTGAGCCCAAGAAGGTATCCCTTTATCCTATCTCCTTACAAAGTAGTGTTTGCTCTCATGTTTTATTAGCCGAATCTCTCCATGTGTGGATTGTAGACCCGGGCTCCAAAAAACATGTGACTATGGATCGAGGAGGATTCGTAGATTATCGAAAATTCCTATGGGTACAAGAAGAATTTTCATGGGAAACAGTTCGTCTGTAGAAGTCAAAGGAGTTGGCTCATACCAACTTCAATTGTGGAATGGACGTACATTGACTCTTCATGAAGTTCTTTATGTACTTGGAATTCGACATAATCTATTATCAGTAGTACAATTGCTAAAACATGGATATTCTTTTTAATTTTAGTGATGATCACTTGGATATTTGTTTTGGTGATGAGATTTTGGGACATGGTTTTTTGTCAAATAGTTTCTTTAAATTAGATTTGTTGGATTCTCATAATTCTTCTGTTAATTCTTCTTCTTGTATGGTTTATGATGATTCTAATTCCAAGTTATGTCATGCTAGACTTGGACATATAGGAAAAGATAGGATGACTAGATTGGCTCGAGAAGGCATATTGGGGTCTCTCACCAAAGTCAACCTACCCTTGTGTGAATCTTGTTTGGTTGGAAAAGCTTGCCGAAAGCCTTTTGGTAAGGCAAAAAGAGCCACACATCCATTAGAGTTAGTCCATTCAGATATTTGCGGACCAATGAATGTTAAGGCACGTCATGGAGCTTCCTACTTTCTCACTTTCATCGATGACTACACATACTATGGTTATGTTAACCTTATTTCTCACTGCGATGAAGTTCTTAAGTGTTTTGAGCGTTTTCTCACATAGGTTGAGAATCAAAAGGATAAAAGCTTAAAAACTTTTAGAATTGATCGGGGCTGTGAATATTTATCTGATTAATTTAAAGAATTGTGTGAGAAAAAGGGAATACGCCGACAGTTGACAATTCCTAGAACTCCGCAACAAAATGGTGTTGCAGAACGAAGGAATCGAACATTGTTGGAAATGGTTAGGTCGATGATGGCACAGGCCAACCTCCTAATTTCGTTTTGGGGGATGCGCTAATGACTGCCACCTACATACTTAACCAAGTGCCTTCTAAGTCAGTTCCCATTATCCCTTATGAAGTTTGGAAAGGTGAGAAGCCTAAATTGGGGTATCTTCATCCTTGGGGTTGTGCAAGTTATGTCCACAGTACCTCCAATAAGTTTGGAAAACTAGGCCCTAGAGGAAACAAGTGTGTTTTCATAAGGTATTCAGATACCTTAAAGGGTTATGTTATGTACGGTGGAAAACCTGACGTATGAATGACTGAATCAAAGTCGCGCAATGTTGATTTCATTGAGAATGATTTCCCACAAATAGGTGAAGTTAGGAAAGACTTTGAACTTTTTGAGATGGAAGAAAAACATATGGCATCTTTTGGCGAAGGTGGGGAATTGCCTCAACCTAATCCTACTGTACAACATGAGGTTGAGCCTATGGAAGTCGCCAATGAGAGTTAATGTGATCTTCATCCTAGTGGGAGTACAGATTCTAGTGGGAGTCTGATACTAGAATGAAGAAGTAAACATGGAAATATACCTCGTCGTCGATTCGCGATCGAAGAGGAATCTTTCCTAACTACTTCTTACAATTCTAGTGAGCCTACGTCGTTCAAAGAAGCTCCTTCTTTACCTACAAACAATGAATGGATGAGTGCAATTTAGAAGATGAAATTTCCTTTATAAAAAAGAATCAGGTTTGGGAGTTAGTTGATCTACTGCAAGGTCGCAAGACTATTGGAAACAAATGGGTTTTCAAAGTCAAGCGAAAGGTAAATGGATCAATCGATAAATATAAGGCACGTCTTGTGGCGAAAGGCTTTACCCAAAGAGAGGGTTTATACTATGAGGAGACATTCTCCCCTGTGGTGAGATTTTTCTCTGTTCGCCTAATCCTAGCGATAGTAGCACACATGGATCTAAAACTTTATTAGATGGATGTTAAAACTTCTTTTCCCAATGGAGAACTAGATGAAGAGATCTATATGACTCAACCAGAGAGTTTTGAAGTCAAGGGACAAGAGCGCAAAGTGTGCCGACTCAAATATTCCATCTATGGTCTCAAACAATCATCTAGACAGTGGTACATTCGCTTTCATCAAGCGATAACCTCAATTGGCTTTGTGATGATTGAGGAAGACCACTGTGTGTATGTTAAACGATCCAAGAAAAAGATCTTGATTCTGTCATTATATGTTGATGACATCCTACTAGTTGAAAATGATATGGAGATGATAAATGCCACTAAAGAGTGGCTGTTTGTGTTTTTTTTGATATGACAGACTTGGGTGAAGCAAGCTATGTGCTTGGATTAAAAGTCATTAGGGATCATTCGAAAATATTTATCGATTTGTCTCAAGAGACTTACATTAAGAAAGTCATCGAACGATTCGGCATGACTAACTCAAAACCCATTGTCATTCCAATGGAAAAAGGATGTGTCCTTAGTACAAACCAATGCCCTAAGAATGAAGAAGAAAAGAAAAGAATGTCTACGACTCCATATGCGAATGCGGTAGGAAGCCTGATGTATGCTATGGTGTGTACTCGGCCTGACCTATGCTTTGCAGTTGGGATGTTGAGTCGATTCCAAAGTAATCCTGGACCTCAACACTAGATGGCGGTGAAAGGGTTCTGCGTTACTTGGTGGGAACCACAAATTTAACCTTATGTTACCAAGATGGGGATTTGAGCTTGAAAGGTTTCACTGACGCGAATTGGGCTGGAGATGTAGATGGTTATAAATCTACTTCGGGCTACGCTTTCCTCCTTAGTGGTGGTGCTATCTCTTGAAGTAGCAAGCGACAGACTAGCACCGCCCTATCTACGATGGAGTCAGAGTATATGGCTTGCTCAGCTGTAGTTCAAGAAGCTGTGTGGTTTAGGTGTTTTCTTCAACATCTTGATGTTATGACACATGTGTGGATCGTCATGTAGTCATTGCTTGTGATAATATGACTGCTTTAGGTTACACTAAAGACCTCAAGTATCATGGGAAGACGAAACACATTAATATCAAGTATCATTTCATTAGAGACATGGTTACAGAAAAGAAAGTTGTTCTAGAATATATTCCTACTAGAAGCATGTTGGCTGACCCTATGACTAAACCTCTAGCTAGAGAGATCTTTCAGGATCATATGTCGGGTCTAGGGCTTCGTAGGATCTGATATTTATTCTGAGAACACTTTTGTTGACATTTGATTTTTATTTTCATTATCGTTTGAATAAATTGCATTTTCATTTTACTCCTTTTATATGTTAATTGGATGCTTTAATATGAAATTGTGTAACATATATATTTTGATTCAAAAGGTGCCGTGGATATTGAATTGGCCCTCTCACACGGATAATTCACCTTGTCGCTACGTGGGCGAGCAAGTTGAGATAGTAAAATTCGTTGACACCTACGAAGGGGGGGGGGTACGCAAATGACATTACATTTATCGCCTTGGCTTACGGCCAAGATGAGACCTTTTATAAAGGTTGACTTTATATCCCAAGGAAAAGTCCAAATGTGAGATCTTAAAAGAGACACTAGATGAGTGATTGTTTTCAAGTACTCAGGTTAGACGCCAAAAGGGCGACTAGACTAAGGTTCGTATGGCGTTTGAGCATGACATGCCTACTTCGTGTGGGAGTTCCGCCATAGCATACGCATCATACTGTATGTGACTATAATGCGACCTAAAAAAGTGATTGAATGATCCCTGTTTTATCACTGTGTGAGTTCTAGTGATCAAATCCAGGTCACGATTATACCCTATGTGACTTAGAACTACATCATGAACTTGGACGTTGATGATGCTACTTTGACATGCTGACCAACAGGCTATGCACATACAGCCCTACAGAGCTTTGCTGGGAAAGTAGTTAATCAAGTGTGATTGATATGAGTGTCTAAGGAAGATATTATGATCTACATCTCTATTTTTGTGTTTCAATGCCATGGCGATCATATTGAACATATGGTTATCTTGATACATAAACATGTTGAGGTTTAAGCACCGCTCTTGAGGGATTGAGGATGCTTAAATTGATATATACATACGGTCAGGTGTATAGACGAGTTTTGTTTTCTAACGAGGACGTTCTATGCTTGTCAGATGGTGATTTGGTATAGCGCTCCACCCTTTATCTTTCTCGTCATGTCGCATGCTTCACTTCCAGTATGAAGAGGCAGTGTTTAACGGGTTTTGATGATACGATGTGGTAAAAGAGGTGAGCCCATGTGTGCGAGTGGGAGATGTTAGCTATTGGGTTTGTGGCCCTATTATTTACTTCCGCTCACATGAAATATATCTATATTATTAGAGGTTAATTAGTTTCCTAATCCGAAAGGGTTCGGGATCGACTTAACTTAACCTACAAGAAATAGGGTATCTTGTACAATAATATAAATAGGGCAACTAAAGGGATAAAACCCTGACCTAGCATAACACGCCAACAAGAATACGTCTTCTATAGGTCGTCCTCTCTCTTTCTCTCATATATTCTATCTCACCAAATACTCCCTCTAGCCTAACCATCAAGAGGCTTGGATTTGCGGTGTGAACAAATATTGATATTCGTGCTATGTGATATCAATCCGACGAGAGAGATTTACAGGATTAGTGATCGTGTCATACAAAGATCGTAGCTCAAGCAGAAAGTCTTCCGCTTCGCTCAAAGGTTCAAGTTCACACAAGGTAACTCATGATTACTTTTAGATAACGAACTTGATTGGTATATATAGATATATAAATGTTATAAACACAATGTATATAAACAATTACTATATTAAAACACATCGGGGGAAGTAGTGAAATAAGTTAATGGTTAAAACAAACTATAAACAATTACTACTGTTCAAAACTAAGTAATAAGTTATAGGTGAATATCAGCTCATTTCAGTATTGTCTAAACTACCATTAGTCTAGTCTGATAATAGTGTACCTATTCCATAATTCATATTTCTTGATATATGAGATTCTCAGCTTCCACAAAAATATGACAAGTGCTTTGCAGCATTGATTAATATGTTATTGTAGATTTCCTAATAGTTTGAACAACTAGATCATTGATTCCTACCATTTCTTTTTAATATGATTCCTCTTTTGAGGGAAGGAAAACGACAGACTTTGATACGAGCCTAAAATAACCGAAAGCAAGTCAGGGTTATAAATAGTAAAAGCTCCAATCCAAGTGGTCTTGGGAACCTGCTTGATGTGTACAAACCTATAACAACTAAGTAGAGACTTGAGCACCATATTTACCAAAGTTTATAGTATTCAGACATGAAGGCATCCATATTTCATGACAGTGGGATATAAATTGATGTGCAATAATATAAACAAAGGAAATAGAGAGAAAATGATCTTAATATACCATATAGCAAACACTTGGCTATTAAACAGACAATTACAAAAAAAAAAAAAAAAAAAATCAGCAGGTTTGTTGATTACACAGAAAGAGGAGTGAAATCTCTTTTTATTTGAAGAGCATCATCACTCATAAAGAAGAGTCAAAAGATTTATTGTACACCCTCATGTAGTGATCAAGTAGGAACTTCACTTAAATCTTTGTCAAGAAGGATGGTCTAATCTAGCTTTCTAATAAACTAGTGGAAATATACTGCACTTTTAAAATACAACACAGACTACTTTAGTAGTGTACGTGACACTAGAGTGTCTTATGAAAATGAATCCACGGAAAGGCAGGGCAGTGCTCAAGAAATGGGGTTAAAGGTGGCCAATGTACAAAATGTGCGGAACGTAATTTTAGCCAATTTTAACTAATAAACTGTATTGACTCAGGAGGTTCCAGAAATCGTGGCTATATGCATTGGAAAGATATATGAGTCTATTTTAAGGGAAAAAATTGGTTTGTCATTTCGAGCTGAGAAACTGGATCATTGAATGTAGGTGATTCTTGAAGAGTATTGATTAATCAAGAATGAATTCATCATTTGTATTGATATAATCTGTATTTCTGTGTATCTCAAATACAATATTATCCTGGTATATATACGGCTAAGATAGGGATTAGGTAGAAACAGAGAAGCTAATCTAGCCTAACATTCACAACTGACATAACAGCTTCTTAACCAAACATTCACTCGCTACCCCTCAAGAATAGAGGAATTACACTCGATACCCTTCCAGTTTCATTGAATCTTCTGGGCTGTGCACTTGGGCCCCTTGAACTTTGATTTGATGGTGATGTTGATTAGCCTCTCCATTGTGTGTCTGTATGTTAACATCCCCCCTCAAGTTGGAAGGCTGAACAAATAGGTTGAGGACTGGCAACTTGTACAGAAGATGTGAGAATTGAGGAGAGGGTAAAGCCTTTGTAAACAAATCTGCAGGTTGCTCAAGGGAGGCAATGTATTTGGTTGATATTAAGCCTTTTTGAAGCATTTCTCTGACCAAGTGGCAGTCTATGTCAATATGTTTGGTTCTTTCATGGAATACAGGATTGACAAAGATATGAATGGCAGATTGATTGTCACAGTATAGATGAACTGGTAGTTTGGGGGAGATATGAAAGTCTTTAAGGAGGGAGATTAGCCATTTGATTTCACAACAGGTGTCAGCCATACTTCTGTATTCAGCTTCAGCTGAGGATCTACTGACAGTTGGTTGTTTCTTGCATTTCCAGATACAAGCTAGGTAAATGCGAGCGACAAGGATTTTCTGGTGATTGGACAGGCAGCCCAGTCTGAGTCACAGTATGCTTTTAGATCTGTGGATGAGTTAGAGGGAAAGAGTAGACCTTGACCAGGAGCACCCTTGATGTATTTGATCAACCTCAGAGCAGCTTGCCACTGATGCTCCATGGGATTCGCCATAAATTGGCTTAAAACTTGAACACTGTAAGAGATATCAGGTCTAGTGACTGAAAGATAGATTAATCTGCCAATTAGTCTTCTGTAGGATGAGGGGTCTGCCAGGGAGGTAGAAGAGGTAATGGCTAACTTGTGATCTTTCTCAATTGGGGTAAGTGCAGGTCTGGCATTTGTCAGACCACTGTCTGTGATTATCTCCATTGCATATTTTTTCTGATGTAGGCATATGCCAGACTTATTTCTTGCCACTTCAAGGCCAAGAAAATACCTTAGGGGTCCAAGATCTTTCACAGGAAACACAGATTTGAGATGATCCTTGACTTGATTGATCAGATTTGAACTGGAGCCTGTAATGAGAAGATCATCTACATAGACAAGAAGAGCTATGAACTGAGAGTTAGTATTAAGGCAGAAGAGAGTATGATCATTTTGTGACTGTTTAAACCCATAGTTAATGAGAGTGGTGGATAGTTTCTCAAACCACTGTCTTGGTGCCTGTTTTAGGCCATATAGGGACTTGGATAGTTTGCAAACAACAGAAGATGGTTCTTTAGTTTGATTAGGGTGGTACCCAGGGGGAAGATCCATGTACACTTCTTCATGAAGATCTCCATGAAGAAATGCATTGGATACATCAAGCTGTGATATGGGCCATTGTTTGGCAGCTGCAGCAGCCAGTAGCACTTTGACAGAGGTCATTTTTGCTACTGGTGAGAATGTTTCAAAGTAGTCAGTCCCTTCAATTTGAGTGTAGCCTTTGGCTACAAGCCTGGCCTTGTATTTATTGATGGTACCATCAGCATTGTGCTTAATTCTAAAGGTCCATTTGCAGCCTACAGTTTTCTTGTTGGCTGGAAGGGTTTGAAGGGTCCAGGTGTTGTTATTTTCTAGGGCCTGTAGTTCTTCAGTTATAGCCTGGCACCATAGGGGATATGTGATAGCCTGTTGATAGGTCTTTGGTTCTTGTAGAGTAGAGATGTTGCAGGAGAAATTTCTGTATGATGTAGAAACATTGGCATGGTTGCAGTATCTGGTGATAGGATAGGGTGTTGTGCAGTTAGTTGAGGGTTGAGTAAGGTTGTGAGGTAGGTTGGTGTAGTCTTTGAATTTGGTAGGGATGGTTTTGTGCCTTTGGGGTCTGGAATGTATAGATGGGAAAGTGTTGTTAGTGTCATTGATAGTGGGAAGATGGGGTTCAGTTTGGCTATCTTCTGTGTATTTGTCAGTGTCAGAGATATTGGTAGAGTTGTTAGGTTGAGTGGAGATGGGATTTTCTTCTTCAAGGATGGGGTTGGAGGTGTAGGTAGGAAATAGGTTCTCCTGATAGGGTTGAGCAGGATTTTCTTGGAAGGGGAATATTGTTTCATAAAATACAACATCTCTGCTGTAGAAGACCTGATGAGTGTTGATGTTATACACTTTGTAGGCTTTTCTATTGCTGGGGTACCCAATGAAAATGCATTTTTGGGCTCTAGGGGATAGTTTGTCCCTATTGTGAGAGAGGGTTGAGGCATAGCATAGGCATCCCAGGGTTCTTAGATGATTGTAGGAGGGAGGAGATCCAAATAGGATTTCAAATGGAGTTTTGAATTTTAGGACAGAACTGGGTAGTCTGTTTATCAAATAGGTGGCAGTCAGAAGGCAGTCACCCCAAAATCTTTTTGGAAGGTTGGCTTGGAACCTTAGGGCTCTGGCAAGTTCAAGAAGGTGTCTATGTTTCCTCTCAGCTCTTCCATTTTGCTGAGGAGTGTCAACACAGGTGCATTCATGTAAGAGGCCTTGTGATGCCAATAGGCTCCCAACACCATCATTGAGGAATTCAGTACCATTGTCAGTTCTAAGGTGTTTGACATTAGTCTTGAATTGGTTTTTGACCATGTTGAGGAAGAACTGAAGAGTTTGATGGACCTGTGATTTGGCTTTTAGAAAGAAGGTCCATGTAACTCTAGAGTGATCATCAACAATGGTAAGGAATGATGTGCAGCCATCATAGGTGGCTTTTCTGTAGGGACCCCATACATCACAGTGTATGAGATCAAAGGGATTAGAGCTGTGGGAAGTACTTAGAGGGAAAGGCTGTCTGGTTTGTCTAGACAGATGGCAGATTTCACAGTGGACATTAGGAGTAGTGTCAAGATGCATATTAATAGAACTAATGTGCTTTATGGATTGTATAGGAGCATGTCCTAGTCTAGTGTGCCACAGATGTAGTTTATTAATAGGCTTTGTAATAGAAAAAGTATTGCTAAGTTTATACAAATTTGGATTAAAGAATTTCTTGCACTCGTAATATGCGCCTTCTTGGGATTGCCCGATTACTGAGAGTAGCTTTATGCACCACCATCAGATCTACCAATCTTCTTGAATGTATTTTGAGAAAGGTCCTGAATGTAGCATGATGAAGCAGAGAAAGTTAGGCAGAAATTGTTATCATGAGTTTGCTTCCAGATATGAGATTGCATTGGAATTCAGGAGCTAGGTAGACATCTTTTAATGTAATGTCATTTGTCAGGAATACAGTACCTTTGTGAGTTATAGAGGAGGATTTTCCATTAGGTAGGTGGATCATGGTGTTAACAGTAATAGGATTGGTAAGGCATTCAAGGGAGGTGGTGATGTGATGGCTGGCACCAGTGTCAATAATCCAGTTAAGGTGTAGTGATTTTGTGTGAGCTAAGCATGAATATTTTGGACTGTAAATAGAGTTACCTGACATATGATCCTCAGGTGTGTCCATTTGAGTGGCTGCAGAGTTTGGCACTTTTGTTGTTATTGAGAAGTAGCATAAGCTGTTGGAGTTGGCCAGGAGTAAAGCAGTCAGAATTGGTGCTAGGATCATCTTTCTTCTTGTTTCCAAGACTTTCTTTGACAGGTTGAGTGACAGCACTGTTGATGGAAGAATTGTTCTTGGCCTTTCCTTTATTTCTTGGCATCCTGCTTAAATCAGGCTTTGTTCCAAACAGTGGGTGCCATTCTGGAAAGCCATGTAGGAAGAAGCATTTTTCTCTTTGATGAGAGTCACCATGGCAGTACTCACAAAACAGTTTTCCCTTGACTGGAGGGGCTTGGGAACTTCCTGCATTTCTTGGTTTGTTGAACCTGTTTGTGGCAACTTTTCCCATGAGGGCAGAGGAGATATTTTCAAGGTTCATGGGGCTGCTTTGTATCCTTTGGCCCTCTTCCAAAATAAGCATGGAGACGCCTTGATTACAGGAAGGGGATGCATTCTAAGAATTTGTCCCTCACATCGTGTACCTTTCTGATAAGCCCATAAGAAATTGGGTTAATTTGGAGATGTTGTCATGTTCCTCTTGAACATTGACAGCACCACAGATGCAGTTACATGTACATTTGGGCTTTTCAAGTAGGTTTGTAAGTTCATCCCAGAGACCCTTAAATTTGGTATAATAGGCATTGATACTTAGGTCCCCTTGTGTGCATAGGATGATGCTTTTCTGTATTTGAAAGATCTTTGGGGCATCACTGTGTGTGAATCTTGTGATGATGTCTTCCCATATCTCATGAGCAGTTGTGAGATAGACAATGCTTTGTCTAATTTCTGAGTTTACAGAATTTAACAGCCAAGAAACTACCATGCTGTTGCATCTTTCCCAGACACTGATATACTTAGAGGGAGGAGTAGGTTTCTTGTTTAGGCCTCTAACCATATCAAGCTTGTTCTTGGCTGAGAGTGCAGTTGTGATGGAGATTCTCCATTGATTAAAGTTGGAGTTGGTTAGGGTTTCAGTAACAAGAATCATCCCGGGATGATCATTGGGATGAAGATAGAGAGGGTGATTGGAATTTAGTTGAAGGGTGGATTCAGGTAGATCATAAACATCTGGTACCGAACTTTCATCTTTTGTGATTTTAGAAATATCTCCAGAAGTGGGATTGGTCATAGTGAAGAGTAAAAAGGGAATTTAGATTTAAAGAGTAATTGCACAGAAGGGAAGAGGATTACCAGATTGACATTGAGTGCGAGATGAAGGAAGAGTGGGATCAACCTTGCTCTGATACCATGAGAAACTGGATCATTGAATGTAGGTGATTCTTGAAGAGTATTGATTAATCAAGAATGAATTCATCATTTGTATTGATATAATCTGTATTTCTGTGTATCTCAAATACAATATTATCCTGGTATATATACGGCTAAGATAGGGATTAGGTAGAAACAGAGAAGCTAATCTAGCCTAACATTCACAACTGACATAACAACTTCTTAACCAAACATTCACTCGCTACCCCTCAAGAATAGAGGAATTACACTCGATACCCTTCCAGTTTCATTGAATCTTCTGGGCTGTGCACTTGGGCCCCTTGAACTTTGATTTAATGGTGATGTTGATCAGCCTCTCCATTGTGTGTCTGTATGTTAACACGAGCTCTGTGGAGTAAGATAAGGCATTTTTCATACGAGGTGTTCTGCCTGTTTACACACAGTTTCTGCAGACTATTTTTCATCTTTCTTTTGATCTTTACTCTCGGTTTCTTATTCAATGAACAAGGCTGGAAGTCCATCATCCCTAGGTCTTACCTCCATGATTAATGGAACAGTTAGTGAGGGTCTTCTACATGGCATTTGGTTTGGTCGCGACGGGTCGCAGTTAACTCACTTGCTCTTTGCGGATGACAGTTTGTTATTTCGTTAATCTACCCTTGACTCAAGCAGAGTGTTGATTGGTCTTCTTCAGTAATATGAGTTAGCTTCAGGGGAATCCGTCAATCAAAATTCAATAATAGAAGGAGTTGGTGAATATTTCATTCTCGTTGATTGAATCACTTTCACAGTGCTTGGGAGGTTAGGGAAGTTCTAGACTCAATACCAATAAATAGAGATCTCTGAAGACTAATGGTTGCTTACTCTTACATGACTATATCATTCGTAAGGAAAGAGCTTATAAGTTACTTCCCGTGATATGGTATTGGTAGTTATGAAGGTCTCACACGAGCTAGGAAACTTTTGTCATTGATCTCATCCTTAATAAAAATCAGACCTCTTAGGGCATTCTATACAACTCTCATTTAGGCCTAGGGAAAAAATGTAGTCACATTTGTAAATTAGCTGTCTAGTATTGTCTTTCTTTTCCCTGCCACACTTCCTAATTGGCCACTCTTAGCATAATCAATAACTTACATTATTTTCGACCTTAAATTCCACACATTATTTATTTGCTATGTGAATCTTTTTTTATGAAGTAAATTGTCTTTTTCTACTCCAAGCTGGCAATGCTATTTTCGACCTTAAATTCCCTACACAAATCAATTACCAAAATATCCACATCCAAAACTTGGCAATGCTATTAAACAGACACTGAACATGATACACGTTGTAATTAACAGACCCAAATCATAGGTAAGAAAGTCTAAGGGACAATATATCAAACAATTGATGGGCACAAATAAGAAAAGTCAGAGTGAAATAGATAACAATGCAAGAGTTCATTGACTATATGCATGATTTTGCCATTTAGAAAAAGCCAAAATCTTCAAAATAAGTGATTCCTATAACTGAAATATACTCCAATTCCAAACAACCAAACGAATCACTTAAGGGATAAACTTATTCTAGAATGAATCAAATATTAACATGAATTGATACTCTCTTAAGGGACAATAAAATAATACTAATTCTAAACCACTGAAGGGAATCGTGTTAGAACACCACCAAAATTGATACAGATAAACCATGAATTTCAAGCTAGGACGTATCAAATATTGCATGAAGCTTGAATCTGAAACACGTTTTCGGCGATTTTCAAGGGGTGCTTTTTCTTCTTTGGGATTGATATGAATTGGCGTGGAAGTTGAGACATTATGGAAGGCAAAGGATGCGGCTGGTATTGGGAAAACCGAGTTAGAGCGGGAAAGAGGAAAATTACTGCGCCAAAAAAAATACTGTGAATTATTAGGGCAGCAATGAAAAAGTAGATGGGTTATATATATATATGTGCTATATTTTTATACAAGTAGTTAATTAATTATCAAATCTTTATTAATATGATAATTAATTAAATATAACTATTATAAAGTCACAGTTTAAAAAACAATAATTTGATATGTTGTAAATAGGTCAATTATAACCCGTTACTGGTTAACCCAATCGTCCCGACTTAAAAATTACCCGACCCAACACATTAACATTTTTCGGTTAAAACGGGTAATCCGTTTCAACCCAAAAAAAATTAACACGTTTGGTCGGGTCGGGTTAAAGCAGGTAGAACTCGTTACTCATTTTGACCCGCTGGTTTTTACTCTATAAATGTATAAATTTTTTTTGGGGGGGGGATTCTGGGCTATGATGGGTCGACCAATTACCCGTTATAACCCGACTCGAATCAACACGACTCATTTCAACCTATTTGATGTTCAAGCTTTAATGGGTTGTGACCCGTTTCGACATGGTACATTATTTTAGTTTTTTAAAATAAAATTAGTCATAATTGTCATGACACAACTACCCAACGATTTTCTTTTTCTTTTTTCCTTTTAAAAGAGGATCAATAGTACTGGTTCCACTGCTTACCTCATTACTAACACAAACCACAACCTATTACATGTAGGTGAACCGAACCTTGTTTTATGATAAATTACTTGTCAAAAGTCTTTTTATTTTTGCTTTGTTTGTTTTACTATATAACTTCAAAATAATTTTTTGCTTTTCTTTTTTTATCTTCTCAAATAAATTATGTCATTGTCAACACTAAAAAAAATATCTACCCCCTTTTTTTGCTCAAATAATATTTTTGTAAAGCAATTTGCATTTAAATTAATTATTTTCTTTTGCATGATTTTCCTCTGCGATGACTTTCGCCTCTTATTACTTTTGTTTGGTGGTTTGTTTGCAAATGGGTACATACATTGAGTGGACTTGTGGGTTATGTAATAGATTGATGGTGGATTTGGGGTGCTATGAGTTAAATCTCTGCATATTTCAAGTGTAAAATAGTTCATTTAAGAACATGATTCATGACTCTTTTTAATTTTTGGTACTTAAAATTAAATTTAATTCTTCCATAGTTGTCTCTTTAAAGCAATTTTTTTCTCTCTAAAGGGTGTATGTCAATAGTGGTAATCATGTTCGTGATAAGCAAATTGAGGTGTGAGTTAAACCCCACACCAAGTCATTTCGAGGTTAATTGCAGTTGCAATTTCCATTGGTTTTTACTATCAATTAGGGGATTCACAACACTTGAAAAAATTGATTTTTTTAATCGTTGTGTTGTGGTTATGTTTTGGTCGATAGTTACTCGACTAACCTTTCGATGACCTAATGATATTGGCTGCGTGAGGCTGATAAACAATTGATAGCCACATGTTGTAATGAATTGGTCAACTATGCAATATTTGACTTTTCTAATTTTAGATGGATAACAATGCAAGGTGCATGGTACGTTGGGAATTGATTTGCTGACTTCAAACACACTATTGAGCTTGGGACAAGCTTCGAATTTGGCTTAAAGTTTTTTATTAATAGGAATAGATGTAATTTTTGTTTGATATGATTTAGTTGTTGGTTATTTAGGGTGTATATATATTTAGTTGGTGTTTTATGAATTGTTACTTCTCGTCGACTATATATTTCTCAATCATTAGAGGGACGAAATGGGGTTTGTGACCTTTTTCTTTACAATATGTCAAAATTACCCAGGGTGTATATTTACTTGATGTTTTTAGATTGTTAGTGAGTTGATTAGTTTTTTACATTTGCTATGTCAAAGAAATTCCCAGACTTTTTGTTTATAAAATGTCATAAAATTTAAGGATTGTCAAATAGTTACCGACATATGCACTATATGTCGGGTATTTGCCAATTTTTATGAAAAAATGTGGGAAATTTTTTCCAACATTTCACTAAACCATCGTGAACTGTCTGGCCCAATAAGCCCAGACATAGCTCACATGCTTGTCACGTTTTCTTTAGTCATGAGCGAAGCACATGTACTTCACAATCCATGTCAAAGTTATGAACCGGGCAGCGGCCAGACTTTGACCACCACAATCTGAAGGGCAAGCAATTACTTCTCAGAAGTCTAGGGGCTGGAGAGATAGCGAGCTGGGGGCTAAGCTCCTAGCGGGCAAGTGTTCAACGAGCAAGCTTACCATGCTCAGTTATTTAAGTAACGGTCATCCCGGACGTGGGCAGTTATCTTCGTGAAATTTGCTTCCCCAGTCTTGATTAGACCGTTGTGTTGGGCGTGGCAGTTAATGTGCCCGCCATGCATGCTTTGACATTTAATGGGGAGTTATTCAGCTTCTCATGAAGGCTATAAAACCCCTCCAAATCAAAGGAGGGAGGTATGTGATTTCTTGTCTAAGACAAAACTCTGTCAAATTGTTTATTCAACTGTCTGATTACTAATTCTCACACCGGAGAGCATTTGCAGGGAAAGCCCCTGCCTAGTTCACAGTTGGTGTCTGCATTTCAGGGTTGGGCCTTTAACATTTTGGATAGATTGAAAGCCAGATATCTAATTTGAGAAGCCCAGTGCGTCCTTGGATCATTTTGGACGCATTAGTTGGTTCCATTGCCAGGAAACGTTTGCTAGTGTAGCTGTATTTTTCGACGACATTTCAAGTTCTAGTTATGGCGGCAAACTGTGTTAATGGTGGTAATCAGTTGGAGGAGGTACATACGGCAACACCTAGCATGAATCTTCATGCTGATAGTAATCTGCCACCACCATCACTTTATGACGCTCGTCATCAGCTTAATCAACGACGGGGTCTGGACTCGCTGGCCAAGAGTGCTGTTGCTATTGTTGGTTTGGCCAATGAGTTTCGGGAGGAAGCTTTACACTAGAGGGCGATATATTTAGGGCAAATGCACCAATTGAATTTGCAGTTAATCGCAATGGGTAAGCCCCCATTGCCCATTGAGTTGGAGCCCCTTCCGGGTATGCTCGCGCCAAGTCAAGTAGCCAGTGTATCTAGGTCGAGGAGTGTAGACACCCCAATTTCGTACCCCTGGTATGTAACATGACATGCGATATAAAGACCTGTTGAAACTTAACAAATATCAAGTTACAGGGTTTAAAAATGCAAAAGACAAAGTAGGATGCGTAAAATAGTGAAATGCAGAGGTTAGAGTGTCAAAAAGGAGGTTAAAAATGGAAGCTGGCGCTGCCTACAAAGGAAGCAGGCACGGCGCCCAGATCATAAGGGGTCGGCGCCCAGGGCCTCAACAGTGTTTACAATTTGAGAATTAGCACAAGCTCTCAAGCACGGGTACAAGCTGATGAAGCACAGAAGAAAATTGTAAATGCTGAAGGAGTCCCTTCTTCTGCCTATAAATACGAGTGCCCGGCTTCAGAATTGAGGGCCGAGAATTTTCTCACTCACTCATAGAGTTAAGCGTTTATTTTACGCAGTAGAGAATAATCGTGAGATAGAGAGAGTTCCCTCTTCCTATAAAGTCTCGAAGCTCTGTCAAATCTCCTCCAAACTCAAAACCAACCGGTCAAAGTTAGTCTTAGCCTTCCATCTAGGATTCCACCCTATTCCCCAAGTCCAAAAATCCCAAAAAGACTGCACTGCCCGAATCCAAAGGCCAAATCCGCTAGAAACAAGCAGTTGCTCTGCCCGATTTCCGCCAGCAACAAGCAAACAATAGCAAAAATGCAAGCAGTTACTCCGCCCGTTTTACGGTGCCTAAAAGCAACTTTCGAAAGCAGTTTTTCTGCCTGAACCGCAGCAGCAGCAAAAGACTCCCTCCCCCGGAAGGACAGAGTGAGCGCACCTCACACTCTTAAAGGTAAACCTTTAAGGGTTTTATATAAAAAATGATATTTTCATCCGGCCCAATGTAAAAAATATAAGTAGTTGTGCTGCCCGGATTTCTATAAAAAATAGCATTAAAAAGAGCCATTATTATGGCCAAATATTTTTAAATGTATTTGTAATTATTGGAAGGAGGCGGCTACAAGTCTGTAAATAATGTAGATACAGATATATCTGCTTTTAATGCTTTATTTCATTTGCTAGATAAATATAATAAAAACATATTTTAGTCAAAAACTATTTTTGAGACCGAAAGGACGAGTTGGGTGCCTAACACCTTCCCACCTCGTAACTTAGCCTCCAAACCCCATTTTACAAACTCTGGTTATTTTTGGTTTTTCTTTATTTCTCCTTAAAATAAAGATGACGACTTTGTTTTAAACATTTTGGATCACAGTGAGGCCCACAACATCCTTTCTTGCACTTTTCCGTTTTCCCCTAAATAAGGGAGAATGAGAATGAAAGGGTGATGCATTTTCTGTATCATGTTTTCCCCTAAATAAGGGAGGATGAGACACGAGAAAACCAAAGCACTCATAGCGATCCAAAATAAGCCTAAGGTCATGGTGAGGCTCGCAACATCCTTTCTTGCACTTTTCCGTTTTCCCTTAAACAAGGGAGAATGAGAATGAAAGGGTGATGCACTTTCTGTATCTTATTTTCCCCTAAACAAGGGAGGGTGAGATACGGAGAGAACCAATGCACTCATAATGACCTAAGGCAATTTTCAAAAAGTCCATAGTGAGGTCGGGCGTGTTCCCACGCGCCTTCGCAACATTTTTTTTTGCACTTTTCCGTTTTTCCCTAAACAAGGGAAGATGGGACTGAAAAGGGTGGTGTGTTTTCTATATCTTATTTTCCCCTAAAAAAAGGAGGGTGAGATACGGAAAAATCCAACGCTCTCATAATGGATCAAAGCTCACTCGGTGACCGAGGCGTATTCAACGCGTTTTTTGACAACACTCTTTCTGCATTTTTAATTTTGTCTTCCCCTAAACAAGGGAGGATGGAATGGAAAGTGTTATGTCCTTCCGCATGTCACGTTCCCCTAAAAAAAGGAACGCGGGAGAGCATTCCGGGGCATCCACAGGGAGGAATCCCCAACATCCAGTACAAGTTCCTTCGCAACCTCGTGAGCGAGAATCCAACAAGGGGTGAAGTCAGCAAGAAGGGCGGGCCAGTCACAGGGTTGTTCCGAGTGTACATTCTCGATTGGGACCCCAGGCAGGAGAGGATTCGACTCAGTCTCGTCGTCACTGAAGATCACCTTCTCCGCGAAGGTAGCATACTCACCGTCCTCGTTCACCGTCCCCGCGCAGGTCACATGCTCACAATCATCATACTCCATTTCCTAGGAGATCGCATGCTCGTCGTCCTCGGACACCTTCTCCCAGAAAGTCACAGGCTCATCTGTCACATCATTCCAGAGGCAAGCGTGAGTTGCCTCAGGAAAATGCTCAGAAAAGTGTAGCCCAAGATCCAGTGCATCAGCCCGCAGATGTAGCCCAGGCACAAGTGGCGCAGGCCGTGGGCGTAGCTCAAGCTATGGGAGCTATGGGACCCCCACAAGCCCCTCTTGTGCCCGGGATGCAGCTTTAACCCGTGGGTGGTTTGCCTACCACCATCAACATGTAAGAGTTTGAGGATTTAAAGCACCGTATGGAAGCGTGGGAGCAGGGCAAGGCCCTGGATGGGAATTTTCTAAGCACGTCAGCTAGTCCTTTGGCCCCCTAGATTGAGAATACACCTCCAGCACAAGGGCTCATCTTCCCTAACGTTAAAGAGTACACAGGGAAGACCAAGGCGAAAGATTGGTTGATGTCATTTGAGTCCCAGATTGGCCTTGTAACATCAGACGAGGCATTGAAAATCTGGGCTTTCGTGGGGTCGCTACAAGGAAAGGCATTGACTTGGATAGGAGCTCTTCCTCGCAGGTCCATCAATAATTGGGCTGATCTACGGGCAAAGTTCTTAGCTGATTTTGGGACCTCGAGGGCAATCGCAAAGATAAGAGCTGACTTGTATAAGGTTAAACATGGAGCCCACGAGTCAATTGCCAGCTATTTGGAACGATTTACAAAAATGCTTGAGCAAGTCCCTGGTTTATCCGAGCAGGAAGTCACCTTGTGCTTTGAAAAAGGGTTGCTCGAGGGGGAAGGTGGTTTGAGGTCAGAGTTGAGCATGCGGGAGCCCAAGACGCAGGTAGAAATGTTGATGCGGGCTCAGAAGTGGTGTGCGGGGGAGACCACGAAGAAAGAGAAAAAGAAGGAAAGCACCGAGATTGGTGGAGCCGGGGCTAATGCTAAGGGTTGCGGCCAAGGTGCAAGCGGAGGTTATAATAGAAACAAATTGCGATATGACCACCCAAGGGAGTTTTTTAGGGAGAGTGATCTTTTTTATTTATTTATTATTTTTAAGAAACAGGGGCGGCACCCTGCAGGATTTTATTAAATAAGAGAGAAAAGAATACAAACTTTAGGGGGACAACCAGCCTTGCCCTTATTCAGTAGAGTGATCTCACCCTACTGAATACATTGAGGGAGGATATAATGTATGAAGTCCGAGATGAACTTCCTCGGCCTCTACGCATGAATCCCGAGATGACAGATTCCAGAGATTGGTCTAAGAGGTGTGCATATCCTGACGATTACGGGCATACCACAGAGGAGTGTTGGCCGTTAAAAAAGGTCATACATAAGTTGACAAATGAAAGTCGGTTGGACCGGTTCAAGAGAGATGGAAATAATAGGGGGAATACCCCTTGAAGAGATGCACCCCCAATCCGGGGGGGGGGGTAATAAATGTGATTATGGACGAGGAACCTACACTTACTCAGCTCGGTAAGCAGATTTACTCCTTGTCAAAGTTGGTGGATTTCCCGACCACTTTGCAAGCATGGGAGGAGTCGATACAGTTCACTCGCAGTGAATTGGTGAGTAATGTGGCTGGCGAACAGTCTTTGATTGTTTCTACTCTGGTTGATGGCTGGGTTGTGCATAGGATCTTGGTGGACACAGGGGCGTATAGAGATGTGATGTATTATTCCTGCTTCCAAGGCCTGGAGTTAAAGGATGAATGCCTCAAGCCCTATGCAGGAACCTTGGAGGGCTTCACTAATCACAAGGTGCCGGTTAAAGGCACGGTCGAGCTCGAAGTTTTCATTGGCGAGGGTACTCGTACTAGGGTGGAGAAGGTTACCTTCATGGTGATTGACCTTAAATCTCCCTACAATATAATTTTGGGGGTGCCCAGCATGAGAAAATTTCAGATGGTTGCTTCAATCCCTCACCAGTGGGCAAAGTTTTACACAGATCAAGGAATGGGGGTCTTAAAGAGTCAGCCTCGGGCAATGCTGGAATATGTTCGGGATACTCAAAGGAAAAAGCAAAAACTGACTCTTGAAGATGGCGAGCAGAAGGTCACCATCAGTAACAAAGAAAAGTCTCACATAACTGTGGGCCCTTTGACGATTGCTGTGATCGGCGAGAGTTCGGCATAGGGCGAGCAGCGTTGCCTAGAAGAAATCACTTGTCCTTTGCCGACGGTGGGGTCGGGGGGACAAGTCGAGCAGGTTGTGGATATGGAGCTGGACCAGCTTGATGAGGCAGAAACTCAGGCTGAAGAAGAATAAAAAGTGGAATGTGACACGCTTCAAATGCGGGATGAGCCCAAATTTACAACTCAGGACGAGCTTGAAGAGGCTGTTATTAATTCTGCTTATCCCGGGAAAAAAATAAAGATTGGCAGAGCATTGTCGATTGAATCTCGGGCTAGTTTGGTCAAGCAGCTCCAGAACAGCTTGGATGTGTTCGCGTGGCGGCCAGAAGATATACAAGGGGTTAGCGAGGACGTTGCAGTTCATTACCTTAGCGTGGATCCAGCTTTTAGGCCAATTCAGCAGTGGCCTAGAGTATACTCCACAGAAAAGGACAAAGCGATCAAGGAGGAGGTCGAAAAACTGCTCAGCGCGGATATCATCGAGGAAATTCACTATCCCACTTGGTTGGCCAATGTGGTTATGGTTAAAAAGTCAAATGGAAATTGGAGGATGTGTGTGGATTTCACCAACCTCAATAAAGCATGCCCGAAGGATTGTTATCCTCTTTCTCGTATCGACAAGCCCGTAGATGTCATAGTGGGCTTTGAGTTTTTGAGCTTCATTGATGCATATTCAGGATATCACCAGGTGAAGATGAACGAGAAGGACAAAGCGTTGACTGCATTTTGAGCAGCGGGAGGCCTCTATTGTTACAAGATGATGCCTTTTGGCTTGAAGAATGAAGGAGCTACTTATCAGCGAATGGTGAATAAGGTTTTTAGCTCGTAGATTGGCAGAAATGTTGAGACATACATAGATGATATATATGGTCGTGAAATCCAATGGACATGATCATACTGTCGATCTGGAGGAAACCTTCAGCAATTTCAGGAAGAATAACATGAAGTTAAATCCGAGCAAGTCTGTTTTCGGTGTAAAGGCAGGGAAGTTCCTGGGCTTCATGGTAAACGAGAATGGGATTGAGGCGAATCCTGAGAAGATAAAAGCTCTGGTCACAATGATGTCTCCTCGGTGCATCAAGGACGTCCAGAAGCTTAATGGTCGAATTATCACCCTTGGTCGCTTCATTCCTAAATCGGCAGAGAGATGCTTGCCTTTTTACAAGGTGCTGCGGGGAAACAAGGGGTTCGAGTGGACGGCTGAATGTAAGGAAGCTTTCAAATAGTTGAAGAAGTACCTGGGTCAACCTCCATTGTTGAGCAGCCCAGTTATAGGCGAAAGTTTATTTGTGTACCTTGCAGTCACAGAGCAGGCTGTGGCTGCTGTCTTAGTTAGGGAAGAATGTAATTTCCAAAAGCCTGTGTACTATGTTTCTATGGCCCTCACCACGGTGGAAGGGCGTTATTTTAATGCAGAAAAGTTGGCTTATTCGCTTGTTGTTGCTACTCGGAAACTTCGAGCTTATTTTTTTGTACATCCAGTCATTGTGTATACAGACATGCCTCTCAGGAAAATTCTGCATAAACCAGATTCTTCTGGTCATTTGCTCACCTGGTCGATTGAGCTGACTGAGTTTCAGATAAATTATCAACCTTGGCGAGCTATCAAGGCACATGCTTTGACTGATTTTGTGGCGAGAACTAGTTTTAACGATTCAACTGAAGATGAGACTCCCCCTCAGACTACCTCAACACCTGTTCCCATTCAGCGACCTCGTCTAGATTATTGATGGGAGTTACATGTGGATGGATCAGCCGGCAAGATAGGAAGTGGAGCAGGTCTTTTATTAGTTCCCCCCGAGCAGGACGTGGAGTTTGAAAAGGCTTTGCGTTTCAAGTTTCTAGCATCAAATAATCAAGCAAAATATGAAGCATTGATTGCGGGGCTTGAGCTCGCGCAGGACGTAGGAGTGCGCGAGATCGTGATTTATTGTGATTCGCAATTAGTTGTAAATCAGGTCAAGGGTGATTATGTTGTCAATCACCCAGTTCTGGTTCGATATTATAGCTTGGTGAAGGAAATTCTGAAGGATTTTGAGTATTGGGAGCTAGTTAAAATCGATCGGGAAGATAACATTCACGTCGATTATTTGTCCAAGATAGCAGAGGAGGAATCCAGTTGTTGCATCCAGGTGTCATGATCGAGTATCTGGAATTACCGGCGATAGAAAGGGAGATAATCATGGACATTAAGCCTGCACAGAAATGTTGGATCGATGATTTGAAGGATTGCATCGAGCAGGGAGTTCTGTCCGAGAATAAGTTGGAAGTAAAAACCATTCAAAAGCGGGCATGTCGGTATCTCCTCCTGGATCAAATCCTCTACCGACGATCATATACTTGGCCTTTACTCTGATGTGTGCAGCCAGAGATGACTGAGGGAATACTGGGAGAAATTCATGAAGGAAAATGTGGTAGTCACCCAGGTCAGCGGTCATTGGCAGAAAAAGTTTTGGCAGCGGGTTTCTATTGGATTACTCTAAGGCGGGATGCAGAGACATATGTTCGACAGTGTGATAAGTGTCAGCGTTACGCTAATGTGCCCAGGTTACCTTCTACCGATCAGACTCCAGTAGTGGCATCATAGCCATTTGATATGTGGGGAATTGATCTGATTGGCCCTTTCCTATTAGCTCGCTCAAAGTATAAATATGCGGCGGTCGCAGTGGATTACTTTACGAAGTGGGTAGAAGCCAAACCCTTATCGACTATCAGTGAGGTCAATGTGATTGACTTTGTGCATGAGCATATCTGGTGTCGTTTTGGGGTACCTCAGGCAATAGTTTCTGATCATGGGACTCAGTTTTCAGAGAAATTCATAAAGGCATGCGAGCAGATGTGTGTGAAACATTGGCAATCCTCTATCGCATATCCTCAAGGCAATAGGTAGGTTGAGGCAGCTAACAAGCAAGTCTTGCATGCCCTTAAGAGAAATCTCGAAGATAAAGAAGGGAGATGGGTAGACGAGCTACCATCAGCTTTGTGGGTGGTCAGGACAACGGTTAAGGGGCCTACGGGCGAAACAACTTTTTCCCTCGCTTATGGGTCTGAGGCCATGGCACCGGTGGAAATGTACTTGCCAAATCATAAAATGTCTCATTATGATACGGAGTATAACATTGTAGCTCAGGCAGTTGATCTGGATTTGTTAGAAGAAGAACGTCTGGAGTCTAAGATGAGAATGACCAATTATAAACAGCGAGCAAAGACCTACCACGATAAGATAGTTCGTGGTCGGTCATTTGCTGTGGGCGATTGGGTTCTCCGAAAAATTGAGGCAACTGGCCATTGAGCAGAATGGGGGAAACTTTCTCCTAACTGGGAGGGACCTTTTAAAGTTACACGGGTAGTTCGGGAGGGAACCTACATGTTGCGAACAGAGGAGGGCAGTGAGCTGAAGCATCCATGGCATGCAGACCATTTGAAGAAATATTACCGTTAATGCGTAGTACGCACGCTGTGTTTTTCCTGATATTCTGATGTAAGTTGGGATGAAATGAATGAGCATACATTGGGCTTCACCTTTTGTTTATCTCGCTTATTGCATTTTGTGTAACCTCGATTATGCTTTGGGCAGGCATGGAATTTCCCTGCCCGGTGAGAAAATTTGGTGTTCGAGTGGTGTCTAATGTTATCTCGACTATTCTCTTTCACTGGCAAGAATATGCCTTGCTTGGGAAAAGGGTTGGTGTTCGAGATAGTTTCCTCGATTATGCCTCTTAGTCGGGCAGATTTTTCTCTGCTCGATTGATGGGGTTGGTGTTCTAGGGTTGTGCATCTTTTATTTTCGTCAAAGATCGGAATGTGCTTGCTCGATTAAAAAAGATGGGTGTTTAAAAGTGTTAAACATTATTGAGCAGACAGAAGCAGTGATGTTGAGAGTGCAGGAATGTCAATATTACAAGCCAAAAAAGATATTTTAAATTGTTTTTGCAGGACATGTCAGGAATACAAGTGTTATGGCGCGCAGACCAGAAAAAAGGTTTAAGCATCTGAGGGAACGATATGAGGAGTAGTCTGGCAGGTGTTTGCTGCTTCCTCATTTGTAGTCTCTTCAATAACTACCACATCTCCATCATCCTCGGCGACATGAGTGGCTACGGTTTCCGCCTACTGACCCTGTGCAACCCAAATTTGCGTCATCAACTCGCTCATTGTGACTTGGGCAGCTTCGGGAAGAGTCCAGGCAGACAGCCCTTGCTGAGCATCAGCTTCGGCAAGCGATTCCAGCTCATCCTCGGTATAAGGCACTAAAGCATGTCCGGGCCGAGCAGAAGAGCAGAATGGTGGGTTAGTACCCCATTCGGCGAGAAACTCCGGCTTAATCTCCAGGCCGCTGCACGCTATTTGCCTTAGCACATGGTTAACCCCTTGTAAGAAGAAGGGATAGGCTTCATTCTCGACACAGGCAGCAAAGTCAAAGGAGTTTTTGTAGTCATTGATGATGACCTGCTTCTGCTCTTCGCTCGAGATGGAAAACTCTTCCCTTAGTTTCTTCTCTTGTTCGGCAGCGGTAACCTTGGCCTCTTCAAGTTGGTTTAGGGCGGCCCGAAGCTCTTTCCGAACCACTATGATATTCATGGTCGTTTCCTCGGATTTCTTGGAGAAATCTAGATGTGATTCCAAGGTCTTTTTCTCTTCTTCGACTTTTGAAAGTTCTGTCACCTTAGTAGTGATAGCCTCCTCGCTTAGTTTGAGCTCGGATCGAAGAGAGTTGACGCTTTCTTCTAGCTAGTTTTCTCCTTTGTCAGTAAAGCGGAGGAATTTATATTATCAATCAGTCGATCGTAAATTAGCTCGGTCTTCGTGGCCATCTGTAAGTCAATCATGGTCAAATTTTGCTATACATACTCAAGGTGAATAAACTATAGGGCTAGAGGGGGGTTCTTACCTCGGCCATACACGTTCCGATTTCTCCTACCAGAACAGAGCTAGAGTGCTAAGCACTCCTCTTCCGGACCTCGCTATGCCGCAGCCTCCTCATCAAGCCAAGCCCGACAGTGGTAGGATACCCGCTGCGTTTGTAAATGTTGATCTTGTCGAGGTCGGACACATTAGCTATCTCGGTTATGAGAGGTCTAGCTTTTTCCCGAGATTCGGGCATGAGGAAGTTTTCATGGTGCCATGAGGGTGCCTGCAAGTTGGAATCCTTCTGCATGGCCTTTTCTATTCGTGCTTTTGCCCTATTTTCTTGAGGAGGGTCAACAGGAGGCCTTTTGCTTGGAGTTTGGGAGGTATTGTGAGTTATGGGCGGGGGAGTGGTGCTTGAACTATTAGGCTCAGCTGTTGTCGGAATTAAAGGCACAATGGGTGCAATTGTGGTAGCTCGGTTTGTTTCTGGATGGCCCCGGTTTGATATTTGTCCCGTTGTGGTGGCAGGAATGGTTGGTAGAGGGCCAGGAGTTACAGCAGTCAACTGGGTATTCCTCTTCGCTGCACCCTTCTTCGCAGCCTACAGAAATTTGCTCGCATCATTCAATTGCTTCATGTCTGCAAGTGTAAACAACAAGAGTCAGGAAAGGTGTAAGCATGCATAATGATTACATAAGTATTAAACAGTTGCAAAAGGAGTCATGCAGTCAAACCACAAGCTGAGAAGACAGGGGTGCTATTTCTTCTAGTTCGTGCGCAGTCGGGGCACTCGCTGGGAAACTTCCCTCCATGGCATTTTCCCCAGTAGGGATGTGGTTTTTCGATCTCGAGGGTAACCTGCGGTTCTACTCCTTCCACAGGCCAGCCCATGATGCCAGCCAGGTGAAGCAGGGTTAGGTTAGATGTAAGGGTCAGCCAGTCAAGTACCCAATCCTGCCCGGATCTCCCATCTTTTACTCCGAGCAGGGATCTGAATGCCCGAGCTATTGGGCGTTCTCCAGTTCGAAAAGCGTTCTTGTCATACTTGGGGAGTTCAAAGTCGTGCAGATATGGGGCGAATGGCCATCCAACTCGTGATTCTACCAGCAGGGCTTTTCCATCCCAGGCATCGACTTTGTTGGGTCTGTCACTTAACAGCTTGAAGTAATTGGGGTTGGAGCGCCCTATGATGCACCCAGATTTTTTGTCTAGGGAAAATAGGAAATTTTTTTTGAATAAGGTGATTTCAGGTTCAAATCCAAGTAGCCTGCAGGCCACAGTGTATGTGACCAGAAACCTAACTATCGTGAGGGTCAGGTCGCAGGGGAGTGCGTTGGTTAGGTTGAGGAATTCTACGATAAAGGGGTCCAGCGGAAGCCGAAGGCCAAGTAAGAAGAAGTCAAAATAAAACACTATTTGGTCTCCTTGGTAATTGTGACCTTTCTTCTCTATATTTAGATCGAAGGCTCGCACTCGGTAGTTTTTGGGGTCCATACCCAAGGAGTAAAACCAGGTGGATACGTCGTCCTCACTCGTCAAATCTTCCCACTTCATCGAGGTTGGGGTATCAGATACAAGATTCTTCCCTTTGCGACGAGCAATTCTTTTCTTAGTCTCTTGAGGAATGCTCATTTTGGGGGAGGTAGACCCTGATTGTTGGTCCTCTTCGACGGGACCATCCTCGCCTTCTGTATTAAAATTATCAGCATCATCTTACTTGTTCTCTTCATCAATGTCTCGGGTGCAAGGGATTCTAAGAGCAGTTGAGGTCACGTCGAGCTCAGTCCCTTCAGAGCTAGTAGATTTAGTTTCGTAGCTTTCTTCTTCCTCGATTAGGGCACCATGGTCGTAACCGCGTCCCTCAATTTCCGAGCTGGATTCGTTGCTGGTTGACATCCTACAGGAATCAAGGAATACACGTTAGTTCCTGCTCGTGAAAGCAGACAAGAGCAGAAAAGCCAAAACCCCCGTTTAGGGTTCATCGTGGGACCAGTGAGCGGGGCACCGGTCAGGTATTCCTCAATTCCCACTTATGGGTTTTGTGTGTGTGAAGTTTGTGAAGTACCCCGACTCATAACGTTCAGGAAATGTGGGTTACGGTATTTTATGAAGATTGGAAGTTTAAGATGAATAGAAAAGAAACGGGTATCAGACGGCCTAGTTTACGACATATCGATTTTTATATCGTAACAAAATAGTCATCATACGCCCAGCCGGCGTCGTTGAACCCTAGAAATTGGGGACTTTAGCAACGAAAATAAAGATGGAAGTTACAGCACGGTAAAGAATAAGGATCGAGAAATACATGTTGAATTTGCGGGATCGAACTGGAGAGGTATTGGGGATCTTGATAACACGTACAGATTATCTTGTTTCAGCTGGATGCAGAGGGAACATGAAGGTTGACGCTGGGATTCTTCAATGTCAGGAGAAGTCCCAAATGAATGAAGGTTTTTTGCTTTTATAATGGGGGAACTGTCATGGGGCGGCAATCGAGATAGCTGAGGTCATCATTATGGTGGGGGAACCAAGGCATCGCATTAAATGATGCTTTGGGCCGTGTGTACACGTGTGTAGCAGTCGGCGAAAGACGACCCATCCCTTCAGTACTAGTCATACCTCAAGCTGGCACCCACTTACCGTTTGACTTCGAGGCCGTTGCTTTTAAATTATCAAAATGAGTCAAGTCTTGTAACCGACCAGATTCTCAGAGAAGCTCCAAGGTACTTTGCTCCTCGCTCCGAGCATGTATACTCGCTAGACAAGGAGTAGGGGGGCTATTGAACTGACTGGCCCAATAGGCCCAGACATAGCTCACGTGCTTGTCACGTTTTCTTTAGTCATGAGTGAAGCACGTGTACTCCACAGTCTAGGTCAAAGTTATGAATCGGGCAGCGGCCAGACTTTGACCACCACGATCTGAAGGACACGTAATTACTTCTCAGAAGTCTGGGGGCTAGAGAGATAGCGAGCTGGGGGCTAAGCTCCTAACGGGCAAGTGTTCAGCGAGCAGGCTTACCATGCTTAGTTATGTAAGTAACGGTCATCCTGGACGTGGGCAGTTATCTCCGTGAAATTCGATTCCCCGGTCATGATTAGACCGTTGTGTTGGACGTGGCAGTTAATGTGCCCGCCATGCACGCTTCGACATTTAATGGGGAGTTATTCAGCTTCCCATGAAGGCTATAAAACCCCTCCAAATCAAAGGAGGGAGGTATGTGATTTCTTGTCTAAGGCAAAACTCTATCAAATTGTTTATTCAACTGTGTGATTACTAATTCTCACACCGGAGAGCATTTGCAGGGAAAGCCCCTGCCTAGTTCACAGATGGTGTCTTCATTTTAGGGTTGAGCCTTGAAGACTTTGGATAGATTGAAAGCCAGATATCCAATTTGAGAAGCCCAGTGCATCCTTGGATCATTTTGGATGCATCACATCGTAAAGTTTTGACATTTATAAAAAATTGTTGCCAAATTGCCGTCACATATATCAATTGTCGTTGATTTTCAACACACATGGGAAGTGTCGGGTATTTTTCGATTCTTATGAATAAATGTCGGCAATTGTTTCTAGGCGATAATATGAAAACAGAGGAAGTAGTACAAAAATGGGCAAAATTATTAAATTAGTCATGCCATGAGAAAATTACTAAAATGGGAAAATTATGCAAGAGAGTCATTCTATTTACTTTATAACAATTGACATCATTGGTCAATCAAAAAAAAAATAGGTTCACTTAATTTGTAAAAATTAGAAGTCACCTCACATTATCACTCATGTGTTGCTTTACAATTTGTGAGTTACACCAAATCACCTCACACGTAGCTTAAACGAAAATCACTATGTCAAAACAAAACAACAATTAATTAAAGTATAAAATTTACACTTTAAACTTTAGTACATAAGGAAATGAGCGACTATCTAGAGTAACTAGGCCACGAACTTGTGTTGAAAGAGAAGAGCCTAGGACATTGACCAAATTCCTTGAAACACTTGTCGATCGCACTAAACGATTCACAACCGCATTCACCTCTCGAAAAAATCTGTGTAATGTCATACCCACTGTCATTAATAATCTGACACATTCTTATAAAATTTAGTTGTAATCTCCATAATATTAATTATTTAGCCCGTGCACCGCATGGTATATGTTAGGTAGATATGGTGACAAAGGAATATAGAACAAGAGAATATATATGAATCGATCAACACTTCAAGCGTGTAGTAAACACTTTCCTACAAGTTTTTAATCTCCCTAATAGCAACCGGGATATGCCGATTAAAACTTGTGAGATACAAGAAGTTGACAAATTACTTGTGTTGCTTACAAAGTAATTTTACAAGGAAGTTTTAAGTAGGAACTTATAAGACTTAGTTTCTACAACTATTCTGCAGAATGAATTGAAGTAAACAAGACAGCCCAAGGACTAAGTTTTTATATCTCCAAAAACTTAAAAACCTTCTCTTATCTGTATATGGTAGCAGTAGATGTTTTGGAAGGAAGTTACAACTTCCATTTGGAAGTTAAGGGAAGTTAATTCAAGTTATCCATAACTTCCATAAATAACTCCCTAAATAACTCCCACAACTAACTCCTATTTTGAATTTGGAATACTTCACGTATCTATTCAAAATTAGAAAAGAAAAGTTTCACCAATTCTTTTAACACTTGAAATTATATTTTATATATCCTTCACAACTCCGTATATGAAATATAATTTCGAGACCGGATAAGTTTACGAATTTTCATTCCTTTATAAATAACCAACATTCCTCCTCCATTTATAAAAGGAAAATAAATTCTTCATTGTCTCCATATAATTTCCCAAAACTCATGCGTCAATGAAAGAATCATTAGGATTGAACTTTCACTTAGTATTATACACTATACATAATTTCCAATTTCTTGGTGAACATACCTTGAACCATGTAATTCGTACGAAATAACGAAGGTATAATACACATAAGCTTTAACTTAAAAATCCTTAGAAAACTTGACACTAATGAAGGCCATGTGTCCGTATCTATTCATAAGCATATACCAAGCTGAGCCAGAACTTGTTGAAGTGGCCAAATTCATGCTTACATAGGTAGATCTTAAATACATGTTACTGCATCACAATCAAAGATCTATTAAGAGAATGAATTAAACCTTAATTTTAATGCATTATCAAACACTAACCTTGGGATGATAAACTCTTAGTGCTTGCCATCAAAATTGAAGTACTTATCTTCATTGATATGTTAGATAAGAGTTGAGCTTTCCTTCACTTGTGATTATTCAACAGGCTTGATTCCCATTCCTTGGGATGTCTTATACAGCATGTCCCTTAGCATCGACTTAGTAAAAGGATCAGCCAAATTAAACCGGGACCTTACAAAATCAAGTACTACAATCCCATCCCTAATGAGTTCCCATACATAGCTATGTCGAACCCCTATGTGCCTTGATTTCCCATTATACACATGGTTATATGCCTTAGCCAGTGTTGTAGCACTATCATAACGTACCAAAATTGGTGACATTGGTTTTGGCCAAATTGGAATTTCAAGACTTAAATTCCTTAGCCATTCAGCTTCTTTACATGCCGAAGCTAAAGCAATAAATTCAGATGCCATAGTGGAATATGTTATGCAAGTTTGCTTCTTAGAAGCCCAAGAGATTGCACCTCCACCAAGCAAAAATACCATCCACTTGTTGAAGAATAATCTTCTTTATTTGATATCCAACTTGCATCCGAATAGCCTTGTAAAACAGGAGGTTCTTTCGTATATTCTAAACCATAATTCATGGTTTTCTTTAAATATTTGAGAATTCTATTCAAGGCATTCCAATGTATTGTACTAGGGCTACTAGTATATCTGCTCAGCTTCCCAACCGCATAAGCAATATCGGGTCGGGTACAAGTCATAGCATACATTAGACATCCAATTAACCTTGAATACTCTAACTGCGATACAGGTTTTCCAACATTTGGATTTAATGTAATAGAAGGATCCATTGGAGTGGCAACGGGAGCACAATCAAAATGATTAAACCTTTTTAACAACTTCTCAATGTAGTGAGATTGTGTTAAAGTAATTGCTCCATTTATTTTCATTATCCTAATGCCAAGGATAACTTCAGCTTCTCCCATGTCTTTCATTGAGAAGCTTGTGTTAAGAAATTCCTTTGTCATTTTAACTTGATCAATATCAGTCCCAAAAATTAGCATGTCATCCACGTGTAAGCATATAATAACACCTTGACCTTGGTTATTAAATTTGCTATAGACACACTTATCAGACTGATTTATTTTAAAACCATTAGCCAATACAACCTGATCAAAACGATCATGCCATTGTTTAGGAGCTTGCTTTAAGCCATATAATGATTTAACCAATTTGCAAACTTTATTTTCTTGACCATTTATCACAAACCCTTCCGGTTGTTTCATATACACCTCCTCCTCCAATTCACCAATTAAGAATGTTGTTTTAACATCCATTTGATGAATCATAAGATTGTGTATTGCTGAAATTGCAAGTAACAATCTTATTGTAGCAATTCTAGCTACAGGTGCATACGTATCGAAATAATCGATACCTTCTTTTTGTCTAAAGCCTTGGGCTACTAGCCTAGCTTTAAACTTATTGATTGAACCAACGACTTTCATTTTCCTTTTGAAAATCCATTTACAACCAATAGGCTTACAACCAAGTGGAGGATTGGTTAAAATCCAAGTATTATTACCCATTATTGAATCCATTTCGTCATAGATTGCTTCCTTCCAGAACGAAACATCCTGAGATTTCATAGCCTCATCAAAAGTCTTAGGGTCCTCTTCTACACTATAGCAGTAGACTAATGTATCTTTTACATCATCTCTCGATCCTTCTATTAAATACATTTGAAAATCAGAACCAAAATTCTTCACTTTTCTAGCTCTTTTACTTCATGTAAGTTCTTGTTCACTATAATCATCATCATCATGAGTTTGATCATAAAACTTGGATCCACTAGAACAAGGAATTAAATCCTTAGGCCTAGTTATTGATGAAAATCTATGTTCATCAAAAATTGCATCTCTTGACTCAACAACAGTGTGAACTGAAATGAAGTCATTGGGTTCGATAACGTAGAACCTATAAGACTTGCTATGTTGGGAATAGCCAATAAAAATGCAATCAATTCCCTTTTCACCCATTGTTTTCCTTTTGACATCCGGCAATTTTACTATTTCCCTACAACCCCAAACTTTTAAGTAATTAAGTCTAGGTTGCCATTTATGCCAAAGTTCATGAGGTGTGACCTTATTCCTTTTATTAGGAACTCTATTTAGGATATAACAAGCTGTAATCATAGCTTCACCCCAAAACTCATCACTTAGACCAGAGTTAGAAATCATGCAATTAACCATTTCTTTAAGGACTCTATTTTTTTTTTCGGCTACACCATTTTGCTGTGGTGCGTAAGGTGTTGTAGTTTCATGTACAATACCAGTAGATTCAAAATATCGAGGATCATAATATTCCCCACCTTTATCAGTTCTTAGCCTTTTGATTAAATGACTAGTTTGCAATTCAACTTCCAATTTAAATATTTTAAATTTATCCATGGCTTCATCTTTAGAATGCAATAAATATACGTAGCAATATCGAGAATAGTCATCAATAAAAGTGATTACCTATTTTTTATTCCCTAAAGACGGTGTTCTATGAAAATCACATAAATCACTATGTATAAGCTCAAGCAATGTGGATTCCCTTACAACACTTGGAAATGGATTTCTTGTAATTTTGTTTAACATGCAAGTCTTACACTTCTCTATGTTTATGTCAAATGCAGGAATTAAGCCATCCTTAGACATGTCTTTAAGCCTTTTATAATTAACATGACATAACCTGTTGTGCCATAAAGAAGAGAAACAAAGCATGTAAACAAAATAATCAACTTTACTAACATTCAATTTAAACATATTGTTACACAGAAATCCTTGTCCAACAAATACACCACCCTTAGATAAAACAAACATATCCGCTTCAAAAACTAGTTTGAAGCCTTTTTTATTCAAAATACAACCAGAAATTAAATTCTTTCTAACATCCGGAACGAACATGACATCTGTCAAAGTTAATTTCTTATCAGAAGTGAGAAGTAACTCCACTTGTCCAATTCCTTGAACCTTTGCAATTGAGCTATTTCCCATATACAAAATAGGACCATCATCTTTCAAATCTTTGTAGGACTTGAAGAGATGTCTATCCTTACACACATGTCTTGTAGCCCCGGTGTCGATCCTCCATGATTCATCATCCTGTACAACACACAACTCAGAAATCATAGCAACAAAATTTTCTATGAAATCAACAGCAAGAGTAATATTACCTTGCTTATCTTGGCCATTGCCTTGGCCTTGTTGCTGTTGCACCTTTTTTCTTTTCCAGACCTTGCATTCTTTCTTGTAGTCAGGACCACCACAATTCCAACAAGAGATGGTTTTTCCACCACTCTGTTTCTTTTTGCCATTAGCAAACTTGGTAGATGTTCCTGGTCTTTTCTTGGAATTTTTGGTTCCACTACATTGTCCTTCCTCCGATATGATTTATAATGGAAGTGACAATAGGTGTGACTTTTGCACCACATTCCTTAGTATTTTCTTTCAACCGAAAATCTTCTTCAATACGAAGATCAGCACTAAGTTTCTCCATAGTTAATTCATCTTTTTTATGTTTCAAGGAGCGTTTCATTTCTTTCCAAGAGGGTGGTAATTTGTCAATTACACAAGCAATTGTAAAGAGTTCATCCATTGTGATATTGTGTTGCTTAATTTGGCCTATGATACGTTGTATCTCATGGAATTGCTCCATTACAGGCCTACTATCAACCATCTTGTAATTATTAAAATCACTTACTAGAAATTTCTTACTTGATGCATCTTCGGTCATGTATTTGGACTCAAGTGAGTCCCAAAGTACTTTGGCTGATTCAGAATCTTGATAAATATCAAAAAGAGCATCAGTCATACCATTTAGGATGTGACCCCGACAAATGTAGTCATCGTTGTCCCACTTGATCCTTTTCCTTGTAGCTTCTAGCGGTTCAGTTTCTTCTTCAACGGGCCTCGGAGTGCTCAACACATGCACCACATTGAGAGTAGTGAGCAGAAAGTGCATCTTCTTTTGCCAACGTCGGAACCCAACTCCTTCAAAGCGATCCAATTTTTGGATATTGGAAGCCAAATCTCGAAGTGTCGAACTCATGATTCTTTCAGCAAATAATTAAAAACTTGTAGATTGTTAGGTAGATATGGTGACAGAAGAATATAGAACAAGAGAATATATATGAATCGATCAACACTTCAGGCGTGTAGTAAAAACTTTCATTCTCCCTAATAGCAATCGGGATATGCCAATTAAAACTTGTGAGATACAAGAAGTTGACAAATTACTTGTGTTGCTTACAAAGTAATTTTACAAGGAAGTTTTAAGTAGGAACTTATAAGACTTAGTTTCTACAACTATTCTACAGAATGAATTGAAGAAAACAAGACAGCCCAAGGACTAAGTTTTTATATCTCCAAAAACTTAAAAATCGTCTCTTATCTATATGTGGTAGCAGTAGATGTTTTGGAAGGAAGTTACAACTTCCATTTGGAAGTTAAAGGAAGTTAATTCAAGTTATCCATAACTTCCATAAATAACTCCCTAAATAACTCCCACAACTAACTCTTATTTTGAATTTGGAATACTTCACGTATCTATTCAAAATTAAAAAAGAAAAGTTTCACCAATTCTTTTAACACTTGAAATTATATTTTTATATCCTTCACAACTTCGTATATGAAATACAATTTCGAGACCGGATAAGTTTACGAATTTTCATTCCTTAATAAATAACCAACAGTGTGTGTATATATATATATATATATATATATATATATATATATATATATATATATATATATATATATATATATATATATATATATATATCTCTCTCTCTCTCTCTCTCTCTCACATTATACCCGTGTGAAGCACGGGCTAAATAACTAGTATTATGGAGATTACAACAAAGTTTTGTATAACTTTTGGACATTATAATTAGGTTGTTAATCTCTTTCATAGTTATAATATTATTTTTTCTATTGTTATTAATATTAAACGATTTTTTTACCTAAATACTTTTTAAATTAACATAAGTTTCTAACTAACGTGAGATACATATTTTGTATTAGTAATAATAGTAAAAATATTTGATCTAAAAACTTTTAAAATTAACATCTAACTTGATAATAATATTAGAGGTCATTTTGTTAAAAACTTTTAAAATCATAATTCATTTTTAAACAACGTGAGATATTTATTTTCTATTTTTATTGGTAATGAAAGTTTAAGTCTTTTATCTAAAGACTTTTAGAACCAACACCACATTCTAACCATGTGATATACATATTTTCTATTAGTAATAATAATAGTATATAAAATATTTTTTAATCAACATCTATTTCTAAATAATGTGAATACATATTTTCTATTGGTAATAACATAAAAATGTTTTTATCTAATGACTTTTATAACGAATACTCATTTCTAAATAATGTGAGAAATATTTCTTTGTAACTAATGTGAGATACAACATCTAAAAACTTTTTAAACCAATTAATATCACTTTTCTAATCAATGTGAAATACTTATCTTCTATTATATTGATGATAAACGTAAAAGTCTTTTATCTAAAAACATTTAAAACCAACATCATTTTTTAATAAATGTAGGATATCTCTTCTATTAGTATTAATAAAAGTAAAAGTCTTTTTATCTAAAATTAAAATCAACATCACTTTCTAACCAATGTGAGATATACATATTCTATTGATAATAATTGTAGAAGTCTTATATCTAAAGATTTTCAAAACCAACATTAATTTCTAACAAATGTGAGATACATTATTCTATAGTAATAATAATAGTTTTTTATATAAAAACTTTTGAAATCAATATTTCTTTCTAAACAATATGGGATACATCTTTTATATTGGTTATAAAATAAAAATAATAATAGTAGTAGTATTTTATTTGAAGAGTTTTGAAACCAACATCTTTTTGTAAACAATGTGTGATACATCTCTTGTATTGATAATAACATAAAAATTATTTTATCTATAAATTTTATAACCAGTATATATTTTTCTAAATAACAAGGATCTCTTTGTAACCAATGCAAGATACATTATTTAAAAACATTTTAAATCAATATCACTTTCTTAACCAATGTTAAATACATATTTTTCTATTAGTATTAAATCTTTTATAAAAAGAATTTTAATGCCTACATCACTCTCTAATCAATGTGGAATACATCCCATCATTTGGTAATAGTAGTAGAAGTTTTTTATCTAAAAAAAATCTAAAACCAACATCTCTTTCTATATAATGGGATACATCTCTTCTCTTCTCTTTTATTGATTATAAAAGTAGAAATCTTTTTATTTAAAAATTTTAAAATCAACATCACTTTTTAACCAATATAAGATTTATCTCTTTTATTGGTAACAATAGTAATTTAAAACCAACATCAATTTTCAATTTATAACAAAAGTGCGATATATATCTTCTATTGCTAATAATAGTAAGTCTAGAAATAATCTAAAATAATTAAAATCAACATCATTTTTTAACCAATGTGAGATATACATCTTCTATTGGTAATAATGGTAGAAGTCTTTTATCAAAAGACTTTGAAAACCAACATCATTTTCTAACCAATGTATGATACATCTCTTCAATTGGTAATTAATAATAGTATTTTTAAAACAAACATCAATTTCTAACCAATGTAGGATACATCTCTTCTATTGGAAATAATAATAGAATATTTTGTAACCAATGTGAGATACATCTCTTGTAAAAGTGAGAGTTTTTAGTTTAAAGATTTTAAAATCTAACATTTTTCTTTTTAGACAATGTGTTATATTTTTTTTTTATTGGTAATAATATAAAATAATTTAAAATCAACATCATTTTCTAAACAATGTGAGATATAAATATTCTATTGATAATAATGGTAGAAGTCTTTTGTTAAATAGCTTTGAAAACTGAGCTGCCTGGCCCAATAGGCCCAAGCAATAAGTCACGTGCTTGGCACATGATTACAATTCAGTCAAGCGAGCATCCTAAAGTCAAAGCTACGAGGAGAAGATAAAATGGTTCTCATATATCACGAGCAGGGTCTCCACCTTCAGTGAGCAATAGATATTAGCGAGCTGGGGGCTTGATTAGCGAGCTGGGAGTTTGATCAGCGAGCATGAGTATGTAGCGAGCATGAGGCATTATGCTCGAGAATTTAAGAGTTGTTGTCAGTTGAGGACGGTTATGTCCGGATAATTCTTCATTTAGACCATTGAGGTTAATTGGGCAGTTAATATGCCCGCCATTAATGCCATGAGTGTTTGTGGGCAGTTATGAGCAGTTATACTCTCCGGCAACTATAAAATCCCCTCAGAATGAAGGAGGGAGGTACGTGATTTCATATAGCTAGCCTAAACTCTACTGAATTTTATACTCTCCTGCATTCTTGTGCTAATTCTCACACCGGAGGGCTTTTACAGGGAGTGCCCCTGCCTAGTTTACGGTTTCTTTGTTTAATTGTAGAGTTGAGTTTTAAAGATTAGTGGATACGTTGAAAGCCAGGTATCCAGTTGGACAAGTCCAGTGCGTCTAAAAGATTTTGGACGCATCAAAAACCAACATCACTTTCCAACCAATGTATGATACATCTATTTTATTGGTATTTAATAATAGTATTTTTTAAAATAATATCAATTTCTAACCAATGTGGGATACATCTCTTCTATTGTTGAAAAATTAATGTTTTTAGTGAAAGAAAATTGTGCAACTTGAGACACGAATTTCGTTACATGTAATTTGTTTGTTGGCGAAGGTAATTACATAAATGTGTTATACTCGGTGAGAGTATCGAAATGATATATTTATTGGTCTAAATCGAGTTTTGGATAAATAAGATATCAAGACTTAAAGTATAATACTTGTTAAAAAATTATTTTTTAATGAGATAAATTGTGCAACTTGAGGAACGAATTCCTTTACGTATCATTTATTTGTTGGCGAATGTAATTACGCAAATGTGTTCTACTCAGTGAAAGCATCGAAATGATATATATTTTTTGTCCAAAGTACATGACTTGTTAAAAAATTAGTATTTTTAGTGAAAGAAATTGTGCAACTTGAGACACGAATTTCTTTGCGTATCATTTGTTTGTTGGCAAACGTAATTGTGCAAATGTGTTTTATTCGGCAAAAGCATCGAAATAATATATTTATTTGTCCAAATCAAGTTTTGGACGAATAAGATAACAAGGCTTAAAGTATGATATTAGAAGTGAGTCATTAGAAGTAATGTCTCACCTTGAAGAGTTTTATCTCATATTGGTTAGAAGTAATGTTAGTTATAAAAGTTTTTAAATATAAACCTTCTACTATTGACAATAAAAAAAGTTATATATACTAATACTAATACCACTTATCATATTGATTATTACTCCCCCCGTTCCGGATAAATATTTATATTTTCTATTTTGGGATGTCTCAAATAATGTTCCTAAAGACTTTTAATACACAATTTTTTTTTATCATTCTTCCTAATATACCCTTGAAACCTCATTTAATACTAACATAGTAAATTATAGAGAAACCAACTCATTTAATTCTAATCCTAACTACTCTTATCAAAAAAAACTAAAAAAAAAACTTCATTTCGGGTGGCTACAGTCCACCATTGTCAATGATGAGAAAGTTTTCATTGCATAAATCTTCATAAGGTTCTTCTCATTTAAAAAAAAACTGTAAAAAAACAAAATAAAACAAAACAAAACAAAAACAAAAACAGAACACAAAATCAAAACAACAATTTTTCATGCATAACAGTAATGCTAACACAGCTTACATAATTTTTTTTAATCGATAAGCACACAACTAGCATATAATGCTATGACATTTAAATCAAAGCAGCTATAGGTTGGTAAAGTCAAATCCTTAATATATCATGCATAAAAAGCTCCATCAACTCCTCTTTAGAAAGCTCTCCTTCATCATCCGGTATGATGTTCAAATCAAAACCGCAATATGTCGGTAAATTCAAGTCAATCGCTAATGGAAGGACCTCATCAATGAAATTTCGCCTGCCCATGTTTTTCTCTACAATAGTCTTTTACTCTTCCATGGTGTTTTACTTGACCTTTTTTTCCCTTCTTTCTTCTTGTGTTTATAGCTCAGTCATGGTGTATCCCTTTTATAGGGATTAATTTCTTCTATGAATATGAGAAGCCATTGTGTTGGGCATGGTGAAAAATGTAAGTCTTTCAATGAAATAATTAATGTGCTAATACTGAGAAAATTGATGGAGTAATTATATAGGGAGGGTGGGGTTTTTTTTTTAAAAAAAAGAATTAAGTTTACTTATGCTTTCATGAAGAAAACATTGAATAAATCTACTACTGAAACATGTGATGCTTACATCTTCATGAAAAGAAAAACATGATTCAGTATCCAAAATCCATACTCAAAAAAGCACTTGCTCACACTCAATTTGGACGGGAAGTAAACCTTGTTGTTGTAGTCTTGTTTTCCAATATGAGGAGGATCGTAGTTGTTCTCTCCACCCAACCTTATAACTTGTTTCATACTTTCATGCATAATTGTAGACTAAGAAACACATTACTAAGACTTTCAAGTGAGAGTTGATCGAATGACTTCTTCACTACTTCAATCAAATCGTCTACAGATTTTGGAGCTTTTTGTTGTTGAAGAGATTGAATGGCCCTAAAATAACCAAGATCAAGGACATTCATATTAGGACTATTTGGAGGCTGGAAACATAGTTCCATGTTAAACCCACCTTCTTAGGCAGCAACAACAAAAGCAAGGTCATCCCTCTCGATGTGTGGCTTGGCATTATCCTGTTGAATGTAGATTACTGAATTTTTATCATAGTATGACCATTTTTCTCTAATTGGCGGTACCACTTTGTCAATCAAGTAGGACCTATACACATCTTTCGTCACCGAAGTAATTTGCTTCGTTTCCATGGTTCCAACAACTCTATTTTTGCTTCTTCTTTTGGTAGGTTCTTTGAAAATAAATGGAAACATTCCAATTTTACCAGAAAACATCACCACGATAGCTATCAAAACGTGGACGTGCTACGGCTGTTAAAAACATAACCTTTGTGATAAACCTCTTACTTTTACAAGTTCGTAATGGACCTTTTTCTTCGGGAAGCAAATAGTGCGCCTGACACTCCTTAGTCATATAAAACCACTTTTCATCTACATGTACATAGTTGTACATGTTGATGAATTTTTGATTAGGAAAGATAGTGATGTGGCAAAATGCACAGCTTGGGCCGTCCTTGAGATGGGTAGGATATCTGGGCTTGTAATCGTCCTCCTTGAGCCTGTTAAGATCACAAGAACACCTGAGAAGAAGTGCAAGGCAAGGCCTCGCGAAACCCCTCCGGCGTGAGAGTAAGTATCGAGTGATTGTCAAGAAGTAAATTGACAGAGTAACGAGGCTCAAGAAAGTGTGTGTACCTTGTTAATGGCTATGGAGGGGTATTTATAGGCCCTCAAGGTGATTGAATCCGTCTAGGATTCAGTTTCCATAGCTGCCGAGATAATCAAGGAGGAAATCCCTTGATTCTAGGCGAAGCAGCGCTGACCGCTGAATTATAGGAGTTGATAAGGTATGATTCTCGCCCAAACATGGAAACCTTGACTTGCCCCTCGAAAGCAAGCTATTAGCGCCCCCAGCCTTGGTGTGTGCTCGAGCGAGCAAGGCTCGCCTCGATTATTCTGCTTGTATCGATCTCCGAACTTGTCGGTCAAGATCGGTCGAGACAAAGCCAGCCGATGCCGCCCCGAAGAAGTATGATTCCTTTGGCAAGATGCATGAGTCCCGATCATGGTCCTCGACGGACAGCCCTTTGTCCGCCTAGGTTTAAGTGAGTTGCCGCCTGCTCGCTGGCCGTTTGCGCCTTGCTCGTGGGCCCAGCGGTATTATGCTCGTGATCGCACGTGATGCTAACTCGTGCTCGCCGTGACCCGGCTTGGGCCGGTATATCGCTGGACCCTAGCTTCCTGTCGGCGAGCATTCATGCTCTGAGCGGGAGCATTCAAATTTGATGTTCGCACATGCTTCAACACTTATGAATTTCCAAGAAGTCAACAAATTCATCGGGAGAACTTGAAGCGTAATGGGAAGCTTCTTGATAGAGGCGTGACAGCGCTGCGTGGTCGGAAAGTGGCGCTGGAGCCGCCGGTCAGCGACAGACGTATGCGACCACTTAAGCGGCGATTTAATGCGACGTGCCTCGTGATGATGGGCCGCCCATCCGACGCCAAGCCTCCTTTTTTCCCCCCAAAGCTCGATGATCTCACCTATAAAAGGGTAACCCTCTTCCCCTTTTTCTTCTTTACCGTCTTCGAGAATTTCCTAGAGAGAGAAAATTCAGGAGAGCTTGAAGCTGTTGCCTCCATCGCTACCGGGTTTCACCATTGAAGGTTGGCGAAATCATTCGCCGCTTTCGCTGTGTCCATTCATTCCTTGGTTAAGAGCGAAACTACGCTGATTTTTTCCTGCATTGTTCAAAGGCGTATCATCACGTATATCACAAGAAGTCTTCACTCTCTTTCGTTGTTACTTTCTTTCCCCCGGTTTATGGATGAGTTTCGCCTGCTTCTCTTCATCTCTATGTGTCCCTCGTTAGGGTTTTAGGGATAAGACTACCCTTAGATAGAGATCGAGGAATAGAAACCACCACCCCGCCGCTAGGCGGGCGTGGCCCCTTTGGGTTGACTTAGATTTAGGATTTTCTTTTCTTTCGCTAATAGTTGCCCGGACAAAGCTCTGATAGTTATTTTCCTCGATCTCTGTAGATGTCGACGTGTCCGATAACGATCGTGAGACCTTCGCCGAAGGAACGACTGAAAGAAGCAAGGAGAAGTCTCCTCTATTAGCGCTATTAGCGCAGAGGAGGAGTCAAACCGTGGCCGGCCCACGCCTCAAGGCGGTAGTGGACCCCGTGGTTGATATAGTTGATTCCACCAATGGGAGGACTCGTGAAGAGAGCGTGACCGAGGCTTCGCTGCCGGGCAAGGCCTCGACTCAAAGAACGCCTTGTGGAGACTCAACCAAGCGAGCAAGAATTGAGCAAATAGATTTGGCCGAGAGGCCTCAGAGGCCGATGAGGCAGATAACCTACCCTTTGCCTGCTTAAGCCAAGAAGACCGGCCGCACTGTGTAGAGGTGGCCTCCGAAGGGATGGATAGCCAAGATAGATCCCTATTGCCCGCCTCCTTACCAGGTGGGACTTCCAAAGAAGTGGTTCCCGCTGAGGAGAGAATCGAAGAAGAAGAAGGAGGAGGAGCCCGACCGTACATTAACGCCGATGAAAGCCGCTATGCCAACACGGGCTACGTTTGACGGACAAGGTGACCGCATGGCTCACGCCCTGGGGTTGATTCACCACACGGCGAACAAGATGGACGTGCGAATGTGAAGCTTTCCCCGTGAGCAAGGGAATGAAGTTATATTCTTCGCAGATTTTTTCCGAAGTCGGGTTACGCCTCCCACCGGAGCCTTTCTTGGTTGATTTTTGCTCGAGTCTAAAGCGGTCCCCTGCGACTTGATGTCGAACACCGCTCGAGCCATTACCGCTTTCACAAAGGCGCAGCCGCTAGGATCTCAACCGACATGTACTTGCTCTAAGTTGTTTATTTTTGCCCCGAGCACCGGTGGGAGGATCTGAGTGAGGCCAATTCTAATTTTTTGAAAGCCCAAGTTCCTGAAGGTAGACTCCTCGATAGGAGAGTTTTGCTTATTGAGTCTCGAGTCGGCCGGCCATTTATGCCCACTCGCCCGACGAAGTGAAAATCCCCAAGGCTTCAAAACAGACTTCACGGGAGAGATCGGCTTGGCCGCGTTGAAAACCGCCCTGGGGTGATAGAGGAGAACGAGAAGCTGGCCGCAATTTCTTCTCGATTGAAGGAGTCGGTTTGTAACCCGCGCAACTTATGCTTGGCCGTGTGATGAGGGCCGAGATTCCTCGATGTTGAGCCTCTTTTGATCCACGTGCCCGAGAGAGGCCACATCCTTATTGGGGCGATCGCCACGGAACATGTTTAAGTGGGAATGCGTTGAGTGCCAACGTTGGGCTGGCGAGACCGCCGCCTTACGAAGATCATGATGGTTATTTTTCGCGATGTTCTCACCTGCTTCTATCCTCGGCCGTGTCTCGCCAGTAGCATTTAGTTATTGACCCTCTTCTGCTTTCCTTGTTTCGTGGATGAAGAATGTGGCTTTCTGAAGGCGAGGAGGCTACAAGCTAGTCGAATGAGCAACCGATTTGAAAGTCAATGATCTGGCTCTTCCCAAGGTGCCCTTGTCCCCCTGGCTAGAAAGCGCGGGCTTGGGCAAGGCCGCAAGCCCGGCTAGGAAAGCACCGGTGCCCAAGGTCATCATCCCTCCGCGCAAAGAGGTGGCACGAGCAGAGACCGCAGCGGTCGTTGAGGATACTGCCGGGCAACCAGGTGCCAACACCTTCGTGGTGCCCCCACCAAAGATGCTAAGGGAAAGGAAAAGAAAGAAGAGCCTTCCCTCCTCCTTCTACTCTGGAGGTTCGCCCCTGGCCGGAGTCCCGACCTTGCCTTTCTCTCCCCGCTCCACGGCCACGGCCACTGCCTGTCCGACTTCCGCCTCCGGCCAAGAACTGGAGGCAGGCCGGATTCAAGATGCCTCCACTACTGCCGCCCGGCACCGGTGAAAGAAATTTCTCGGCGATGCCCCATTATCGGGAGGCATCGACCTTTATGCTCGTGGAAGCCGGTAGGAAAAGGTATAATTGAGAGGCATCGCCATGATGATCTTGCCCGGATCGAGATATCGCCGCCACGCCCTAGTTGGGAACGTGGGACTTTGTTTGAGCGAGGTAAGGCTTTGAATTGATTTATCCTTTCCTTTGCTTGTCTCGTGTGTCTGATTACCTTTCCTTTGTTCGCAGATCGCTTCTACCTGTACCAATCTTTACGACAGGTACAACGAAGAGAAGGCAACTCGCAAGAAAGCAGAGGCTGACGGCCTGGCTAATGAGGCCCTGGCAAAAGAGAAGGTCGAACAGGTAGCTCGCCTGGCTGACGAGTTGGAGGCCCAAACTGCGGCGGCCAAGAAAAAAAAGAAACCGAATCGCTTGAACGCACTGAAGTTGGTCGCCTGCAATCGGTGACCTATTCGCCGCGAAGAAAGATTTGGTCGGCCGGCCAGAAAGAAGAATCAAGCCGATCCGAAAAAGCTCAAACCGATCCTAGCCGCAAGCGAGCAAAGGGACCGTCTGCAGGTCGAGAGGGACGCGCTGAAGATGCAAGCCGTCAAAGATGGAAAGCATGTGGAGGAGCTGTTCCAGAGATTGAAGGACGCCGAGCAAGCTGCTGTGGAGGATTATAAGAAATCCATAGCCTTCGAGGACGACTTCAAACTAACCGCTGATGAGGCCGCTGAGTGATGCTATAGTGCCCTATTTTGCACATGGCGCCAATCACGCCCTTAGACGCGGGCCGTGGGTGATTGATATGAAGACCATGGCCGAGTGGGCCGCTTCCGACGCCTACTCCGAGGAGGCTCGCCAGCTTCCACCACTTGGTCCCCTATACTCACGACGAGCCGGAATCTGGCGAAGGTCGACTCAAGAAAATGGCCGCCAACCTTGGGATCCACCCACTCCCCCGGCCGAGAATGTGTGCTCTCTAATCGACGCCTTGGAGGGCGAGAAAGCTGCACGGTTGATAGCAGAGGAGGAGGCCCAGAAGGCTGAGCAAGAAGCTGCTCGAAAGGCCCTGAATTTTCAATATACCGATCAATATCTAAGCCAAAGACAAGGTCTTCTCCCCCGAGCAGATGCCTCCACCTCCTCTGAGCGAGTGCATTCCTCCACCTCCTCCAGAGCCAGCGCTTGACCAGCTTTAGATTAGGTTTGTTTTGCTTGGCCTGCGCGCCAGTATTTTTTGGTTTCTGCTTTGTAACTTCTAATCTGACTGTAATAGAATTCGCTATTTATTTGACAGATATCTCTTGCATTTGCTTTCGATTCAGTTGTTTGTTTGCTCGATAACCTTTCGCTCGCCGTATCTTTTCCCCCGTCATTCGTTAATACAAGTGCTGGTGCTCCCCAGAAAATATATCGAGCAAAAATTCATGAATAAATTTAACCAAGGATGACTTATTAAAATAACAAGACTGACAAAGCATTCTTATTATTTAGATTGAGATGTTACCCGAATAGTTTACCGGGCAGAAATGCTTAGATCTGACCAAGGCTTATAGTAAGTGTGCTTCCAGAAGACTGCCAAGCGGGCAAGGCCCAACTTTCAATTGGCAACCAACAACCGGGCAAGGCCTTTGCTCGATGTGGGTAATTCGAGGCTGCGTTGCCGGTATATCTTCCTGGTGTTAAGATATACTACACGTTGTTGCTCGGCCACCGTAGGAACCGAGGTAGTTAATCGCTATCTTGTAGGAATGGACTCGGAGCCCGAGGCGAGCATCCTAGTATGTGAGCCCTGCATGGCCGCACCTCCCCCACAGAGGATGAGTTCACAGATACTAGGGATTTTATAATTTTTGACCGGGCATGGCCTCGTCTGCTCGCTGGCGAGCAGAATCTAGTCAAACAAATATAAATAATTGCAGTATAACAAGCTTCACCGATAACTTTGAAAATTTCAACCCAGAATATGATAACGACTTGCCTTTCATTGATAAAGGATTGATGACCCTCAACAGACCGAGGTCTTGCCCTTTGTTTCTCGACCTGGATAATATTTCTAAGGTGGTCTGCATGCCAAGGACGCTTCGCATCTTTCCTTCCGAGTCCT